>OY856378.1:11940307-12540307 GCA_963693495.1 Malacosoma neustria
CACAATGGTCTAACCACCTCCTGCATCCGTGTGTATCACTAATGTAAGTACCCGATTCAATCCCCAGTATCTCAATGTGAATACAACACCAAGTTTGCTCCTGGCAAAAATTTAATAAATCCGCACAAAATAGCTCTTTAGGGTGAGCGTTAAAGTCAACTAACATAAACACATATTCACAATCGACGTTATCCTCAATCACAGAACCAATAACACCAAAACATTTACAAAAAATAAGTAGGGTTTCATATGCATTTACCGGCATGTATATACTACACACCATGAACGACCTGTCATTGGTTTTTATTTTAATAGCACAGATACGGGGGTTATTACATTCTATAATTGAAACAGTTTAAAATACATTCTTTCGTCATAAAAGATCCATTTCACCATAGGCACGCCAAATCAAAACTTCCTTTGATGTGTCGAAAGCCGATGTTCCAATACGTCCAAAACTTTTGTCAATTCCATTTAATAACGCTAGATCATGTGGCAAGAACCAAGTCTCCTGTAAAGCTATTACGTCAACGGTTTTGCATAATTCTTTAATGTCATCCATGGAACGTTTCAGTGACTTACAATTAAAAGTACATAATTTACATGTCAATGCATTCGTAGTATTATTTGTATCCATTTTTTTTTTTAATAAATATTCATTCAATAATTCTAATCATTGTTTATCATTTGCGCATTCGAAGTGTCTAGTTTACGCGTAAAGTCAATGAAACGTTGAAAATTTATGCCCTCGGGCCATAAATTACCATTCAAAAACAATTGCAATTTGTAACAAGTAACAAAAGCATTAAATGAATTATATTCCCCCTCTTTTTTTTAATCCATACAAGAGAGACTCGTTCTTACCTTTTTTGAAATATGTAATTAGTTATGTCATCCTCTTTTATATTTTTATTCATATTTGATATATAAGTGGCACCTAAGTTACAGCCGCCTTAAATTTTCCGTAAAATTCTCCCTCCGCTTTTCCTGTTGTGCTTATAAACTTATTTCTTAGTCGTTTTTTATAAAAAAAAAGCTTGAAAATCTTGACTCTCCCTTCGTTATATATTTATGAATCTATATTATTTATTAAGAAAAACATTATGAATTACAAAACTTGCCATAGCGCTAGACATGATGATAAGCTAAAAGCAATTATTTGCATACGTCTGGGTTCCGTAAAAGTGCACGGCGATAATGATTTTAATAGTCTTCTCAAACATTTGAAATTATTTAAAAAATTAAAGATTCATATACAAGAAACGCCTCAAATTATAATAATGACAATATAAAAAATGTATTTCTGAAAGTAAATGATGATTTGATCTAAATATGAAATGGTTATAATGTATTGTTATGTTTCAGAACCCAAACAGTCCATTATGATCCAAGTACAATACAACAAATAAAATTCAAATAAACTTCCAAATCTTATAATTTAACAACACCGAATGTTTATCTATACTAATCTATACTCTATACTAATATTATAAAGAGGAAAGATTTGATTGTTTGTTTGTTTGTTTGTTTGTTTGTTTGTTTGTTTGTTTGCTTTGAATAGGCTCCGAAACTACTGACCTGATTTAAAAAATTCTTTCATTGTTAGGAAGCTACACTATCCCCGGGTGACATAGGCTATATTATATTTTCAAAAAAATTAGGGATCCTTACTAAAACTCCAATAATGTAAGCCAAAGTGTAAAAAAATTACCTAAAATATTATTTAAATCGCGTACGTTGCGAAAACTATTGATGATAGAATAAAATAATGTACTACAACTTTGCAGAACACGTCATTATTTACAAAAAGTGTCGCGACAGCATATGTCTAACTATTATAGTTATGCTACAATAAGTGTTCTTTTATTTTAAAAATTTAATTGAAATGCCGCCCCTAGAAAAGGCTCTTTATTAGGATCTTGGTATTAATCCTTATCAAAATAAATTACTTCATATTCAAAACTGTTTCAATACCTTTATATAACTTTTTGAATTATTCAATTCGGATATTCCATTCGAAAGATATCACGAGTTTAAAAATGTAAGTATTAGAAAAATGTTGCGTGGTAGCCGCTTACCCTGTTCGGCTAGCTAGGCAGCACCTTATGCAATGTAGGCGTGCGTCACTGGGGTTTTTACAAAAATTAGAACACTTATTAAAAATAACGAAAAATAAATAAAAAGTAATAACAAAAAAATCATTAAAATAAAAGCTCATAGAAATAATAATATTCAAACTTTCTTTATAATTTTATTTTTTTAGTAACCTGACGCAAATAGAAGGGTTTGCCCTCAGGGGCGCTCCTCTGTCCGAGGAGTGCACGGGTGTGCGTACCCGAGGTGCCCGAGCATCCGTCGCTTCACTCCCCTCTCCGTTCAAGGCGACAGAGTCCTACCTTTCTTTCCGTCTACCTCTTACATCCTTTCCAACTTAGCTCTCTGTTCGTGGCGTGGTCCCCGGTGGGATGGTTGCGAATACTGATTGGGGTCCCGGGTTCTACCCTGGGACCTGATTTGGTAGTCGAAACCATGCCTATTTCGACTGCGCCTGCACAGAGAGTGTTCCCGGGGCGGGAATTGCATCCTCGCTGTCGGTTGGTCTTGCTGGGCCGACTACGACGTCAGGCGACTCTGCTTTTTCTGGAGTGTCGTCTGGTAGTCGTACCCACGCCTGACTAGCATGCGACGGGGATGCGAGTCCCGTCCGGAATTGGCCGCGGATCTGTCGCTCCCGGCCCTGGTTCTGTCCATGGTCGGGGGCGATCCTCGATGGACGGCCGTCGCCTCCTTTTGCGAGGCAGTAGTGTCTGCAAGGGAGGCGGCGGAACGGGAGCGGGAGTCCGCCACCGCACTCCCCTCCCGCCAACGTAGGCCGCGTCGTCGGCACCGGAGGGCGGGCAACGATCTCCGGCTGCCGTAGAAAGCGGCCGCGGGTGGCCCCTCGGGGGAGGATCTGCCGCCCGCACTATTGCCGCGAGGGAGAAGGCCGCATGCTGTTCCGCAGCCCCCCTCAACTCCTAGAATTGTTACAAGAGAGCGCCGGGGGGACGAAACCCTGACCCCCTGGCGCCAGCACTTTAGAAGGGGCCCGCTTTAAGACAAAGCGTGGGCCGGCGCCGGCCCGGGCCACGAGATCGGCAGGCCATATATCCGTGGGCCCGGGCGTAGGGGATAGGAGAACAGCGGGGTTTTTTAGTGGGTAGTCGGATGGTCGAACATCTTTTCCGGAGTCCCTTATATATCCCTTGGTCCCCCCGGGCCGGGGGAACCCGTCAAGAGGGGTTTTTCCCCGAGACCGAAAAAAAATAGAAGGGTTTAATTTTTAATTTTTTGTTAAATACCCGTGCGAAGCCGGGACGGGCCGCTAGTTAAGATTATATTCCTGTCCATGTCCGTGTTGAATATGAAAATCATTATTTACAATATACCCTTTTCATTGTTGATAAAAATAAAAAGAAAGTAAATAAATGATGTGTTTCAATAATTTTTATACATTATTTGATGTGGAGGATAAAATGCCTCATACATATTGGCCTTTGTCACGAACGAGTTCGACAAACCAAAAAGGCGTACTATAAAAATGTATGCATACATTTTTATTAAACTTTTTTTTTATTGCTGTAGGTCAGCAGACAGGCTGACGGCCCGCTTAGAATTTAGCAGTTACCATCGCCTATAGGTGTTTGCAACGCCAGTGGCATCGCAAATACGCTGCTGTCCCATAAGGGTACAGGAACTTGGGTCACTATTGCCGGAACACAACACAAGGTTATTATGGCGGCATACTTAAGACCAAAGGTGGTCGCCATCCAGACGGGCTTGGGGCCCTACCACGTAACTATGGTGGGTTGTTTTGTCGCCTTTTACAACAGGCCGACCCCGGCCGCAGAGGTTAATATTCTTTCTCCGCCCCTGCACAGATAAACTAGCTAAAAAATAAAATTCTGTTTTCTTTTCATAAATATTTAATTAAGTTTACAATTAAAATATAATTATGTACGTGATAACTGACGATGAAAATTAAATAAAAATGTGATGTAGGTGGTTTCGTGAATGTAGTCAAGTACATTGATTTAGTGGAAACTTTTTCTTGAAATAGTTTTTGTTGCATGAAGATCTTCCATTTTGTGATTTATTGTTTGCAAACTGTGTACTGCGTACTGACCACGTTGATCTGAAATATCTCCCCTTTGGTTAAGAATCCCAAATTCAAATTTATAAGTTCATTTAGCTGGTACATTTGCGTTTTCAAAACAGTCATTCATTTGTTTTTTCCTCATTATTTTTTTCTTTGGCGTCGCTTATTACCGCACAATGGAAAACATGAAATAGCGGTATACCTAGTCAGGTCATAAATTCTGTCACATGTTTAATGTAAAATAATTGTAACTAGTTTATTCATTATGTAACCATTTATATACCAAAATGAACTTAACAAAACATAGATTCTTATGACATTAAAGTTTATTCAAAATGACCTCCGTGATTTTGAATACAAGCCTTCAATCTGCGCGGCCAGTCCTCTATCGCAGCACGAACGAGGTCCATGTCAATATCGGCGGCTGCCTTAATCAAGGATGTCTTGAGTGAGTCCAAATTGGGATGAGGCTTTGAACACGCCTTTTCCTCCAAGTGTTGCCATATCTTGTAATCTAACGGATTCAAATCTGGACTGGAGGAGGGCCAGTCTTCGTGCCGGATGAAGTCGATTTCACGCGCCGCCAGCCAGTCTTGTGTGCTCTTCGCTCTATGAGCTGGCGCCGAATCTTGTTGGAATACCCAGTGCCTGTTATTGAACATGGTATGAGAAACAGGTTCCACAAGGTTCGTCAGGACTGTATTTTGATACACAACAGCATTCGTTTTTACACCTTTCTCACAAAAATGTACCTCTGTTAAGCCCCAATAAGAAACTCCCAACCATACCATGAGCGAGGATGGAAAATGACCTCGTTGGACACGCGGAATACGGTTGCTCGCTTCTTCACTACTGTGTGCGTACACCTTATCATTTTGTTTGTTTTAGCTCTCTTCTACGGTAAACATTTTTTCATCCGAAAAAAGAATTTCCCGATATTTTTTTCCCGCGTACCGCTTCAACAAAGCGCGGCATCTCTTCAGTCTCAGGTCCATTAGACGAGCATTCAAACGATGTCCTGTTTTTCTTCGATATGCCCGAAGCCCTAAGTCTTCATTTAACACCCTTTTCACCGTGGTTCTGCTTAACCCCATCTGAAGGGCCAACAGTTTCTGCTTACGTTTGGGATTTCTTTGAATTCGTGCCTTCACAGCTTTTATCACTGCTGGAGTCCTAACAGACCGAGGGCGACCACTTCTTGACCTGTCATCTACACTAGAGTCTTCATTGTATCGTTTGATGGTACGATAAATGAATCTTTTGGTTATATTCAAATTTTTCAGTATGTTAAAAATTTGAATTGGCGCGTAACCGCAACGATGCAACGCAATAACTGCAACACGGTCTTCTTTAAGCGTCCACTCCATATTTAAAAAATGAGTAAAATTCTAAAAGTATACATTTTTATTTTCATGAACAATTCGAGATTCGAATTCAATAAACTTTTTTGTGGCCAGCATTCTAAAAGAAAAGTTTTTACTGTGTGACAATACTTATAACCTGACTAGGTATTTACAAGTACGAGTTCTACCGTGGCACCAGTGCTGCAGAAACAGCTCCAAGGATTAATGATGTGTACGGTGCTGGTGTCACAAAAGAAAGCATGGTACGTTTTTGGTTTCAACGTTTTCGTTCTGGAAATTTCGACCTTCAGAACCAACCCCGTGGACGGCCGGAGACCAAAATGGAAAATGAAGAATTAAAGGCTATTGTGGAAGCGAATCCATCACAAAGCACTTCAGAGATAGCTGCAGGCTTCGGGGTAAGTGATTTAACTGTATTCATCCATTTGAAGCAAATCGGGAAAGTAAAAAAAACTTGAACGATGGGTACCTCATGAATTGAGTGAATCGAACTTGCAAACACGCGTCGACATCTGTGTTACTTTGCTCAACCGACACAATAATGAAGGCATTTTAAATCGAATCATTACTTTTGATGAAAAGTGGATACTGTACGATAATCGAAAGCGCTCGTCGCAGTGGCTGCACCCTGGAGATCCCAGCCAAATCCTGCCTTAAACGAAAGTTGACTCAGAAAAAGTTACTTGTGAGTATTTGGTGTACTAACGCCGGTATCGTTCACTACAGTTTTCTAAAATCTGGCTAAACGATTGCGGCACAAGGAAAAAAATTTAACTCCAATGCGGCAGTCCAAACCACCTTCAAAAAGTTTATTGATTCTCGCCCCCATGGTTTTTTAGTAAAGGGATCATTGAACTACATACATAAGTGCATACTTTGATTAATTAAATATATTTTACAAAAAAAATTTACTTTATATTCCTATCGTACAAAACGCCAATTTCATATGTTAGGACCTAATATATGTAATTGTAAGCCAATTTATTAACAGAAAGTATAATAATCACACAATCATACAAAAACTATAATAAATAATGTAATTAAATCTTAATTTGTTAAGTGGAATACAAAAATTCGTTTTAGGTACCCCGTGAAACAGGCCTAATGCGAGGATAATCATTTTTATACAAACACCGTTAAAGGTAGACTTTATGGTATAATAAAAGTAAACAGACGAACTTTGAAGGCAGTTTACTGTTAGTTTTATCATCATAATTTAATTTGAAATACTGAGAGATTCGCACGAATGAATAAATTGAATTTATTAACATAATCCCGCATACTATATATGTTAAATAATCTTAATAACCTCCTACGACCTTAGTGACTCAACGGCTGTTACATGTCGGAATGCTTGTGGGGCTACGGGTTCGTTTCCGTACCGAGTCTGAGTATCATCATAGATTATTATAGAATTATCTGCACCTGATAGAGAAGTATAATATATATTTATTTTCAAAAAATATAATGTAATTAGGAAATCAGCTGTCTAGTTCTCACAACACAAGTGCTCTGCTACTTCTATTTACCACACATTTGCAGTTTTCATATTATTACTTTATACAGTATAAAAGTAAATTGCAAACATACTTTTACAATTTTCTTTACTGTTTTACAACTCGCACTTTTCGGGAAGTATGCTTTTTAATTTGATTTAATTTGTATTTGTGTCATAAGTAGCTAGCAGCCAGTATACGCAAAGTAAAACAAATGGATATCATTAGACAGATAAAGAATAAGGCATTTATGTTTTAAATTTATAATTCCAAGATATTTTTACTCTGTATCTCTTTTATACGTTTTATGTTTTTATTCTTATGGCTGTAGAACAGCAGACAGGCTGACGGCCCGCTTAGAGTTTAGCAGATACTGTCGCCTATGGGTGTTTGTAAAGCTAGTGGCATCGCGAATACGCTGCTGTCCCATAAGGGTACAGGAACTTAGGTCACTAATGCTGGAAGACAACACAAGGTTATTATGGCGACATACTTAAGACTAAAGGTGGTCGCCATCCAGACGGGCTTGGGGCCCTATTACAATCGCCTTTTACGACAGGCCGACCCCAGCCGCTGACGTTAATATTCTTTCTCCGCCCTTGCACGGATAATAACGGGTGTGATTTGATCAACATCAAATGAATCATTAATATTCAATTAGGGCGTAACAACGATGATTATTATTTATTCGTCAGATGTATTTCAAACTTTTTTTATAACATACAACATATCTTAGGTTTGAATCTTGACGGCTAACACACGCCCATTCTAACACAAACTAGTTACGCTAAACCGGTCTAAGTAGTACTGCACACCGCGGAAACGCCTGCTGCATGTTAGGCCGCATATGGATTACTGGTTACATTTGTAGGCTTGGGCACCTGCCTTGCAGCTTAATCCCCTTGATTCCACCCCATGCAGTGCAGTTTACCTTGTTAACAATACTGAATTCACATTAGAATCTGTAATACGTTTGGTCTTCAAAGAGACTGCGTTTTATTGCTGAGGAACAGCAGACAGGCTGATGACTCACTTAATAATAAACAGTTACCATCGGTGATGGCTGTTTGCGAAGATACGGGTACCACGAACACGCTGCTGTCCACGAGACAAGGCTCTTTGCGTTTTCTATCGTCTATACAATACTCCCTGTATTTGTAATGATACCATCGTCCTTGTTCTACCATCGAAGACGACAGCGTGACTTTAGATTGTGCACGCAAAAGTTCTCCAAAACGTTTATTTTAAGGACAGTGAGCATGTATAATGAGCTTCCGGCTGAGGTTTTTGCACCGCACATGGAGTTTTTTAAAATGAGTGACATAAATTTTACGAGGTCGCCAGCATTTTGCCGATGCCCCTGGAGTTACAAATATCTATAGACAACTGTTTGTCGTCTATCTGCTGTTCTATAGTAATAAAAAAATATATAAATATATAAGTTTAACTAACCTAATTAGAGGGCTCATTATGATAGTATGCAGTCACTTAATTGTTAGATATAATACATTTATTATTTAAACTTATTTTATATTAAATTTCTATACATTAGACGTGTTGAAATTTTCATTTTTGTTATGGATATATACCGATGTCCGATAAACAGCCTTTTTTATTATTATGTGGTGGAAAATGCTTAATGCACACCCCGCGGCAGGGTAGTGTGGGAATCCCGTGCAATGCGCCTGTACGCACTCCACAGTTGCCAAAGGAACGCACGTCGCTGGGTTACCCAGTAAAAACCACCCCACTGTTCCTCTTATGCCCGGAGCCTGGGAGGGAGGGATATGCTTTCGCGTGCGCACTCCAATCCAGGCGAGCTGGGCCGGCCATGTGGGCTTTGGCCGGCCTCTCCTGTACATACTTACTCAGCCGGAGTATGTGTGTCGTACCCTGACTGCCTCTGCACTCTCACAGAGGTGAGAGGGGCGCACGGAACACGGCACACCCCATTTCCAGCTCGCTGAGCTGCGGCTTTTCCTTACCAGCAGACCGCATGACTGGGGCCTACGGCAGCTGCAGGTTGGTGACGTTCCTTCGCCATCGTCAGCCCTGGCGGGAAGGGACGTCACTGCTACACTCCCTTTCCCGCTCCGCCCATTAGTTTAGCGTTTGTTGCGCACCAAACAGTAAGGCCGCCCCCACGGATCCTGGTTGAGAGCGTCCAAGAGCTCCCTCCACGCTGCTGATTTCGCCTTCTTAATACCCACCTGCAGCAACTTGTTTACTGCGTTGCACCCCTCGTAGAGATGAGCTTCTCTCTCGACCTGTGCGACGCTAGGCGACTGCCCGGGATGACGCCTTCTCTGCAGCCAGGCGTACTGGCGGCGAGCAGACACATAGTCGGATAAACAGCCTAAAATCTTCACAATACACTAATTGGTGAAACAAGAACTGTAACATTTTACCAAAACCTTTATTGCATCAGAGATATTTAACAAAAACACGGGCTAATGATGTCTCTGTTGACAACTTTCGCAATCGCCCAAGCCCAATCTCTGCCAGTTGTTCAAATAAAAATGCCAATTATAACTATTGACATTTCCAAACGTATTACTTTTGTGCGTCGTCTTTTCTAAGACTTAATAGTTAATAAATAATTAACTATTAAGTCTTAACTATTAAGATAATTTTATTGAAATCATATAAAAACTTAACTTATTAGATGCCTGTAATTTAGACAGGTAAAAAAATTAAGTTTATACCTTTTGTTTTAAATGATAATTTTTTTATTGCTGTAGGACAGCAGAGAGGCTGCCGGCCCGCTTAGAATTTAGCAGTTACCATCGCCTATGGGTTTTTGCAACGCCAACGGTATCGCAAACACGTTGCTGTCCCATAAGAGTACAGGCACTTGGGTAACTAATGCCAGAACACAGCACAGGGTTATTATGGCGGCATACTTAAGACCAAAAGTGGTCGCCATTCAGACGGGCTTTTGGCCCTACCACGTAGCTAGGGTAGGTTGTTTTGTCGCCTTTTACGACAGGCCGACCCCGGCTGCAGAGGTCAGTATTCTTTCTCCGCCTCTGCACGGATAGATAACGTCTGTTATTCTTCATTAAAATTACATATTACAGATTCAAACGTAAATCAATTCACATTTTAGCATTTAGCAGCAGCCGCAGTGATTAAATAAAACAACTGTTGTAGATAAAAAAGTCATTCTAATCTATATTAAAAAATTGAAGATATAAAACGGAAGAAAATTTTTGGCAGCGTTAGCTTATCATTATCTGAAGAGACGCTTCCGAATACACATCTTTCGTCCCCAGGCTTCGAGCATAGTGGACACTGGGGTGGTTTTGACGGTTATACCAGCGAAGTGTGTTTCCTTGTCAACTGTGGGGTCAACCACTGCGAGCCCCCAAGCGGTGGGGTACGCATGAAGCACACCCCACCGCGCACTTCCATCTTAAGAAGAAAAAGCATTAGCTGCTTCTTTGCATATTAAATATAATTTATATTATAATTTACTCTATAAATTGTAAATTACTAGTCACCATGATTAAGAAAACGCATAGTGCGTCAGCTAAACTCACCAAGGCGGATTAATGAGCTATCTCGGTAAAACGGAAGATAATCTTACGATATATACCTTTTTTAAATATCAAATAATATAACAATATAAAATAGAATTTTAGATGAACTAGCATATGGTATTAGTATCGATTCTTTCAACTAGTTCTTTTAAATATAAAATTTAATTAATTATAAAATTAAAAATAAAATAGATGTGGTTTAATTTGATTTTTACATAAATGATAGTTGCTATTGTCATATTATTAAAGTTCATCGCCATTATGTACTTCCTAATGTGATCCTGGTCTGGTTGTCTATAAGGGATTACTTATTAGGGATAAGACTGCTGATTGATCCATATTTTTTCTTATATTCATATTTTTAGTTACTTTTCTTAAATGGTGGAAAATAAACTATTTTCTAACTATCTAGCTCTCCGAACCTTTTAATATAAAAAAATATACTAGGACAATTCACACAGTGGTATCTAGGCCCCAAGTAAGTAGCTTAGCACTTATGTTTTAGGTACTAGACAACTGATATACTTCTTACACATTTTTCTTTTCTAAAGTAATAAATAAATAATAAGATGTGCGTCAACCGTTTTGTCATGCAGGTCGTCTTTTCTGTCAGATATAGGGATTCCGTCTTCACGTTGGCTGGGGATAACATATTTCGCTTTCAATTAAATTATTGCGAATTAAACTAAAAAAGCACAATTTAGATATATCTAATAAAGTTACAAGGGTCGTGTTAGACTGGTTGACTGACGTGTGCGTAGATATAAATATCTAGCGTCATGTCAAGTAGAATGCGGAAGCGCGCAAACAAACAATATATTTGTATGAAGATTACTGTTTCCTTTTATATTTTCACAGTACGGTGCTAGGTATGGCAAGGGGCTATAAACATAAGGAAATCATAAAAATATTATTTTTTTGTTGTTTTATTTTTGTTGCAGAAACACTTAAACAGGGAATATAATATTAGATAATATTAGAAAAGATCAATATATGTGCTCAAACTAAAATAGCTTGATGGGAAAACCTTCGTTTAATTGACATACAATTAAGTTTTAAAGACCCATATTGACATCAGAACCAGTCACAGTCATTTTTTGTGCACGATTTTAGTGCACTATGTCATCATCTTAGCATTACATCCCGGTTGCCACCTAAACTTTCGCTACCGGGGTCCACTTTCCGCCTTTTTCTTCTCCACTTTGCACGATCTTCGGCATCTCTAATGGTCAATCAATTGGACGCATATTACTGATACATATCCTTTACAATTTCAAGCCAGCACTTTTTGGATCTAACCTTCTAGCCGTACCTAGCGGAAATGGCATACCATTGCAATGGTATGCCATTTCCGCCAGGTCCCGGCTAGAAGGTTAGAAGAAGGTTAGGTCTAGCTATGGCTAGACTTTTGTTCCCTGCGCAAGTAGCTGGTTACCGTAAAACGTGACCTTGCTAGCGTAGAAGACATTGCTGTAATTTATCTACAATGTCACGGACATTTTAGTGTATTAAGTACGCGTATAATAACAATAATATTAATCCCATATCGTTCCACCACTGGGTTCTGGTCTCACTCAAAAGGAATGGACTACTATCCAGGTATACTTATCCGCCATACTGTCTAAGGCGGATTGTCGGCTTACACATACTCTCGGCATCGTTTCTCGGTCTCAGTACGCAAGTTTCCTCACGATGTTTATCCTCACCAACATTACGTACAAATTATGTTTATGCATATTTGGCGAGAAAAGTACCTAAGCGGTGTATGCATTCGTGGAATTCAAACCCTTGTCCTCTAGATTGATCTTCGATTGTGATACCGCTTTGTTACCACGTGGTGTACATGTACAATATTAAAAAATAATCCCTTTCTATTCACAATAAAAAGGGCAAAATCTTGAGAATTTCGAGGGATTGTATGGGACTTCGCGGTTTAGTTAAGTAGGACACTATCAGATGTCGCCCTTATAACGCTGCTGCCACTAGTCACATTCTTATTATGATAAAAACTCCGTGAATACTGATTTTTCATATTAACATACCTTATGCACATATTCTGTGAATTGATGCATGAAGAGAATATTGGAATTTTAGAGAACGCACCCGTTAATATGGGCTTTGTGAAAAAAGTGAGTACAGCTGACGTTAGATTAGCTGTAGATAGTATGAAAAATGGCAAGTCCGGATGAAATAGCTGTGGAAGTATGGAAATTTTTGAAAGCAGATGGATGGAAGTGGCTGACTTTGTTCTTCAATAAGCTGCTGCAAGACGGGATGATCCTTGACGAAATATAATATAATAATAATGGGCAATAGTGCCCATTTTTAAGAACAAAAAAGATGTACAGGTGGAAAAAATTATATAGGAATAAGCTTATGTCGCACATCATGAAGATTTGGGAGAAAGTAATAGCAAGGAGACTACAAGAGGAGAGAAAAATAAGTGTGAACCAATTTGGTTTCATGCCCGGACGGGGGACAACGAATGCCATATTCTCTCTCACATCGCCAACTGTGCAAGAAATATAAAAGTGCACATAAGAACCTGCACATGGTATTCGTTGACCTCGAAAAGTCATATGACCGGGTTCCTCAAAGGTTTTGTGGTGGGCCATGAAAGCGAAAGGAGTGCCTGTGAAGTACTTGCATCTTATTCGTGCGTTGTACAATAAGACAAGTACACACGTCCGATCTCTAGCTGGCGTCACAAACAAGTTCAGTGTTGCGGTGGATTTACGCCAAAAATCGGCTCTTAGCCCTTATCTGTTTCTCCTGGTGGTAGATGCTGTAACATCAGGAATACAAGAAAGGCACCTTGGTATGCTCTTTGCTGATGACATTGTGCTGGTTTGAGAAAATACTCACGAGGTCCATAGCAGATTGACTAAGCCGCAGGAGAGATTAGAGGGTGTTGGATTGAAGATAAGTAGAACCAAAACTGAACATCTGTTTTGTGACTTTGGTGGAATTTCCGACTTCACCCCGATTACCTTAAGAGACTTACCTTAGGTGTCTCTGCCAACTTGCTCCAACTTCCGGTACCTCGGATCATTAATCCAAAACGATAGTAAGATAGGCCGAGATATAAAAACAAAGTGAATGCAGGATGGATGAAATGGTGACAGGCGTCGGGAACAATTTGTGAACCACTTAAAGATAAAATTTACAAGTCCGTAATAAGGTCTGTCGTATTGTATGGATCGGAATGCTGGGCCATAAAGGGGAGGGATGAAAGGATATTACATGCTGTGGAGATGCGAATGCTGAGATGGAAATGTGGAGTTACGAGAATGGAAAAAAATTGTAATAAGTATATTAGAGGAAGTGTGAAAGTAGCACCAGTGGTTGCGAAACTTATAATTAACAGACTAGCATGGATTAGCCTTGTAATACGCAGGGATGAATGCCATATAACTAGGAAAATGACAGAAATCAGAGTGGATGGATACAGAAGCAGAGTTAGACCAAAGAAAAGATGGATGGATTACGTAAAAGATGATATGGCGAAAAGGGGTGTGAATGTTAAGATGACGGCTAACAGAAGAGAGAACATGTTGCGCTGACTCCACATAGTTTAGGGTGACGGCAGGAAGAAGAAGATACCTTATGCACATATAACAGAAGTACTCACAATCGGTTATTGACGTAACACAAGATGTTAAGGTCTATATCAAACCATTGTCTGTTAGGAACTGAAAAAAGAAATACACACATCAAAAAAGTCTAAGCAACATGTACTAATTTAAATTTTAGGATGGTGGATGAGCCGCTGTATGGATGAACTTCCTGAACGCACCTGAGCCTTTCAGTATTTCCGGGCCGACGGTACACTCGCACCCTTCTTGTATCAGGCCTAAACCCGAATCGCGACTCATCGGAAAACATAATTTTATCCCATTGTTCCTGGGTCCATGTTCTGCGTTCTCTACACCATTCATTGCGACGAGCGCGATTCCCGTGACGTATCGGTGGACACCTAATTGGGCGTCGAGCTCGTAGGCCGTACTCATGCAGTCGATTTCGCACAGTTTGAGGACTTAAATCAACACCACTTGAATTTTGTAGCCTCAAACTTATCTCTTGAGCGGTTAACATCGGCTGGCGTCTTACAGTCAGTTGTATGTACCGGTCTTGCCGAGTGGTTGTACTCCTTTAAAGAATATCTTACAATTCAATTTTATCGCTAACTTTATTTAAAGGGTTGGTAAAATTATAAAATCAAGACTAAACGTAGCAATAAACACGCACTTAAATTCAAACAAATTCCCTTTCATTTAATTTTATGAAAAAAACAAAACATAATCGAATTTTTTTTACAACCAACCAGTATGTCATCAATAACAAAAAAGTTTACATACCTAAGCACTTTGAGTGAGTAAATACTTAAAAATTAATTAGTATAAATGGTAAATTTGTAATAGCATGCTTAAAATTTTGCTTAGACTTTTTTGATGTGTATATAATAAACGAGTTTTTTTTATCATCAATCAATTTTATCACCAATTATTTTTAATAAATGCCGTGAATGCAATAAAATATTTAAATAAAATTTATTGTTTTATATTGTTCATTATAAAACATTTTAATTATTTTTATATTAGCGGGGTGTATACTTCACTTATGTGATGATCACTACTTCTATAGGACTGGAGAGATAATGAATACATGAATCACACAGTCAAAATAAAATGAAATCAATTCAAAGCACCAAAATGGTCACCTTAATAACCATACATAATTTGAATTTTTGCATTTTTTTAAATTCTGCATTTAATTTAATTAAAGTTTACAACGATATGATTTAGCAAGGTTCTCGAACGTGATAAAAAGTAACGTTTACCGGAAGAAGCAGCTCACTACATCTAGAATATAGTTCTCGACAAGAGAATGTAAGTCACGAGAAAGTAATTAAAGTAATTAAACTTAATCTCATAATAATTTCCTAGCAAAGATATCCGTGGCACTGAGTAATAAAATTTAAATAAATAAATTACACATTTGCATTCTACTGGTACCATACAAACGGAAATCCAAAACTCTTAGCTTCAATCTCTGTTGTATTCAGTTTGAACAGTTACTATGTTTTAATTTATGTTATCAGTTAAAAATAAGCTGACCCATTACTAAGGGTTTCATGAAGTGGATCTAAATAATTATGCGTTTAGTAGCTATCACTAACAGTGAAGAAAGGGAACTTTTACTTTTATCTTCGTGGTTAGGAGTAAATTAAGAAGCAGTCGCTGTAAAAACCAAATTTAGGCGCGCTTATGAGCTTTGCTCAGGACCTAAACAGCCCACAACGTCCACTGCTGCGCTCGGGACTCCCTCTAAAGGAAATACACAGTATAACCGTCACGCTTGTGTAAGACCTATTGTCAATACATGGCAGTTATATATGTGTGTATACGTACAATAGGCACACGTGTGTATACGTACAATAGACGAGGAAAACTGCCTAAATGGTGTATGCCATCGAGGGATGATCTTTTGATTATTATTCGAGTGGGATATCACTAGGCTACTTTATATTTATTTAGGTAGGCTCAAGACCTTCTGACGTAGTGCTTAGAAATAGCCATTTTGCAATACTCAACAGTGATGAATCGAAGGAAATATCACAAGGAAAAATCTACCAATATGTCTTAAAAATGTATGGTGGCTTGAACTTTGCAAAATGGTGAGTATATTTATAATAAATAAAAAAAAACTTTAACAGACTGTACGAAATTCGGTAAATTTTAAATTGACAAGTGCTACTGGTATATTTGATTAAAACATTTAATAATTACAGAGAGACCATACAGATTTTTATTTTATGTTTACATTAAATTATTTAGTAAATTAAATTAATCGCACGCGGGCTTAAAATGGTGCTCAAAATAATAAAAAAGGCTCATAAGTTCCTCAAATGTGCCAGTACTTAATAATAATACAACTTTTTAAATATTTAATTAACACGAGTACCTTTGACACCGTTCTGTTAATAAAAAATAACTTAACGCGAAAGAAAATACAAACGGGTTTTTACAAACAAACTGAATAAATAAACAATTCGTGTTTTGTAACGGTTGTTCTGGCGAATTCCTTATTTTTGCCTTACACGAAGAAAAAACGACTGGATATTAAAACTATATAATGTACAAAATCCACTTAACTGCCTTCGTTTTGAGTAAACCGTTTCCATTTGGACACTGTTTGGTTTTTAATGCAAGTTGATATATTTTTTCTCCATACTTAGTAGACGAAGTTATTAAATCTCAATTAATAATAATATTACGAATTTAGTTTACATTTTGATGTGGAAATATGGAGAAATTATCGCATTAATCGTCGACTTGTCGCAAACGTCTATTTGTTTATCAGAAAATTTCACAACAAATATTTCACTTACACACTACAATGGATATAATTACATATGTATATAATGTACAAATCTTCTTCATGTTTATAAACTTGTTTGATATGCTGTTAACTATGAATTCATTTGCGTGGTTTCTTTAGTAGTTTATGTTATGTCTCTAAATAAAATAGACGATATTTCTAAAATATCATCCATTTCCGTTTCGTAAAATATCCATTCATCCAAGTTTTCACATTGAATATATTATCAGTATATACGTAAATGTGGCTGTATTTTTTTTTTTTTAATTTATGTGCTCCAAATTATGTTACATTTATTTTGGATATAAGCTTTTTTTATTGCTGAGGAACAGCAGATGAACTGACGGCCCACTTAATAGTAAGCAGTTACCGTCACTTATGGATGTTTGCGGCATTAGGGGCACCGCAAACACGCTGCTGTCCCAAAGGTACAGGAACCTGGGTCACTATTGTCGGAACACAACACAAGGTTATTATGGAGGCATACTTATACACCAGGGTAGGTTACGTAGGTTGTTTTGTCGCCTTTTACGACAGACCGACCCCTTCCGCAGGGGTTAGTATTCTTACTCCGCTCCTGCACGGAGGAAGAACTTGCAGTAGTTGATTGTAGTTTTGATAATTAACTGCAATGTTTAATTCCAACAACTTTTTATCAACAACATATTCTATAGTTTATAGAGTTTTGAAATAGGTTTTTTTTTATATATATATATACATACATTAATTTGAAAAAAATATTTTTAGGTTCTGATACTTCGTAGGTAAATTTATGTTATAAAGACGTAACATTATTATTTTCTTATTTTGTACTGGTTTTCGATAAATGCCGGTATATAGGTATATTTTTTGATAGAGGGCACGAAACTGAGGTCAATAACCGAATGATCAAGGCTAAAAATCTTCCATTAATCGAATCTTGTGGACCGATTTCTGCGGACTCACGTACCTAAAATGCGCATTTTCTCAAATACCGCTACTTTGATCATGGCCCCAAAATAAATGTTATACTATATTACGTACTTTTAAGGATATTTCATTGAGTAAAGAACTTCAAAAACGAATATTGGGGCAGAGGGGCCGGCGAAAGTTTATTTAATTCTTTGAATATTTTTCGGGGAAATACTTTGTTAAAGTAATGTGACTTTAAAGAGTCCGTGGGAGTATAAAAAACGGCTTAATGCTTCAGCGATCCTAGCCTCTAAAAAAACATAGAAAATACCTGGCACGCTTTTCTGGCCTGAACGTGTAACCTATCTCTACCAAAATAAAATATAACTTAAAAGAGTTTTCTAGTCTGTCAACTTTCCAACTTCTGGTACCTCAGATCATTAATCCAGAACGACGGTGAGATAAGCCGAAATGTGAAAAATAGAGTGAATGTAGGATGGATTCAATCGCGACAGGTCTCAGGAACAATTTGTGACCCACGAGTACCACTTAAACTCAAAGGTAAAATTTACAAGTCCGTAAAAAGGCCTGTCGTATTGTATGGATCGGAATGCTGGGCTACAAAGAGAAGGGGTGAAATGGTGTTACATCCTGCAGAGATGCGAATGCTGAGATGGATGTGTGGAATTACGAAAATTGATAAAATTAGTAATAAGTATTTTAAAGTAAATATGAAAGTAGCACCAGTGATTGAAAAATTTAAAAGTAATAGACAAGCGTGGTTTGGCCATGTAATGCGCAGGGAAGGATGCCATATAACTAGGAAAATGATAGAAATGAAAGTGGATGGATACAAAAGCAGAGGTAGACCAAAGAAAAGAAGGATGGATTGCGTAAAACATGATGCGTAAAATATGATATGGCGTAAAATGTTGAGATGACGGCTAACAGAGGAGAGTGGAAAAAGTGAACATGTTGCGCCGACCCCACATAGTTCGGAATAAGGGCAAGAAGAAGAGTATTCTAGCCTGGAAAATTTTGAAATATGACCAGTAAGTGCAGGAAACCCATTTATCTATAATAATATTTTTTTATGCTGTAGGACAGCAGACAGGCGACCCGCTTAGAATTTAGCAGTTACCGTCGCCTATATGTCTATATTGCCTTATTATGGCGGCATAATTAAGACCAAAGGTGGTCGCCATCCAGATGGGCTTGAGGCCCTACCACGTAGCTAGGGTGGGTTGTTTTGTCGCCTGTCGACGACAGGCTGACCCCGGCCACAGATGTTAGTATTAAATATATTAATATATTAAACTGCATTTCTATATTGATTAATATTAAGGAAACAACATTAAGAGCGTCTTATGCATATTTACACGCAGCACTCTACCATCTTATTTTCTGTGATTCATTTATTTTATGTAGAGTTTGGGGCCTTACAACCCTAGGTGATAGGGCCCCGAGCCCGTCTGGATGGCCACCAACCATAGTCTTTAAGTGTGCCGTGTAACTTATATAATATTAACCTTGTGTTGTGTTCCAGCATTAACGACCCAGGTTCCAGTACCTTTATGCGAACAGCAGCGTGTTCGCGGTGCCACTGGCGTCGAAAACTTTTGTAGGCAATGATAACTGACTATGATGAAGTGTGCCGTCTTCATCGAATGTTTATGCAATCTTAGAATCTTGACACTTGTAAATTTAGGAATACATTACGTTGCTATTTTATAAAGTTTACCTGTTAATAATATACTTGCATATGTAAATTTTTGTAAATATATGCAGATTACATTTTTATATTCTTTTTCATAGAACAAGAAATATGTCAAAGTAAATTTGTCAAATAAATTGACTAATTGTAATGTGTTTCTGAGGCTTCTGTTACAAGAAAAACAAATAAAGACAAAATTGAGTTGATACTCCATATATCTCCAACATAATGTACTAGTTAACTCTTTGATGCTTCAGAATAGTCAATAACTGCAGATAATAAAACTATACCTCCTTTCGGTATTTTTCAAAATATTATTAATTTATAAGATTATATTCATTTTTTATAGGACTTATTACAATCGGTCTTATTGCCAACATCTTAAGATATTGTTTATTAATTATGATATTTTGACGAACTGAAACTAGCTTATTATTTTATTTATAATCAAAAAATATAATTTAGCACATACTGCATTTAGTGAAATAATTAATAATACGCCCATAATCTTTCACACAAGTAATGAAACACAAAAAATAAAAATATTAGGGTCAAACCTGAATCACATCTGAGAAAACATTAAAAAATTTGTTCCCAAATTTACCATGACGGCAAAACAAAATGGTACATTAAGTGGAAGCGCAAGACAAACAATGCCAACCTACAACAGGAGGTATCAAATTTAATGAGTACATTTAATTGTGGCAGAGAATATTACAAAGCATCGAATCCAACGATGCGATTCAACCAATTTTGTACCACATTCAAACATGTAATTAAGATACTTGTTCCACGAAGTTATATGTAAGAATATCCAATTTAATTATGACAAAAGTTATCCTTACGGATACAAAAACGTTTATTATGAAAAATTACAAGTTATTATAAATTACAAACTAGGTCAATCTGTACCTTGGAGATCTCCTATGCGCGTGCGTGCGTGCTTGTGTTATACTCCTTTTTTTTATTGCTGTGGGAAAGCAGACAGGCTGACGGCCCACTTAGAATTCAGCAGCTACCATCGCCTATAGGTGTTCACAACGCCAGTGGTATCGCGAACACGCTGCTGTCCCATAAGGATACAGGAAATACACGGTCACCAATGCCGGAACACAACACAAGATACGCCAATAAATAGCTGGCAGCTAATCTTCACAATGGTGTATACGTTTAGTCTACACACATTAATCCGTGCAGGAGCGGAGAAAGAATACTAACTTCTGCAGCCGGAGTCGACCTGTCGTAAAAGGCGACAAAACAATCCCCGTGGATTGTTTGGACGTAGCTACGTGGTAGTGCCTGAAGCTCGTCTGGATGGTGACCTCCGCGGTTCAAAGACTTACTTAAGACTGGTTAGTATTTATTTACCAAAGAAAATATATAAGTAATATCAGTTGTCTAGTGTCCATAACAGAAGCGCTTTGCTGCTTACTATGGGTTAGATGGCGCTGAGTGATTTTTTATTACTGAGGAACAACAGGCAGATTTACGGCCCACTTAAAAGTTACCGTCATTTATGGATGTTTGCGCCGCTAGACGTCCGTACGACCGCGAAACGTTGCTGTCCGTATAGGGATGATGAAACCTGGTAACTAATTCCGGAATACAGCACAAGGTTATTAGGGTGACATTCTTATAAACTAGGGGTGGTAGCTATCGTGGTGGACTTGGGGGCCTACCATCTATAAAAGTTTCAAAATTATCAAAGCATATTTATATGATAAATGGTATATTAAAAATAGACGATATTTCTAAATGTTATTTATTAATTCTAAGCCATACTCATTGACCATTGACCAAGTGAAATACCTGGGATCTGTGTTCCATGCATCTGGTGACATCGATTGCGGCGTTAAGGCAAGCATTGCTGCCGCGTGGGCCAAATGGCGTGAGGTAACTGGTGTCATTTGTGACCCCAAGTTGCCGGTAAAGTTGAAGGGACAGGTCTATAAGACCATCATTAGGCCTGTCCTTTTATACGGCTGTGAAGCGTGGCCGGTGTTAGAGCGACACAAGCAAGAGCTGCGTGTCACGGAGATGAATATGCTGCGGTGGATGTGTGGAGTGACGCGGAAGGACCGCGTTAAGAACTCCCACATTCGCGGCAGTCTTCATGTCCGTGACATTGCGGATAAATTACAAGAGTGTCGGCTCCGTTGGCACGGCCACGTTTTACAGCAACCAGATGCTTACGTGAGTAACAAATGTCTGGCCATGCCGCCTCCGCCGGGCCCCGGCAGGAGGGGTAGACCCAAAAAGTGCTGGCTTGACGTCGTAAAGGGTGATATGCGTGCCAATGGGCTCACTACCAGGGATGCTGAAGACCGTGCGAAGTGGAGAAGAAAAAGTCGGAAAGCGGACCCCGGGCGCCGAAGCGAGAGTTTGGGCTGCAGCCGGGATACAACGCAAAGATGATGATGAATTCTAAGCCATACTCAAACAATAAATTTATATTGGTACCATTAAATTGAAGGTAAAACCAAACATTACCATATTGGTGACTAATGCTACTAATGTAGTAAGTAACCTGGTGAATGCAGTCAATGATATTACGGATTTTACCAAGACTCTACTTAGTATTCAAAGTAAACAACAAGCAAATATTCCATACAAAACCAGGATATAAGTGATAGCTTATTTTAAAATCTATGAACAATTTAACATCTAAACTTTAGTATTATATATAATTTTAAAATGAAAGTAATATAAATACATATTTTGAGCTATATTTCGGGTACATAAGCAACAAAACTGTTTGGAGATATCCTCTCATTTTGTATCGTTTCCTGTTAGCTTAGTGCGTGTGCAAAGAAATAAAAAGAATCATACGAAGAAAAGCAAAGTTTTAATACCTACTAGCTTATTACGTTAATGAGATTAAATAGCTCATCCTCTCTTTCTTTGTGTCGATTAATTTATTTATTCATTCGCCATTCGGTATTGGAAAATATATGTTATAGCAGAATCATGAAAAGTATGGTAAACAAAAATATGGTAAATACTGAAAAAGAATAGTGGAAGCTATATATGTTAAGAGAAAATTTTTAAACAAATGTGAAAGTATAACAATTCAAACATATAAATTCAATTGAAATTAAAGTTTAAGTTAATTCGAAAAAAAAACTTTTCACATACATTTTTTTATTAAGTATGCTCAAAACTTGAAAATGGCTCGACAAATTTCGTCTAATTTTTGTTTTTATATTTTCATTAAGGCATAAGGAATGTTTTATCAAGAGAAAAAAATGTAAAAAATGCAAGGAAAGTAGTAAAAACACGACGTTTCTTTTCCCGTAGAAACCACAGAGTAAATTAAAACATACATAATATGTCCCTAGCTGTCAAACATTTGACGTCAACCAGAACAAAACAGTCGCTGCGCGTTAGGGTTTTCTTTGGAATGGCTTTAAGTTTATTAGGCTGTAAAGGCTGTATCTGTGCCTGTCGAAAATAAGATTTGATAACAATGAAATAAAATTATATTACAGAACTACACTGTAATATAATTTTACTTATGACCTGACTAAGTAGTCAGGTCATAAGTATTGTCACACAGTAAAAACTTTTCTTTTAGAATGCTGGCCACAAAAAAGTTTATTGAATTCGAATTTCGAATTGTTCATGAAAATAAAAATGTATACTTTTAGAATTTTACTCATTTTTAAATATGGAGTGGACGCTTAAAGAAGACCGTGTTGCAGTTATTGCGTTGCATCGTTGCGGTTACGCGCCAATTCAAATTTTTAACATACTGAAAAATTTGAATATAACCAAAAGATTCATTTATCGTACCATCAAACGATACAATGAAGACTCTAGTGTAGATGACAGGTCAAGAAGTGGTCGCCCTCGGTCTGTTAGCACTCCAGCAGTGATAAAAGCTGTGAAGGCACGAATTCAAAGAAATCCCAAACGTAAGCAGAAACTGTTGGCCCTTCAGATGGGGTTAAGCAGAACCACGGTGAAAAGGGTGTTAAATGAAGACTTAGGGTCTCGGGCATATCGAAGAAAAACAGGACATCGTTTGAATGCTCGTCTAATGGACCTGAGACTGAAGAGATGCCGCGCTTTGTTGAAGCGGTACGCGGGAAAAAAATATCGGGAAATTCTTTTTTCGGATGAAAAAATGTTTACCGTAGAAGAGAGCTACAACAAACAAAATGATAAGGTGTACGCACACAGTAGTGAAGAAGCGAGCAACCGTATTCCGCGTGTCCAACGAGGTCATTTTCCATCCTCGCTCATGGTATGGTTGGGAGTTTCTTATTGGGGCTTAACAGAGGTACATTTTTGTTAGAAAGGTGTAAAAACGAATGCTGTTGTGTATCAAAATACAGTCCTGACGAACCTTGTGGAACCTGTTTCTCATACCATGTTCAATAACAGGCACTGGGTATTCCAACAAGATTCGGCGCCAGCTCATAGAGCGAAGAGCACACAAGACTGGCTGGCGGCGCGTGAAATCGACTTCATCCGGCACGAAGACTGGCCCTCCTCCAGTCCAGATTTGAATCCGTTAGATTACAAGATATGGCAACACTTGGAGGAAAAGGCGTGCTCAAAGCCTCATCCCAATTTGGAGTCACTCAAGACATCCTTGATTAAGGCAGCCGCCGATATTGACATGGACCTCGTTCGTGCTGCGATAGACGACTGGCCGCGCAGATTGAAGGCTTGTATTCAAAATCACGGAGGTCATTTTGAATAAACTTTAATGTCATAAGAATCTATGTTTTGTTAAGTTCATTTTGGTATATGAATGGTTACATAATGAATAAACTTGTTACAATTATTTTACATTAAACATGTGACAGAATTTATGACCTGACTAGGTATAGTTACGTGTCATCGAAATTACAGGGATCCTTAAATTACTTCCTGTGCGGAGCATTTTCTTGATCGTTTTTAACCTTTGTTTTATGTTTAGAACTATGCCGCAAAAATATAACAACTGCATCCAAATAACTTAGGGGCAGCAAATATTATAAGGGATATACAGATACCACGGTTTATGACAAGTTATGTAGCGAAAAAATGTCTAGCATTGCCGCCTCCGCCGAGCTACAAAAGGAGAGGCAGATCCAAAAGTCCTAACTTAACCTCGTAAAGGAATGTTAGACAAGGGTTGAAGACATTAATAAGTAACATTATAATCTTATTTACAAGACTTAAATTTAGTCTTCATATCTTATTTAAAAAAATATAGTTTTCAGACATTTTAAACCAAAATTTAAGATTTAAAACGTTTTAAACGAAAAAAATTGTTTTAGACTGAGAAGTTTATTTCATTTTAAACGATTTATACATCTATATCCCTGAAAACAGTGTATTTACTAGTATATAAAACTACACACATGCGTAGCTGGGACATGCCGCTAGTAATAAATCTATAATTATAATTAATTTTATGGATTAATAATATGCCATGGATTTTGCATAATATACTCATTAAACAGTTACTTGTACAAGCCTCAAAAGCTGGCGTAAAATATGATTTAAAATCCGAATCTTTCCGGCTTGGAACATTGAACTATTCATTTTTTATAATCCACAGAGTCAAGGCCTAAAGACAGCCAATATTACCAAAACTGTTTTATATTGAACTCACAAGATAAATTCGCGGAGCAATATTCAAATAGCGTTAGATATAAATGAACTTTAAAATCATTGCCACGAGACTTAATACGCTCGTCGAATCTGGGCGATGAGCAACTGAGGTCACGAGATCATCAAGCCAGAGATAGGCCAACACAAGCCGCTGATGGTTATCGATAACCAAAATTGGTCCACCAAGCTAAGATGGGCCAATGTAGAGCTGCGGTAACGCCACACGAACATCAACATGCGCTCCCGTAGCTCGAACCATGTCCCGAGGGGTCGTTGCAACCCTGAGTTTACGCCGGGGTAAAGAGTGTTAACCCGAGTCCCCAATAACAGACTGCGGGAAGAAGACCCAGATGAGAAACAAAGTTACTTAATAATGATTTGAATAGTATAATATAATACTTTAGTATAATACTTTTCGATGGATATGAAAAATCTCAAAATTAAAGCATTCAAATTTTTATGAATATTTAAAATTGTTATATAGGTATATGTAACTTTACAAACAAAAAGACATACACGAAAAGTTTTGAATTAAGGCCGAAAAAAAGCCACAAACTGAGCATGTCTTGGTGAAAACCATAAATTAAGTTCTTCTATGCACCAGAGACTTAGACAAACTAATAAGTTTATTTTTTTAAAGGATTTTATCTGAATACTAGCTGACCCGGCAAACGTTGTTCTGCCATAAAAATAATAAAATGTCAAAAAATAAAAAATAAAATTTAGGGGTGGACTACCCCTAACATTTAGGGGGATGAAAAATAGATGTTGGCCGATTCTCATAGATACCGGATAAGCACAAAAAATTTCATCAAAATCGGTCAAGCCGTTTCGGAGGAGTATGGCAACGAAAACTGTGACACGAGAATTTTATATATTAGATAATATAGTTAGATATAGTTATTTTTGCCGTGTGACCCCGGCCAGTGAAAAGAATAGGGTCACCCCAGGTCATTCCAAGGGAGTCGTAAAAGGCGACTGATGGACTACTCCTTTGCCAGCTTGCATGCGGCAAAGGAAGTGCACCTCTCGGTTTTCCTCTAGGGGTTGGGAGGTCAGACGGCAGTCGCTCCCGTAAAAACCAAAACCTAGCCAAACAACATGGTCGTAACAAGAAAAAGATGATGATAGTTATTTTTCCGTGCAGGGGCGGAGTAAAATACTAACCCCTGGGTGATTATGGTTGAACTCGAGGCAAGGAGAGCACTATATCGCCTTGCTGTAGCTGGCCTATGGGACGCCACCAAGCCAAAAACCAATCATACGAAATTCGATGAAAATGAGGACCTGGATCGGATAACACATATGATATCCGATAAAATGCAAACCAGGTTTATATTTGAAAGGCTTTTCAGGGTCCAAATTCCAACAAGAATGGAATGGACAAAGGGACCAGATCCACCGGAACATAATAGTCTGGTATGGTACACTGATGGATCCAAAATGGAATCAGGTACAGGGGCGGGAGTATACGCGAAAGACTACAAATGTAGTAAAAGCTTGGGAAAAATGGCAAGTGTATTCCAGGCTGGAACATATGCCATAATAACCTGTGCTCAGGAGAACATAGATAGAGACACCAAAGGCAAATCTATATATATTCTCAGTGACAGTCAAGCTGCAATCAAGGCCATCGCCTCCTTCAAAGTTGTCTCCGGACTTGTCCTGGATGCCATTCAAACCCTAAATAGGCTTGGAAGGCATAGCAGGGTAAGGTTAATGTGGGTTCCGGGACACGAAGGAATTCATGGCAATGAAATGGCAGATGAACTGGCAAGAGAAGGCTCAACTAATGATTTTATGGGTCCAGAACCATGTGTAGGCATTCCGACTAGCCTCGTGAAAGCCACATTCAGGGATTTTGCAGACCGCATTCCACAACAACATTGGCTGACTAGAATCGGTCTGGAACATTCCAAAAAATTTTTGGGTTCCACGTACAAAGCACGAGAATCCATCTGGAACATGAGCAGGGGGCAAATACGCTACTTGCTTGAGGCCTTTACTGGGCATTTTGGAACCACTAACATGCTCATGAAGATGGGTCTAATCGCGACACCCATGTGCAGGTTGTGTGGGGACATACAGAACGCATGGAACACCTATTGTGTACATGCGATGCATTGGCCAGGAGGCGAATGAATCTTTTGGGGGTAGGATATCCGACACCGGAAGACTACAGGCTCCTATCTCCATATCTCATTGTAAGGCTCATGAAGCAAATCTTCAATGAGATTGGAGAGGAGTGATTGCTATCTAAGGAAACACAAAAGATCCCATTGGGTCGAAGTGTCCGAGATATTTCCCTGTCCCTAAACAAGATAAGATAACCCCTGGGTGAGGTCGGCCTGTCGTAAAAGGTGACAAAACAACTCCAACTACGGGCCCCAAGCCCGTTTAGATGGTAACCATCCTTGGTAGTTGCCGCCATGATAACCTTGTGTTGTGTTCCTGGTCACTAAGACCCAGGTTCCTAGCAGCGTGTCATAGGTGCCCTTAGCGTCTCAAACATCCGTAGGTGACGGTAACTGCTTACTATAAGTGGACCGTCAGCCTATCTGCTGTTCCTCAGCAATAAAAAATAAGATATGTATATAATATCCTCTAACTTATAACTTTAGAAGGGCATTAAAGGGTAAGAAAATAAATGATATCAATAATAATAAAATAAAAACGAACAAATCACAGGAAACGACTAATATATTAGGGTTTGGTAATTATTAGCGTCAATTAATGTTATCTTAAATTGTCAAAGTCCTTTAACAAGCTCAAACGAAAAAAGAAGCGTAATTGCACTGCACTTCGGAGAAATATGATAAGGTTCCGAGAATCCCTTCACCGAGTTTCTCTAGATTGAACCTATAATACACTCAAAATCTAGAAAATCAGTTTCAATTTCTTATATTGAATCTAAATCCAATATAAAATAGGCCAAGACTAATCTTAATTCTTATGATTGCTGATATCGAAAAACTCAACCTGCTCTTATTATTCTGTAATTCTTGAGATATTCTGAGGTGTAAGGGATTCCAATAACATATTTGTGGCCTATGTGACATGGTGCACCCTGCTAACAGTGGGATGAGATTCTGGCAAAGTTTGGACATCATACTGCGGAAACCGTAAAAAGCAAATGTATTCAAGCTTATTTTTTGTATTACAAGATAAAGAGTGCCACGAAAAAGATTTCATTACAATTTACTGTATAATATGTTTTATTCAAGACATAATACAAATAAAAATAACTTTATAGTAATAAGCTGAATATTAAGATTAAACAATAAATAATTGGATTAAATAATAATTTATTCACCCATAACGTAGCGGTGTCCTGTTGCGGCCACATTTTCGGTTCAATATACCTATTTATCAAGAATCGTTTATATGTTATACACATGTACATGAGGACAACATTCCGATGACTAATACAAAATCTCTTATTATTAAAACGAAAATAACGGAAATTAAAAAAATATATATATTATGCAGTTCATGAGGCAATGAACTTTTCGAAACAAGGATCTTATTATAAATGTAATTTCGTAAGATTATATCCATGTGCAACAATTAACACCTTCAATATCGAAATGTTTTTATACTAAATTATGTTCATCATTTCATTCGTACATGAATATTTCCAAATTCCTTTACATGTACTGGCACGTTAAAATCTTTCGTCAAAGAGGCGAAAAAATATACTTACAAGTGTACTGACTTATATAACAGGTGCAAAAGATTTTAAGGTATGCGGGACCTAAGTCAAGTGTGGGTGAAGGAATGAGGCTTTAGTTTTCTTGGCTCTAGTAGCAGACACCCTATCAAATGTCTATTTATTAATTTTATAACCATTTGTGTACTCTGGATTTCCACTGGACTTGAGATAAAATCGGTATTTACTTCTAGAATTTGATCATCTAGATCTTATCTAGAAAAATTACTTTCTGTATACCTATTTTAAGTTAGTTTTAAGTATCTGTATACAATAAAGAGTTTTCATTCATTCATTCAATATATAATAAATTAGCTGCACCGGCATACATTGCAATGAAGGCTTTTATTTATAAATCATACAAATAGATTTTTGGACAAGAAACGTTTGCAGGTGTGCTACAAAGTCTCATTACAATCTGATAAATGATTTAAGAACACATAAGGGTCAAAAATACAAATACTCATTTTATTTATATACTTCGTAAGTAAATAATGTTATAAATAAAAGTATTCCTAACCAAGTTCAATTCTGGTTGCGTTCCAAAGCTAACGTTCCGTTTCTGCTAATTTCTTTTCGTGCAGGGCCGGATTGTTATACTGACCGCCGCCAGGGTCGGCAGGTGCTAGAGCCCCAAGTCCGACCGGATAGCGACCACCCCTGGTCTCTAAATATGTCGCCATAATAACCTGGTTTTGAGTTCGGCATATGACCCAGGTTCCAGTTTCCTTACATGGACAACAGCATATTAGCGAAGACCCTGTTTCAAACATCTCAACTTACTATTAAGCAGCATTTTAGATTTTCTAGCCCAGAAGAAAAAGTTTTTTGGTAGCTAAAAAGTAGCTAAAAATATCGAATTAAACCCCTGTAATTTTTAGGTTGGCAGGTAGTAAATACATTAAGGTCGACCTTAATTACAGGAAAGTTTAAACATTTGTCACTAAGTCACTGAAACGTCTATTTAAAAGTTAATTCGTAATCACTCTTAATAAAAACAAGACGACTAGGATCAAGGATTGCGGTAATTACGTTTGCTACTTAATATTAAAATTAGGGTCCCAAAACCCTTTATTTCATTTTCAACTTTTATGGTTTCAAATTTAAATTTATCTCACTAATTTAGTTGCATTTTAGTAATGTAAATAAAAATGCTTCGTTTTACAAACGTAATGCATTTAAAAAGAAATAATCAATTTAAACCCTAAGTACCTTTTTCCAAAAAATTCCTCTCTTTTCTTGTTTATTTTATCGTCAATCCCGTAAAAATGTTTTATAACATGTAACATAGAGCCTAATGGACACTTAATCAGTAAGAGAGACTAATCTGTGCTATAAATAAATTCAGGTTTTCCCTTAATTTAATACAAATGGCGGGAAGATTATTTTCGGAATTCACACAAGCAAAGGATGTAGCGTCTCGATCGGTGTGATGTCGCCAAATCGCACGGGGCAGGCAATGGCAGGCATAACCGGAGGCTAAATACACCCACACGCGCACAAGGACTATACTTATATGTCAAATACGTTGCGGTATCCGTATAACGTAAGAGGTAATATAAGAGACGCATCTTCGAGTTTGCACATTTTAGTTTTAAAAGCTGACCGCTGAGTGCGGGTCATGTTAGCGAATTTTAGCGAATAAGGAGCTTAGTCGGATACATTGTGCCGGTGTGAGGTAGTCGGCCTGACGCTCTAAAAGACTGCGAGGGCCTAAAGGGCCGCTTCCCGGACATGGGGCCGGGAACTATATTTTATTTTTTGGTATGTTTATACTTTATTTTATTTTTAATGTTTGAAGCTCATTATACTTTATAATTTATATAAATAAAGATTCCTCATACGTATGGGCTACTTATCAAATAGTATGACAACTTAATGATATTCTAAGCATGTAAATATATATGTAGTTTATACATATAAAGTTACCGTCAAGGTAACATGAAAGTGGAATGTTTGAGCATTATAGAATTATTTAAAATACATTACTGTATTAAATTATTTATTTGTATGTGTGACAATGTCACTAGGAATTAGTCTCTAATAAATTCACCCCCTTTGACTTAACTACGAGGTCTATAAAAGCTTTGCAACTACTTTGGGTTAAGTTTTGTTTAAGAAAATACTTACTGGACATTCAACCCCCGCCCGCCCTAGCAAAATAACGGCGGGTTATTAAACTTCTACAATAGAGTCTACATGAGCTTTATTTAAACACCCTAACAAGTTTTTTTCATAAAATGATGTTTTAACATATTATGTTTTATAGAAACTATACGTATTTCCTTGGTATTTTAGTGGCGTTTGATTTTATTTTATCGGTAATTAACATATTTATGGTATACTTATATGTACTTAATAATGAATTTATTTATTATTATTATTTACATTTATTTGTTACGTACGACGAACCTATTTTGAACCTTGTCAAATTAAATTATAGTTTGATCGTTGTGACCTTAATGCTGTTAAATAATTTCTTTATGTCTACAAGATCACAATAATTTGTTGAAACAAAGATGTTTCACTATCTGACCACAAAAAGTCGTCGTAGTCGTAGAATAGTGACGGATCTGGCATTATATTAAACTTTACAGGACAGCCATTTTAAAAATACACAAGCGTCATTTTACTATGAGAATCTATCATATCCGTCACTTTACCGACCGCATAATTTGAAATCTAAAATACATGTAATTTTTTTTTAATGTAGCAATAATATTTAGACAATGTAGTATCCAAATATGGTAAAAAGTGAATTTTGGATTTTTTTCAAATCCGACGTTATTCTACGATCACGACGAAATAAAATTAATTTTAAAATCGTGAAAATTTCGTACAATACCGACTTGAATAAATAACGCATCAATTACGAAATTTATTGCTTATAAATAATGTTCTCTCACAAAAACACTTCCACGTCAAACAATACATATTCATAAAAATACAAAAATATACATTACGACATACGAATTTATTTACATATAACGTGAATTTTGATTCCAAAACTGTAAACAAACTTAGACTAAGTAATTCTGTTAATAGCCCGTCTGGATGACGACTACCTTTGGTCTTAAGTATGCCGCCGTAATAACTTTATGTTGAGTCCGGTATTAATGACCCAAGTTCCTGTTCGGCCGTCAGCCTGTCTGTTGACCTACAGCAATAAAAAAGAGTCAGTAAAGAGTGCCTAAGATCGAGCAACTAAAACAGAAATTTATTATGAAGCCAAAATTTACCATTAAACGATGCTGAGTTCTTTTAGTTCATAAAATCGTGATAAATTAACATGTTAAGTGCACTCAATGAAGAAATGTATAGGTACATGTAGGTCAAAGTCAGTGTATGTGATATGTTTAGATATTCCATCTATAAATATCAACTTCCAATATACAAGTATGATGTCATTTAATACTGATTTATTGTTTAATTTAAACAAACTGGTTATTCCTATTCATGAGTATGTAATATTAAGTAAGATTCGCATTTTATGTGTTTTGAACCAACATCGAAAATTAATAACAATCAAATAAATAGAACTTAGATACATGTAAAGTAAAAAATTACATCATAGTAATATAATTAAAGAAAAATAAAACCATTAAAAACTGAAAATATAATATCAAATTTAAGCGACAACGAAATGAACAAGGCTTAATAACAATATTCAAAGTAGAGTTTTCACGATTAAGTCTAGAGATATCTGGATAGAGTACTAAGCATATAATAAATTATATTTTCCATTTGTCGTTCGCCCACCTGTAATGTTAATGGATTGAACATAAACTACGATATTCCATCTAATGGCCCCATTCTTTTCCATATCTTATAATCAATGATTGATGACCAAGGTATATTATGTATCCTGAACAGTACCGTAACTTAATTTTGTGAAGTACTAATGATTTTTCTTCAACTATCTATCTTAAATATTAGTTGTTATTTAACAGGATACATACAAATGCTTTTCAAGATTCAAAAATTGCTTGGTGTAATAAAAGAAGGTTACAAATGTTACATACAATAATAATACGCAATCATATTCTAAACCTTTGGGGCGTTTAAATATTTCTTTATTTATAAATACAATCATGAAATCAATTTTAAAATAAATTCACGGCAAATATACTTAATATAAAACCTATCCCACCGATAATCGTTGACAGGTTTAATAAATTACCACTTGTACTGCATATCTCGACCCGTGTTACGAATTTTATCATACTTATTCAAATTCGTTAAAATTAATTAAAATTATTTCTGCATTTAAATTATTTGTCACGTTAGTGGATGGGTATAGGTTATCGGAACCTTTTTTTATTGGGAGGTGGAAATGCATGACGCATCCCCTGCTGCGTGGGAATGGGCGGCGGGTTAGTAGAGACTCCCCGTGCAATGCGCCCGTACATCCCCTTCTCTAGGCTGGGGGACACACGTCACTGGTATACCCACTAAAACTGCCCCGGTATTTCTTCACACGCCTTAAGTGCCGAGACCGCGGGACGCAAATGGGTATAGGTTATCGGGACCTGGAATAACTTCGCAAATATTTATTATGAACAAATATTTATTATATGTACATGTTAAAATATGTAAACATACAGAAATATACAGATATTAGAGTACAAATATTTGTAATACAATTTTTTACTTTAATGAAGAAGTTAATTTTATTATACTTTCTGACGGTTTCAAAATTGATTGCATGAATGTTTAAGAATTAATATTTTATTTATCATAATAGTAATAGAAATTAATCCCGTTACATCCTATGTCTGGTAGGAGTCCAGAAACCGCAATTGACATTGACAATTTTATAAAGCTGACTGCCGCCTGATTCTCCAATCGTGGTATATAAGTAACAGTAAAGGTCACCTCACTTTACGCTTAACCAGCTTTTATCAAAATCATCAATACAGGTGGTCCCACTAGTGAGAGGGTTAACCCCATATAAATACCTAAATTTTACCTATATAGTTCAATCACTAAAGAGACAGAAAGGAATGAATCAATCTTAAGACTATGTATGCCAATGCTCCCAAACTCCCATTTCTTTGTGCAATATACAAAACGAAGTGATGAATGGCCATTACATATGTAATTAGTGTTGAAGAAGACAAAAAAGAACTCGGCTGGTCTCATTGACAGAATTTAAGCCGGCAGACACCATTATTATAAACGTTACGTTTTGTTTAGTTTACATAACAATATTCGATAGTAGAGCGTGCCGGCGGGGATTAACTAGGGCTACTAACACTGTATCTATTATTTCATTAACTGTGGACATCAGTTTGCAACTAATAACCGAAATAAATAAGACCTTAGAACCCTCAGTTTTTCTGGTGATCATTTTGCGGAATATTTTTATGCATGCGAGAGTGGGTGGTCTACTTCAGACATTCCAACTTTCTAATTAGTCACCTAACCTTTTGAAATCACTGCAGAAATAAGATAAGTCGAATAAAATATCATTTGGATGTTATAAAGTTAATTCAAGTACCTAAATTTTAATGTTAACTTTATTGTATTAACTGTTTTGTAGGTAAGTTTTGAAGGGATGTGAATTCGCTTTTCCTTTTGTGTTTTTTTGTTTTTGAAAATTGTATAATAACTTCTATATAGTTGACAGCCCTATTGACAATGGTGTTCCGTTAAATATCAATGACACTATAAGTGACGTACCAGATCTGCAACATTGACTTAAGCAGTAAACCAAGCTGTTATTACCAATTAAAGCAATTACGATCGCGTTTTCTCCTTCAAATTTCTACGAATAATTTCATTTGACACTTAAAACTTATTTAAATTTGTAGTACTCAAAACTCCTTACATCATTTCTAAATCATTTGAAACATGGCATGTAACAAAAGATTTATGTTTTCAGGCTTACGCATCTTACATATTAAATTGTTGAGCCTTGTTTAATTATAAATATAATTCTCATTTCTCATTCAATTCATATTTGAATAATTACAAAATGTATATTGAACAACTTGGAACTTACACAACCTTACGTATAACCATACTGAATTGATGAAAATGCTAGTTTAAAAAAGCCGGTCGTATCTGTGCGATTATACATAATTTAACTGTTTATAATTTACACGAGTTTATGAATTATTAACAAAATTTAATTCTTTAAAAATTTTAATTTGTATTAATTGATAAATATTTATGAAATCTAACCGTCAGCGTTTAAGAACAAAAACATCATATTACTTTCCACTACATCTACGAGGCAATCTTGTAGAAAACAGGATATATGTACTTATCTAGTTGTAGCTTCTCTGTTCAGGAGCGGTGTAAGAATACTGACCCCTGCGACTGGGGTGGGCCTGTTGTAAAAGGTGACAAAACATCCCTAACGGTGGTAGGACTCCCAGCCCGTCTGTGTAACCACCCCTGGTCCGTAAATATTCCGCCAGGGTCCAATACCTCTATACGGACAGCAGTGTTCGCGGTGCTCCTAGCGTCGCAAACATCCATGGGTAACGGTAACTGCTTACTATTAAGTAGCCGTCTGCTGTTCCTCGACAGTAAAAAAGTTTTGTTCTCTGGATATTTTCCTTCATCCTAATTACGTTGGAATTATAATAAAACGACATAAACATACCATAATAAAACAACACTCAACTCCTAAAATAGAAAATGTAGACATAAATGCATATAAAGTGTTACATTTTAAATTCAGAGGTTAATGACATAAATATAACAGCACATGACATCTCGAGTGGCGAACTTGTGCCGAGAGGATTTGTTTTAATCATTGTCCTGTCAATCAGTTTTTCGTGTTACGGGGCGGATGGATTAATTTGACAGCAGATACGTATTCATTGACTTATCAATGTCATAAATGACATCATATGTTTATTAACCAATTTTATTAGTATTTTTGGAACATAAAGATTTTTGTTATATTTTTTACTGTTACTTTGTACGGGTATAATTGGTTTCTTTGTCATAAAGTGGTTTTGATTGCAAATATCTTTGTTTTCCATATTTTATTATTCAGACTTCATCAACTAACAAAATTCTGTAAACAATTTCATACCAACATCCTAAATGTTTTGTTTATTTTATGATAAAAAGTGTTGGAATTTAATTTATGACTTAATATTCGATAAGTATTTTCATTTAATTATGCATAAATACGTTGCAGAATTATGGTATCACGCTGTAAGACCACTTAAGCTGTTTTTTGCCTAATAAACATATTTATTATAACCACGTACCGCCAATCTGCCTTAGACAAGCGCAGCGGGTGTATACTGTTCATTCCCTCTAGGTCTAAGCTCAGCAGTAAAAAAACCTTATTGTTAGCGTTTACTCCAAAGTACCTGTAGTAAGCCGCAACAATTTAACAGATAATTTTCATGTAAACTACGAATTAAAATAATATATCGACATACACACGCCTGTTATAAAAAATTAAGTGAAACTGTATGTTTTTTTATTTCTGTAGGACAACAGACAGGTTGACAGCCCGCTTAGAATTTAGCAGTTACCGTCGCCTATGGGTATTTACAATGCCAGTGGCATCGCAAACACGCTGCTGTCCCATAAGGGTACAGGAGTCAATAATGCCGGAACACAACACAAAGTTATTATGGCGGCATACTTAAAACCAAAAGTGATCGCCATCCAGACTGGTTTGGGGCCCTACCACGTAGCTAGGGTGGGTTGTTTTGTCGCCTTTTACGACCGGCCGCAGAGGACAGTATTCTTTCTCCGCCCCTGCACGGATGATGTATAATATACCGTAATAAATCTTTCTTGAAACGAAATATCCGTGAATTCGGAGAAAAGGCTTCGCCCTTATTAACTCAATCATTGGATATACGAAGTATATAGGAATATTTAAATAAGTGGGTATGTTAAAAAATAAAAGCCGTGGGAAAAGGGATCGTCCGCAAACAACCATTACAAAATCCTCGCGTTTATATGTTTAGAATTTATATCGTGAGTCATAGTTACATTTACACGCGTGTAATGTGAACATAAACTCGTCTGTGCCTTTTTAAGATAGAATGTAATGCGAGTAATTGTAGTATAAAATAGTTTTAAAGGTTGAGGATGCGTTCATCCGGGGCCGCGTCAGGTCATGACAAAGGCTGCTAATGTGAATATAGCGACCTTTTTATTTTACTATATCATTCTACCGCAGCTTTGCCTGCGTAGCATTTAAATACACAACTTAATCATTATACACAATTATCATAATTATCATTAATTGTGGAGCCTCAGACCTCTACAATTAGATCCTGAGATCGGAGTAGTTGATGACTTTTTACTTTGGCGTGGATGTTTAGAGTTTGAATTTTAATAATTATATTATGTTATCATCTAGAAGCTGTCAGCTATGCTACAATTTTATTGCTTTATAATACTATTGGTGTCTCATTGACTGTCCACTTATTTTTATTTGTGTATATTATTACATTACTAGAGTATTGGAAGCATTATAGTCATATTTATTACATTGATATATTGGATTGATAAATTACACCAAATTGTAGAATTTTATAAAAAAAACTATCATTTGTAGCTTATTATGGTGCATGAGTGAATAGATATAGTTATATGTATATGTATAATTGTATTAAAAATTCAGTATATCCTAGGTCTATCCCTTCTGGGGTTACAGTGATAGCGGCATGACTGAATACTACGCACTCTGGTTTTGTAGAGTAACAATTATGTATCAAGTATTTTACAGACTCATAATCTCGGCTATTTAATTTTTAGCTAAGACTTCTTGCATTTTATAAACTTTAATCTCAGTGTAATTCATAAATAAATACTTAAGTATGCAATAGGACATATAATTATCATCGTTGTCAAACCAATATCTGTTTTCTGCACTTTTTTGAGATTTCAACATTTTGACTATTAATACTTCTACGTTACGTTTGCCACCCAAACATAGACATATAAACCACTATGTTATCCTAATTACATACATTACTTTAATATAAATCACTTTAAAATAAATTATTTTTCATAAAATTTTACATGACAATGTTTTTACTCCATATCTCAAAGTTTAACTTTTCGCACATAGCAGATATTGGTTTGACAACGACGATATAAGTATTAAATTTTAAAGACCACACACGCTTATGAAATCACTTAATTTGAACAACATAATTCTGTAACATCTGAAGTCGTTAACACGCGTACATAGACTAATTCTTTTATGATCATATTTAAATCATAATCGGTTGACATTTAAATTATTCTATACCTCACGTTTTATAGATTCGCATTGAAATAAACGAGCGAATGAACTCGAATTGTTTATAAACAGTTTATTAAGGAAGTTCTAAATTTTAACGACTTTGAATTCTTTGTTGTCTATGCTCAATTTGGTATGAAACATCTTTAATATTAATTGCCAATTAGTCCTCAAAGAACTTGGACATATTAAAAAGTTATTTAATATTTACGTTCGCAGTTTGCTGGCTTTTTTCTAGAATATTTTAAAAGTTGTTTAAGGAATAGTATAGTATATATAATAGGTAGTCCTAATAATGACATTTAAAAATTTTTAAGAAGGTCTAATTAAATAATATTTTTCATTAATTTAATGACTTCACTTGGAAGAAATTGAATAAGTGAAAGTTCGGATTACACTAATAAAATCTACAGTTTTCCTTTCCTTTCCTTTGGGTACCAATATATATTTTTATCGGCAGATATATAAATTTAGATGATCCTTTACATATATTAAATTATGTAAAATTTAAACATTGAACAGTTTCTAACAAGTTTATCCGCTGACTATCGATTCTGCGTATTTGTTCGATTTAATATTTTAAACCCATTGTAAAATTTTATATAAATAATAAAAAAACATTTCACGATAGAATTGCCGTTAGAACTTTCAAAGAAATTATGGTAACGGATTCGCAAAAACTGGTAACTTTTGTGTTTGTATACTTAAAACAGCCGGAAAAACTATTTGATATTCATTAAAGCGTATTTGCTCTCACTGCTTAATTAGTCTGTTTAGATAGAAGTAAATTTGAAATATGCCGTGAACAAATAAGAAATATGTTTTGAAATCAACGTATGACCTTAGCAGAAATGCAAAGAGATAAAATGTTGACCTATCAGGATGAGAATAATAGCACTGATGATAAAATACTTTATAAATAAACCTATGATGTAAATAGACAGTATTGCTGTTTTGTAGAATGCAATCGCATTGTCAGCTTGAATAATAGAGGTGAGTCGATGTCAAGTGTCGATAGTGATCACTTTCACTGGAGGCGCTTGAGTCAAGGCTGCTACAAGACCTCGTTTACACTAACCGAAATAATCTCGCAGCTGCTTTTCTAGTATTAATAGACATAGTAAACTGTAGTGATAATGTAAATAAAATTAGTGAACTGGCAATTATTAAAACTGTATAAATTTACCTGTACTATATTTTACTAACGTTAATCTGTGTGGAATCGTAAGTAATCGTTTAAGAATCAGTGAACTTTTTAGAAAACTATTTTCATACGATTAATTTTTATCTGATTGATTAATAATTAATTAGAAGACCAATAACTGTGATTTATAAATTTAATGTGTATTGCGACAATTCACTAAACACGATCTAGTCCCAAAGTAAATAGCACAGCACTGTAATAAGTACTAGACAGTTGATATACTACTCATTGAACCCATAAGTTATGTAATCTAATATAAAAATACAATAAATGTAAAAAAATATATAAGTAATAAAGATAATGAAATGTTAGAAAAACATCTCGAAATAATGACTGCGTAATTGAATAAGGGGTAACATTAATTAGATAAATAAGAAGGAATATAGGGAGGTAATATTAAACAAAGAGAAAGGGAAACATCTATTTTTCCTTCCTTTCTTGCTCTTATATATGATATAGAAAGTAGCAATAGCAACCAATATGGCTGTTAATCGTGATAAGGTTATAAATCTGAATACTATTTAGGGATAGTAATTGAAATAATTTTCAATTTATAATTTAATATCAAGTTTATAATTTAATAATTAGTTTCGTACACAAGAGCAAAGACCCAAGTAATTGGTTAAACAAGGTTAATGGATCGTTATATGACGAAGTACAATGTGTTAATTCAATATCCTCCAACCATCCAATTTTAGCAACAAATATTGATATGTAATACAATTTGATTAACAACAGGAGGTTGATTGGAGGAGACCATAGTCCGTTACTGAAGCCACTAGAGGAAGAAAAGCCAACATTTTATTTAATGTATTCTTACAAAATCAACATACAACATAATATATTATATGAAAATAGCTGACCCGGAAAAGGTTGCTCTGCCATATAATTAGATTTGTTTCTCCGTGCAGAGGCGAAGTAAGAATACTAACCCTGTGGCCGGGGTCGGCCTGTCGTAAATGGCGACAAAACAACCCACCCTAGATACGTGGTAGGGCCCCAAGCCTGTCTGGATGGCACCCTTAGTCTTAAATATACCGCCATAACAACTTTATGTTGTGATCCGGCTTTACTGACCCAGGTTTCTACCCTATGGGACAGCAGCGTGTTCGCAGTAACCCTAGCGTCCCATACATTCATAGGCTGCTGTTCTTAAGCTATAAAAAAGATACATTTTGTAGTGGACTGAATTATGAGTCAAAACCATTCTCAAATCCACTTGAACGTACACAAAATTTTAACAAAATCGGTCCAACCGTTTAGGAAGAGTTCAGTCACATACACACGCACAGAAGAATTATACTTAAAAAGATTAAATTAAGAAAAAGAGTGTCCTGCTTTTAGAACATCTTCTTCAACATCCATCTCGAGATGTATTGTTGGTATCCTTAAAACGTAGTTTAAAATTTGCAATGAAGACGGATTTTTTAAGGAGTATATACTTAAGCTTTCAAACTTTTTACTTTCATTCTGAATGAAAACATGATGTAAAATGACAGTAATGGATATAAAAGAGAATATTAGATGCTTAAGTGAGTACCGACTAATATTAACTACTTACGTTAAGTACCGGACACATACGACCTTCGCTAGTTTGCGAAGCTACTTAACGCTTAGAATAGTGTCCGAACATCGGAGAGTGTGTGACATAACCCAATGGCGTCATACAAACGCACCTTGACATATCAAATAAATTTATTTACCTATTTAATGCAAAAATAGAAAATAATATTCAAAGCTTATGGCAGATAAGAATAATTCTCATAAATTTGTATGAAGTAATAAAAATAGAGTTAAATATTAATACATATGACCTCATCGCAGCTTCCTATACGACTGAATACTTCACTCGGGTCATTAGAATAGTTCAAAGTTTATTTGGTCGTATTTTAATTGATGCCACACCTGTCTAATAAATAATTTAATAAAAATGAAAACATCTCAAGATTGTTCTGAGGTCATTTTACTGTTATGTAAATCAAGACCATTGACAACACTATTGCAAAAGGTTTCATCATGTGCGCTCACATGACATTAAATTATCAAAAATATTGGTTAACGATCTTATAATATGATCAGAAATTAAAATATTATTCATACTTTTAATATAGTAGGATTACAATATTTGAAGTAAAGTATGCGTATATACAGCATACTTAGCTATAAAGCCCATGTCTCCCTCGTATTACGTATATTATGGGACCCAACTAAAAACTAAACACCATTGAACATGCGTCATTCAGGATAAAGGAAGAGGAGGATTATTACACGATGTTTAAGGAGGATAATATGTGTTCATTAATTAGCAATAAACTATTAAAAGATAGTTCATTAATTACCAAAGATAGAACGTAACACCAAAACTTAAGACAACTCCTTAACTAACTATCCAAACTATCAATTACTCCAAACTATCAATTTCAATATTAAAAAAGTAATCGAAGTTTAAATTTATTATTCGAAATCAAATTTCGTATACCTAAGAAAAACACTTGCTGGAAATTTTATATTATCGCAATGGCCTAAAGCCTACGTCTAAATCAAGCTGAATAATTGTGTTATTTTATTCTACACCATGCTCTGATGCCATTTGGGGTTTGGGGATCAAGGTGTTTAGTTATCTATGCCAGCTCCTTGGTTTCGCGAATTTCACTGTTTTAAAACGTGACTGGTGAATGCGAATCGTCCCAGATCAAAAAAAAACAATTTACTTTTGATGTTTGTCTCTGTACGTGTTATTGTAACATAAGGCAGGACAGTACCGAGGGGTTACGGTCACGGACATTGGCGTACCTCGCAAAAGTTTGAAACTTACGCGAACCGCATCTTAATCGCCCACACATTTGGACAAACCCGCAACGTTAGGTGAATAATTCGCATCGTGACCGACATTGATCTTAATCCCGAGTCGACGATAACAATGGTCACACTTTTATTTAAACAGTTACAACAATTTTGTTAATCAAAAAGAAATACACAAACATAATTCATCTTTTAGAATTTTCGAAGGAATAAATATCTTCATTAAACCGGGTATTCGTTATTATCGTTTTCGATAACGATAACGATTCACTTTTAAATCTAAATAGTACAAAAGAGGAATGAACGCTTGCCAAATCATAAAATAATCGTGAGAAACATAATGGCAGACAATATTGCATTTTCATAAAATTTCAATAAACTTAACATTTGATCTTTGACAGCTTTTGAGACGAGCGCGCCTGTCTTGACAGTTTTGCAATAGATTACTCGACACCGGTCCGCGCTAAGCACGACGCAAACATAGGAGTCGATATTTACACCATCGATATAATCAGATACACGAGTCTATTTCAATTCCTAAGAAATTCAATCATACTTTTAATATTACTAATGTGAAAGTAAGTTGGTTTGTTACGCTTTCACGCGAAAATTACTTAACCGATCATCATGAAACTTTGTACACATATTCTTGGAGGTATTAGAAGTAATATTTTTATCCATGCAGGGGCGGAGAAAGAATACTAACCTCTGCGGTCGGTGTCGGCCTGTCGTAAAAGGCGACAAAACAACCCACCCTAGCTACGTGGTAGGGCCTCAAGCCCGTCTGGATAGCGACCACCTTTGCTCTTAAGTCTGCCGCCATAATAACCTTGTATTATGTTCCGGCATTAGTGACCCAAGTTCCTGTACCCTTATGGGACAGCAGCGTGTTCACGATGCCACTGGCGTTGCAAACACCCATAGGCGACGGTAACTGCTAAATTGTAAGCGGGCCGTAAGCCTGTCTGCTGTCCTACAGCATTAAAATAAAAATATTTATACGAAAATTTCTCTCCTTTTCTCATTTTATTTGTCGATTTAATTTTGCCTGTTAATCGCCCAGCGAAACGGGCGTGATCGGCTAGTCATCAATATTTCGTAAATTAATTTAAGTGATAGTGACAACGTTAAACTACATATTTAAATTTGTTTGTTGTAATATAAATGCTTGGAACCATTGAGAAAAACTCGTCTCGTTATTATCTAATAGAATAGTTATCGCGCCTATAATAATCAAGCATATTCAAACATTAGCAACCTGCACAGACATAACATATTTGAATGTGCATTATTGAGTCATCTATCAAAATACACTCGACCTTGGTGGAATCTTTAAACACTTTCCTATAATGTCAAGTATATAACCGGGTTATTGATGGATTTATGATTTAGCATTAGCCAAACATTTAATACAACACTAAGTGTTTAAATGACATCATTAAGGCGTATTTTGATGTGAAGCTCAACCGCAAGTTGTGAGAGATTGTGTAACTCTTCAGTCCACTACAAAATTTATCTTTTTTTATTGCTGAAGAACAGCAGACAGGCTGACGGCCCACTTGACATTAAGTAGTTACAGTCGCCTATGGATGTTTGCGACGCTAAGGGCACTGCAAACACGCTGCTGTTCCATAGGGGTACAGGAACTAGGGTCACTAATGCCGGAACACAACACAAGATTAAAACCAACGGTGGTTGCCATAGACGGGCTTGGGGCTTTACCACGTAGCTAGGGCGGGTTGTTTTGTAGCCTTTTACGACAAGCTGACCCGGCCGCAAAGGTTAGTATTCTTACTCCACCCCTACACGAAGAACTGCTAATTGCTTCAAACGTAAACATTTTATATCTACATCTTTATGAATATCATACAGGATGTTAACATAAACAAATAAATTTTTTTGTGAGAATTCACACAGCGCCATCTAGTCCCAAACTAAGGAGAATGAACTTGTGTTATGGGTATTAGACAACTGATATGTAGTGGTACTGGAACCTGGTCACTTATGCCAGAACTAAACACTAGGTTATTATGGCGGCATATTTAAAAAGCAGGGGTGGCTACCATCCTGACGGGCTTGGAGCCCTACTACCTAGCTTGGGTTGTTTAGTCGCCTTTTACGACAGGCCGACCCCGATCGCAGAGTTCAATATTCTTTCTCCGCCCCTGCACAGATAAATATTGATAGTTTGTATTATTGAGTTAATAGACATGGTTGAGTAATAAAAAATCTCAGTAAAGAATATTTTAATGATCCTCGAATTTAAAAGCTATGTTGACACTTAAAATACTTTATAATTGACTGTATAGATTAAAAATAATGCATTCTGACAGTAATACCTATTATAAAACTGATGATTAAATAAGGTTATTGACGAAATGTTTTATTTAGTCTAGATTAATAAATAAACAACTAAGAAGCTTTTAGTCATCGTTATCATAATTTGACGACTGCTTAATTTAACATAATTCAGTCGATGTTGACGATCGATTATTTAGTGAAAAACAACACAGATGAAAAACAAATATGTATTTGAACTTTAGTGGAAAAATATTTTTCATAATAAAACCTCTTCAGTACATATAATATTAGTGAAAACTTATTTAATTTAATTTGCTCATAACTTTATATTGTTATTTTGTAATATAAATTTCTTTGTCAACAGGCTGTACTAGCCTTAAGTCAGGCTAGCACAGAGTCACTAAAGAACGAAACAAAATCAGAACCAGTAGATAATATCAGGGAAAGTCGACAGTTAGTGCCATATCAAGATCAAAGCTATAATGACGTTGTGGTAGACATCGAAGACGACGAAAAGAAACAGTACTATGAAACTAATTACGATACAAGTAAGTATACGAAAATAAAACTTAGTTATTTACAAGCCTCATTGTACATATCTAAAACAGGTCCGTGTTCGATAACGAACTAAGTATCCGAGTTGATCCCAAAACACCGAAGATAGATGGAAAAGTATTTTCTGAGATTTGGATCGCACGTGGATTCCTGATGTCGAACAAATCTTGAAACCAATCAAGCATAGCTGTGTCTGTGCATGATTTACACATACGACTATATACGCTAGTAGCAAAGTCAAATCTTACATCAATATCCAAGCCTCCACAATAAAATCTTTAACAAAATACTGTTGTACATCTAAAATCTATGTCATACGAAGAAATATATTTTAGCAAAAAGTTTACGTGTGAATACATTTTGCTAACAATTATATAAAGGAGTCAATAAGTGTTCAGAACCAATATTAAAAACTGTTCACAATCTATATTGTAGTGTTTTTAATGAAGAGACTCTTCACATTCTTAAGGCGACCTATAAAAGAGATGGTAATGTGTTACTCAAGAAGGTTAGCACTATTTTATTTTTCTTTCAGATTAAATATAAGTACTAAAACAAACTGTCTTCATAATTTGGATAATAAAATCCTAAATCGATCTCTGATAAATACCATTCTTCCACCAGGTGCGTACGGTTTTGGCTACGATGTCGGTCCAAACGGACAGTTCCACCACGAGAACCGCGGCCCAGACGGTGTCACGTACGGTTGTTATGGCTACGTAGACCCGGATGGCTTCCTTCGTGCTACCCACTACGTCGCCGACAGCCACGGGTACCGAGTAGTTGAACCAGAAAAACCGGTCGAAGTCTTTCCTGACGAGAAATATGTGTACGATGAAAGGTAAAGCTCAGATACTACTCTCTATGTATAATAAAATAACAGGTATAAGGTAGAGTATGCTAATGTTACAATTCTTAGGGAAACGAAATTTTTTCAATACAAAGCTCATAACTAAGTCTCCTGCCGCTATAGTAAATATTTAAAAATATACTAGATCTAATTGCACTAATTCTGGAAGTAATTTTTTATGTTTTCATTGAAACAAAGCAATATGTGATGGATCTTATCGACAAGCTTTTTTTGCAATTTTTAAATAAATTTAATAAAGATAATATAGGTAAATATGTACGACTATACATATCTTAAAAATTGGCTCCTGGATCATAAATATTAACGTGAGGATTAGTATCCGTGGAGTTACCCCGCTTTCATTGCTAAAAATATGAAATATTAATATACAAGTATAGGAAATCATCTAAACAAATAAATGAAATTGGATGGTCTGTTTCTAATATTAAAATAACCGCTTTTTATTAAGTGCATTTGGACGTATACACGGTACATATACCATAACAACATTTTTTAAAATTTTTGTCTGTCTGTCTGTCTGTTTGTTCCGGCTAATCTCTGAAATGGCTGCACCGATTTGACGGAACTTTCAGTGGCAGATAGCTGATGTAACAAGGAGTAACTTAGACTATTTTTATTTTAGAAAAAAAAATAGTTTTTGTTAAAAATGATAAGTTTCGGAAATTGTAGGTCCAATTTAAGTTGACCTCAGATTTATATCATCAATCATATGAAATAGGGTTCAGCTTAGGCTAGACACTGTAGGTTTTATTTTTAAAACCATAAGATTTATCAAAAAAAATGCTGCCCAAAGTCACTATTCCACGCGGACAGAGTCGCGGGCACAGCTAGTAATAAATAAATACTAAAAAATGCAGTGTGCCAATTCGCAGAGCGCCATCTAGTCCCAAAGTAAGGAGCAGATTGTTTGTGTTATAGGTACTAAACAACTAATATACATACTACCAAAAATATTTTCTAAATAACTGCATATTACAATGAACACCCGGACTCAGAACGAGGATGACTACCGCAGGCGTTCCGATATGTAAAAGTTGTTAGAAGTCCTAAGTGTATTTAAACAAAGTTATACTTGATACAAATATTGTATTTTAGTTCAGACAACCAGCCCAAAGACCCGGTTCCTGGCCAAATGGTACCGTGGAGCAAGCTCTTCTTCCCTAATGGCTGCGGTCGTACTCCCGGAGGAGTACCGGCGAAGCCCCTGCCAAAACCACCCCCGAAACCGTCGAAGCCAGCGAAACCAATCGACAGCACGGGACAGACAAGCAACCCAAGTCCTGGTGTAGCCTATCCTGGTCAAGGTAATTTATAATCACATAAAAATAATACATTTTACTCACAAGTATCTCATAGACTAAAAACTAAAATATTATTCAGAAATCAAAATTTTGTCATAATATTATTATTGCTGAGAATTTTGTCATATTATTATTATTATTATTGCGGATAAATTGCAAGAGTGTCGGCTCCGTTGGTACGGCCACGTTTTACGGCAACCGGATGCTTACGTGGGTAACAAATGTCTGGCCATGCCACCCCCGCCAGGCCCCGGCAGGAGGGGTAGACCCAAAAAGTGCTGGCTTGACGTCGTAAAGGGTGATATGCGTGCCAATGGGCTCACTACCAGGGATGCTGAAGACCGTGCGAAATGGAGAAGAAAAAGTCGGAAAGCGGACCCCGGGCGCCGAAGCGAGAGTTTGGACTGCAACCGGGAATTAACGCAGAGATGATGATGATGATTATTATTGCTGAGAATGTTTTCATCCTACCTCTCGGAAATTGCTTTATCGAAAAATAAATTATTGGGAATAAAATATCATTTAAGGTGGAGCAGGTGGACAAGGAGGATCTGGTGGACCTAACGGACCTAACGGACCCAACGGACCTTATGGACCCAGCGGTACGTTTTTGTTGAAATAGTATATACTTTTGTATATAATAAATATGTATAGGAGACAAACAAATATAGGAGAGTGGGGGGCTAGTTGTAGTAAATTGTCGTTTCTTGGCTATGGAAGCTTCCTTGTTAGATAATTAGGAAATGCAGCAGTAGGTTGCACCTGTTCGAATGGGCTATAGCATAAAAAGAAAGTTAGACATGCAATATATAGCTTTCGTAAATGTACTGTTTGGTCATAAGCGGAAGAACAGCGTCAACCTCTAGAAGTCGGCAGTATGCTGAGCCTAGGCCCTTATATATGAACTTAGTCTAAGGTGTCTCTTTGAACTTCTAAATAATAATTCATTATTTACTTATTTTCTTTCTTCCAATAATATGAACTTACTTTAACAGGAGGTGGTTATTACCCTGGCACTCCAGGTACACCAGGTTCACCTGGCAGCCCAGGTTCTCCTGGCGGACCTGGTGGCCCCGGTGGACCAGGTGGACCCGGAGGTCCCGGCGGCCCCGGCAGCCCTAGCGGACCTGGTTCGGGAGGTTCTGGCGGAGGCTACTACCCAGGCACGGGTAAAAACATTTATAACTTTTGTACACTTTTATGAAATTTAATAAGATTCTGATAAATTTCTGAAAATTTGTTATTATTATCTAAATTTAGCAAAAAAGTCACGTTAATGGCAAATACATATTTTTGTTCTTTTAGGACCCTCAGGAGGTGGCTATTACCCTAGCGGATCTGGAAAACCAGGCGCAGGAGGATCTGGTGGTTCCGGCGGCGGCTATTATCCCGGAGGCACAGGTACAATTAACTTTTAAATAAATTAAAAATAACACATACCGCTAATTAATCCTTACAAATGAACTTAAAAAGTGTATTAAATTAAATAAACTTTTATCACAAATTTTTACAATGACCTTTTATAGTGAATGGTGTAAAAATGATACACAATCATATATACATAGATAATGATAATTTAAAATCACATACACCCATGAATATTTATAAATAAACACGTATTGTAAATTTATGAATATTTGAGAAACTACTTGAATTGTGATTTGTGAATAAAGAGTTTTCGCGGAAACTTGGGAGACAGTTATCAGCTAACTTCGTCATGTCGGTGTACGCGTGCATCGTAAAAAATTGACTCCCATATTTTTTCTAAATGCGCCAAAAGAATTAAAACCTCAAAAATATCATCCGAGAAAGAATACTAACCTCTGCGGCCGGGGTCGGTCTGTCGTAAAAGGCGACAAAACAACACAACCCAGCTACGTGGACTTTGGTCTTAAGTATCCCGCCATAATAACCTTGTGTTGTGTTCTGGCATTAGTGACCCAAGTTCCTGTACCCTTATGGGACAGCAGCGTGTTCGCGATGCCACTGGCGTTGCAAACAACCATAGGCGACGGTAACTACTAAATTCTAAGCGGGCCGTCACCCTGTCTGCTGTCCTATAGCATTAAAATAAATAAATTAAATATACAGATCTCATTACGAAAAAATGTAAAATATTTATTTAAGCGTGAGCGGTGAATAGTCACTGCTAGTATGACTTATGGTCCGTCGTCGGTTCGGTCTAGTAAGGACTATTGTACGCTATTAGCATATTAATACATATAGGTCTGATACACTATGGTCTATTCTTGTAATGTCTTATTTTTCACATGTTTGAGAGTTCCTATTATTTTCGATGGATTAACATTATTATTATTTAATACAGGACCATCAGGCGGTGGTTCCTATCCTGGCTCAGGTTCAGGAGGCGCTGGTGGTTCAGGAGGCTCCAGTGGCTCTGGGGGCGGATATTATCCAGGGAGCACAGGTAAATGAAATATAATGGAATATTTATATTTATCACAGTCAATTTTTAAAGCTATTTGTATTACATAGTATTCACTAGTTCAGGGGTCAGTGTGATTTTCTCTAGTCAAATTAGTTGTTGTACATGAACTGCTGTGCTATGTATATTTTATTTCTAAAATTTGTATCTCATGTATAAATAAATAAATATAATTTTTAATTCTGAATGAGATCGTATCTTCTATTCTTTGCGTTTTTAATACTTATCTTCTATATCATATATCATATCTTACTATAACTTTTAATACATTTATAATAGAAAAAGAGATGTAGGAGAAGAAATAGGAGAATCTCAAAGATTTGCGTAAAGTAGATCAGCAAAAAATTTATTTTATGTCTAGGTCCCTCCGGTGGTGGTGGTTACTACCCTGGAACACCAGGCACACCCGGCAGCTCAGGATCTCCTGGATCTCCAGGCTCACCTGGCACTCCAGGTACATCAGGAACTCCAGGAACACCTGGAACACCTGGATATCCAGGGAGTGCTGGTTCGGGAGGTGCAGGTGGCTCTGGAGGAGGATACTACCCTGGAGGGTCAGGTTAGTTTTACACAGCGTTAACTAAATCATAACTAAACCCGGAATATAAATAAATATACTGGGATAGTTCACACAGCTCCAATCAGACCCAAAGTAAATTGCATAGCACTTGTGTTATGGGTACTAGATATCTAATATTCTACATATAAACTTTTATTTTGTAAATTAATACATATTATACATAAATACCCAAACGCGAGACAAGTATCAAACCCATGACCTCCACAAGTGTATCGAAATGCATTATCCGTTACGCTACGGAGGTAGTCAATATAGTCAGATACATAGGTATTGTAAAATAAATTTTAAAAAAGGTAGTTATCCCAATAGTTCTCGATTTCTGTCTCATATATTAAAAAATTAACACTCTTTTGTTTTAGTTTTTCAAAAACTTTTATTCTCTAACTTTAGAATTTCTTTACTACTAAGTACAACTATTATATTCAGGTCCGAGTGGGCCATCAGGAGGCGGCTACTACCCAGGTAGTTCCGGCAGCCCGGGAAGCCCCGGCACTCCTGGAACACCAGGTTCTCCAGGTAAAAAACATATTCTAATATGAAACCTTCACTAGCACTCTTCCAGAACTTTATTGAATTATCTGAAAAACGTATTAAAAATTTTGAACTGTGTGTTAAGAAAGTAAATGTTTATTTAAGATACATTATATACGTAAATATTAAGTACTTAAAATTATTTTAATTATTTTAGGTATTAAATGGGACTTTTATCAGCATATGATACTGCCTTTATTAAGATCAGATCATTAATCATCAGATCTTAAAAGAAGAATAACTAAGAATAAAAACTACTTATAAATTGTATTATATCTTCCAGTATCCTGCATTCACTTCTAATTTAATGTTAAATATTATTTGTTTCTTTATCCTCATTAATTATACTTCAGACAAAATAATTGCTGAAAATACGCACAGACCAGAAAAACTAGTTTCAGACCATACTTGTTCGAATGAGCTATATTGCGTGCTTTGGTCTTGACTGACTGACTTGTCACTTACACAACTACAACACCAATTATGCCACTTTAAATTGTTTTTATAGGTGGACCCGGAGGCCCTGGAGGTCCTGGTGGCCCTGGAGGACCAGGAAAACCTAATGGTCCTAGCGGACCTGGATCTGGTGGATATTATCCTGGTCAACCCGGTACCCCAGGCTCACCTGGTACTCCAGGTAGCCCCGGAGGCCCCGGTGGACCAGGTGGTCCAGGTAAGTTATCACTTAATTATGGTTTATACTCAAATACACTAAATATCTATATTTTATTTTGAGTAGTATTTAATCCTACAACTGTAAATCCAATTTTTCTATTCAAATATTCGAAATTACCACCAAAAATACTGAATTGCACACTAAATTTGCTCATCAAATAAATCAAATCTAATATACTGTTTGATCTATAAAACTAAACTCTTTTACTGAATGACTATCTGTTAACTAAAAGTAAAACTGATAATTATGTGTGTGCAACAAAATATTTAAATCCATTTTTTTTTAATCCATCACCTATTAAACTGTTAAGAACATGAGTTATTATTATAAAATGAAACACCAGTTAATCAGTCATATTTATCTAATTAAAGTGCACAAAAAATCAACTAAGTGTAACCTTAATATACACTAACAATTGCAAAACAGTAAGGTAACTCAGTTTTTTTAACAAATCAATCTTTGTTATTACAACATAAAAAATCTTCTTATTGTACGATTAGGTCTTGGTCTTGCTTTTCTTGAACGTCCGCGTTTTCGCTTTATGCCGATGGGTATGTTTTTAGCTTCTACAGGTGATGTGACATATTTCAACCTGATAGCAAGTCCAATGATATGTATGCAAATGTAGTGTTTAAAAAAATGCGGACAATTAGAGTCACCATTTTTCCATTGATCTTTGTTTATGGGCAATAGAACCGTCCAATATGCGAAAGCAACTTCTTTATATTCGTCGAAAGAACTCCAGTCTTGTCCAAACTGAACGGTTGAACGGTCGCTTTTTTGATTTTTTGGGCATATATCTATATAATAAATTGAACATACAATTAAAATTTTATTCCTACCATAAATCAAAATGTAAGAACATTGTTTCAAACTGGTTGCAAAAACTTAATTATGATGACACTGAAAATCTAATCAAACCAATGACATGATATTTTTTCATAATATTTTATTTCCCAGTATGTCTGTATATAAAATACTCTTCTTATTTGTATAGTATTGTGTATACACTTATGTAATGTATTCATACACAACATACTCTCATATACACACACCCACACCGCACGGATTGTGCAATGGAAATTTTTTGCCTCGGCCTCCAAGACACAGATACTTTTCTAGTTTGGGGGCAGTGGCTGATGTTTTTGTTAATTTTGTTAATTAAATAATGTGTTTTAAATAATGTGTATAAAAATAAATTTGTATTGTATTGTATTGTATTGTATTTTTAGAAATAAAATTTATTTATTATTTATTATTGTTGATGCTCCTGAACTTGCAATCAAGTGGGTCTTTTTCATGGAATCTGCCTTTAAGACCACTACTTTTCGGTCTGACTTCGATGCGACTAGGGCGAGCGTTGAGTGCGTTGGCTCGCGCGAACGCCGCCGATAACAGCGCGCCAAAACACTTTTTCAATAAAACAGATCAAGAACAAAAAGAAATATTTAAAGAGATATATATATATATATATATTATATATATATATATATATATATATATATATATATATATATATATATATATATATATATATATATATATATATATATATATATATATATTTTATTCATTATGTAACCATTCCTATACCAAAATGAACTTAACAAAACATAGATTCTTATGACATTAAAGTTTATTCAAAATGACCTCCGTGATTTTGAATACAGGCCTTCAATCTGCGCGGCCAGTCGTCTATCGCAGCACGAACGAGGTCCATGTCAATATCGGCGGCTGCCTTAATCAAGGATGTCTTGAGTGACTCCAAATTGGGATGAGGCTTTGAGCACGCCTTTTCCTCCAAGTGTTGCCATATCTTGTAATCTAACGGATTCAAATCTGGACTGGAGGAGGGCCAGTCTTCGTGCCGGATGAAGTCGATTTCACGCGCCGCCAGCCAGTCTTGTGTGCTCTTCGCTCTATGAGCTGGCGCCGAATCTTGTTGGAATACCCAGTGCCTGTTATTGAACATGGTATGAGAAACAGGTTCCACAAGGTTCGTCAGGACTGTATTTTGATACACAACAGCATTCGTTTTTACACCTTTCTCACAAAAATGTACCTCTGTTAAGCCCCAATAAGAAACTCCCAACCATACCATGAGCGAGGATGGAAAATGACCTCGTTGGACACGCGGAATACGGTTGCTCGCTTCTTCACTACTGTGTGCGTACACTTTATCATTTTGTTTGTTGTAGCTCTCTTCTACGGTAAACATTTTTTCATCCGAAAAAAGAATTTCCCGATATTTTTTTCCCGCGTACCGCTTCAACAAAGCGCGGCATCTCTTCAGTCTCAGGTCCATTAGACGAGCATTCAAACGATGTCCTGTTTTTCTTCGATATGCCCGAAGCCCTAAGTCTTCATTTAACACCCTTTTCACCGTGGTTCTGCTTAACCCCATCTGAAGGGCCAACAGTTTCTGCTTACGTTTGGGATTTCTTTGAATTCGTGCCTTCACAGCTTTTATCACTGCTGGAGTCCTAACAGACCGAGGGCGACCACTTCTTGACCTGTCATCTACACTAGAGTCTTCATTGTATCGTTTGATAGTACGATAAACGAATCTTTTGGTTATATTCAAATTTTTCAGTATGTTAAAAATTTGAATTGGCGCGTAACCGCAACGATGCAACGCAATAACTGCAACACAGTCTTCTTTAAGCGTCCACTCCATATTTAAAAATGAGTAAAATTCTAAAAGTATACATTTTTATTTTCATGAACAATTCGAAATTCGAATTCAATAAACTTTTTTGTGGCCAGCATTCTAAAAGAAAAGTTTTTACTGTGTGACAATACTTATGACCTGACTAGGTATATACCTAGTCAGGTCATAAATTCTGTCACATGTTTAATGTAAAATAATTGTAACAAGTTTATTCATTATGTAACCATTCATATACCAAAATGAACTTAACAAAACATAGATTCTTATGACATTAAAGTTTATTCAAAATGACCTCTGTGATTTTGAATACAAGCCTTCAATCTGCGCGGCCAGTCGTCTATCGCAGCACGAACGAGGTCCATGTCAATATCGGCGGCTGCCTTAATCAAGAATGTCTTGAGTGACTCCAAATTGGGATGAGGCTTTGAGCACGCCTTTTCCTCCAAGTGTTGCCATATCTTGTAATCTAACGGATTCAAATCTGGACTGGAGGAGGGCCAGTCTTCGTGCCGGATGAAGTCGATTTCACACGCCGCCAGCCAGTCTTGTGTGCTCTTTGCTCTATGAGCTGGCGCCGAATCTTGTTGAAATACCCAGTGCCTGTTATTGAACATGGTATGAGAAACAGGTTCCACAAGGTTCGTCAGGACTGTATTTTGATACACAACAGCATTCGTTTTTACACCTTTCTCACAAAAATGTACCTCTGTTAAGCCCCAATAAGAAACTCCCAACCATACCATGAGCGAGGATGGAAAATGACCTCGTTGGACACGCGGAATACGGTTGCTCGCTTCTTCACTACTGTGTGCGTACACCTTATCATTTTGTTTGTTGTAGCTCTCTTCTACGGTAAACATTTTTTCATCCGAAAAAAGAATTTCCCGATATTTTTTTCCCGCGTACCGCATCAACAAAACGCGGCATCTCTTCAGTCTCAGGTCCATTAGACGAGCATTCAAACGATGTCCTGTTTTTCTTCGATATGCCCGAAGCCCTAAGTCTTCATTTAACACCCTTTTCACCGTGGTTCTGCTTAACCCCATCTGAAGGGCCAACAGTTTCTGCTTACGTTTGGGATTTCTTTGAATTCGTGCCTTCACAGCTTTTATCACTGCTGGAGTCCTAACAGACCGAGGGCGACCACTTCTTGACCTGTCATCTACACTAGAGTCTTCATTGTATCGTTTCATGGTACGATAAACGAATCTTTTGGTTATATTCAAATTTTTATTTTAATTTCAGTATGTTAAAAATTTGAATTGGCGCGTAACCGCAACGATGCAACGAAATAACTGCAACACGGGTTCTTTAAGCGTCCACTCCATATTTAAAAATGAGTAAAATTCTAAAAGTATACATTTTTATTTTCATGAACAATTCGAAATTCGAATTCAATAAACTTTTTTGTGGCCAGCATTCTAAAAGAAAAGTTTTTACTGTGTGACAATACTTATGACCTGACTAGGTATATATATATATATATTATAAAACCGACTTTGTTTACAATTGATATTTATATTACATTTATACATACATATATTATATTAATAAAATAAATATGAGACAATATTTATGACGCAGGTGGTCCAGGAGGTCCAGGTTCTAGCGGTCCATCAGGTTCCGGCGGTTATTACCCAAGCAAACCAACAGGCTCAGGCAAACCAAGCGGACCAAGTGGACCCTCAGGTGGATACTACCCCGGCCAACCAGGCAGCCCAGGTACACCTGGCACGCCAGGAAGCCCTGGCGGCCCAGGTGGACCCGGTGGACCAGGTGGACCCGGTGGACCAGGTGGTCCCGGCGGACCAGGTAATTTCAATGAAAATAATAAACCATAAATTATTACAAAGTCAAAATTTTTTATTTTAAATAGGCCTAAGTAACAAGCACTTTTAAAACGTCAAAAGCTAGATGTCTGTTCCAAAAGTGAATCCTATGGAGAAGAACAGACAAGAAACTCCATGGATGTATTTTGTACAAACATTTATTATTATTTAAAAACTATTTGTGAATTTTCGGAAGCCCTGGCATCCCAGGTGGACCAGGTGTGAGTGAAACATCTGGTTCTGGAAGTTATCACCCCGGCACAAGTACCCTAAATAATTTCTGATATAAATAACATAATTAATATAAATCGACAATTCACTGATTAAGTTTAATATTTTTTATAAAAATACTCTTTAAGACACAGAAGTATACTTTGATAAAAGTATTCCATACAAATGGGGTTGGAACTATTGTAAATTAATACCTTAATTAGAAGATTTTGTTAGTTGTTGTCTCAGTTGGTGAAACATCTAACAACATTCAAATTAAATAAAATTAAGGAACTCATTTAAGCCACGAGCTTTCTGATTTCTTTCAACCTCTTTGGCTTAAACAAGTACTGGGACTAAAATTATTTATTCATTGATTACTAATTCATTTTATTTCATTCATTACAGGGTCTGGAGGATCGACGGCGCCCAGTGGACCTAGCGCACCAAGCGGACCGTCATCAGGTGGTTATTATCCCGGCCAACCCGGAACACCCGGATCACCCGGGACGCCAGGTAGCCCTGGAGGACCAGGAGGGCCAGGAGGGCCAGGGGGGCCTGGTGTTCCAGGGAATCCAGGCGGCCCTGGCTCATCAAGTAAGACATTATTTTCAATCACTATAATCTAATTAATTTGTTTTGACGTCATCTCAAGTTTATTGCTTAGTACTTAAAACTTTTAATTAAGAATCCAAAATTACTTACAAGTTACAAGAAAAAAATATCTGTAAACATAAATGCAATTATTAAATGTAAACATAAATAAATTATTATAATAAATAATGAGGAATAATTTATATTTTTAATATAAAAATAATAAAAAATTTATAGTTAAAATAAATATAATTTTTAGTTCTTCAAAATATAAATTTGTTAAATTAAAAATGAGAACAGAAACAATAATGGTATGCTAACATAATTCATGTAAACTTTAATCATTTTAACTTTTATATTGCATACAATCTTTACTTTGAAATTATCTTTTTGTTATATTTTGAATATATATAATACATATTGTATACTTCAGAGAATTGTATATTCTTCTCTGTAGTATTACATACAGTACTAGTATTACTAGTACAGTTGTATACTAGTATTATACAAGTCAAGCCAAACATCCAATGGTTGTCTGGAAGATATCGCTCTCAGCGATAAGACGTCCAATTGAGAGTTTTAATTTGATTTTTAATGAAATATGTACCTATTTGTTTTGGAATAAAAAATATTCTATTCTAATTTATACAAATAAATAAAATTGGAGTGTCTGTTTGTAATATTAAAATAACCGCTTCTTACTAAGTACATTCGGACGTACAAGGCATGCCTTTTAAGTTTTGTTGAAGAAAAAAACACAACTAGAAACTTATAGTACTTTTTATTGTTTTTAAAAGTATTCACCACGTAGCTTAATACATTTTTCCATTTGCTCAAACCAGTTATTATAACATTTATTCCACTCTAAAGTGGGGGTGTTCAAAATGGCTGACTTGAATGCGTCGACTGCTTCTTCACCGGACTGGAACCTTTGACCACGAAGACTTTTCTTAATTTTAGGAAATGTAAAGAAATCGTTAGGGCTTAGGTCAGGACTGTATGGAAGAGGGTCAAGAATTTCTACTTTTTCCTGCTTTAAATACTCAATCGTTTGACAAACGCTGTGTAAGCTTAAGTTGTCGTGGTGCAGGATGATGCGTCGCTTTGAGTTAGATTTTCGAAGTTCGACGATGACTTGTGGTAAACAAACTGTGGTATACCACTCTGCATTAAACGTTCTACGATCTTCAAGTGCAATAGTCGCAACATGACCGGTTTTTCCAACAAACGTGGCCACCATCTTCTTTGAAGTGTTTCGAGAACGAACAACTTTAGTCGGCTTTGGCTCGTCTTGAAAGACCCAGATTGTAGATTGTTGTTTGGAATCTGGATCGTAGGCATAGATCCAAGATTCGTCACCACTGATTATGTCGTAGACGTAATTTGACTCTCCTCGGTTGAAGCTTTGCAGAGTTTTCTTACACCATCTGACGCGGGCCGCCTTGTGATCGTCGGAAAGTAGATGCGGTATCCAACGGCAAACTAGCTTTCTCACACCAAGCGCTTCATGCAAGATCTTCTGAATGGTTGTCCCTGAGATGCCTAATAGAGCCTCTATCTCTCTATACGTCACATGACGATCTTCGAGTATTCGTTGTCTCACAGCAATGATGTCATCTTCAGTGAAGGCGGATTTTGGGCGTCCTTCGCGAGATTTGTCACTAACACTAGTATATCTACGCTGGTATTCTAAATACCAGCGTTCGACAGTACGCAGACATGGGGCTTCATCACTGAACACAGATGTTAGCTCTTCAAAACACTGAAGCGGTGTTAGGTCTCTTCTAAAGTTGTAGAAAATTATTGCACGAACATTTTCCTTAGAAAGATTCATTTTCGTACGTGACCTGACAGATTTCAATCGACGCTGTGACGAAACAATAACATTAATCCTAATACTTTCAACTGTTTTGAGATTCAAAATTTAAACACATTCGAATATAGATCAGTTCCAAATTCAAAATTGCTGGGAAATATGGAAACGACAGAACTTAAAAGGCGTGCCTAGTATACACGCTACATATACCAAAACAACATTTTTTACAATTTTTGTCTGTCTGTCTGTTTGTTCCGGCTAATCTCTGTAATGGCTGCACCGATTTTGACGGGACTTTCACTGGCAGATAGCTGATGTAACAAGGAGTAACTTAGACTATTTTTATTTTAGAAAAAAAAATGTTTTTGTTAAAAATGATAAGTTTCGGAAATTGAAGTTCCAATTTAAGTTGACCTCAGATTTATATCATCAATCATATGAAATAGGGTTTAGCTTAGGCTGGACTTTGACGCATAATCACCCTTTACGACGTCAAGCCAGCACTTTTTGGGTCTACCCCTCCTGCCGGGGCCCGGCGGAGGCGGCATGACCAGGCATTTGTTTCCCACGTAAGCACCCGGTTGCCGTAAAACATGACCATACCAACGGAGCCGACACTCCTGCAATTTATCTGCAATGTCACGGACATGAAGACTACCGCGAATGCGGGAGTTCCTAACGCGGTCCTTCCGCATTCTATTCACCGCAGCATATTCATCTCCGTGACACGCAGTTCTTGCTTGTGTCGCTCTAACACCGGCCACGCTTCACAGCCGTATAAAAGGACAGGCCTAATGATGGTCTTATAGACCTGTCCCTTCAACTTTACCGGCATCTTCGGGTCACAAATGACACCAGTTACCTCACGCTATTTGGCCCACGCGGTAACAATGCGTGCCTTGACGTCGCAATCGATGTCACCAGACGCATGAAACACAGATCCCAGGTATTTCACATGGTCCGTGCGCTCGACCGTGTTGCCGTCTATGCGTACGGGTGTGGGATCTATGGAGTTACAGGCCGGTTAAAGGTTGTCAACTGTTGTTGTTAAAGGTTTTAAATAAATATTTTAAACATACTGCAGATTATAAAATATCTTGAAGACAGCCTTTATTAGAAATATTCTAATCGCTTCCTGGTTACTTTTATTTTTAAATAATTGGTACTTAATTTACAGAACAACATACATTAATGGTTTATCATTGACAGGTCAGTCAGGCTATCCAGGACAGCAAGGAACATCTGTACAACCAGGACAGCCGGGACAACCTGGAACACCAGGACAACAAGGTACACCAGGTCAACCAGGTAAACCAGGACAGCCAGGACACCCAGGATACCCAGGGGTAGCTGGACAGCCAGGCCAACCAGGACAGCCTGGATACCCAGGAGGACAAGGGCAGCCAGGACACCCAGGATACCCAGGGGTAGCTGGACAGCCAGGCCAACCAGGACAGCCTGGATACCCAGGAGGACCAGTACAGCCAGGCCAACCAGGACAGCCTGGACACCCAGGAGGACCAGGACAGCCAGGGCAACCAGGACTACCAGGAACCCAAGGTCAACCAGGAAGACCAGGACAACCTGGCACGCCAGGTCAACCAGGACAACCCGGTAGACCAGGACAGTCAGGTCAACCTGGATACCCAGGAGGACAAGGTCAACTAGGACAACCAAGTCAGCCAGGACAAGGGCAACCAGGAAGACCAGGACAACCGGGCACGCCAGGTCAACCAGGACAACCCAGTACACCAGGTCAACCAGGACAGCCAGGTAGACCAGGACAGCCAGGTCAACCTGGATACCCAGGAGGATCAGGACAGCCTGGATACCCAGGAGGACCAGGACAGCCAGGACAACCAGGACAGCCAGGTAGACCAGGACAGCCAGGTCAACCTGGATACCCAGGAGGATCAGGACAGCCTGGATACCCAGGAGGACCAGGACAGCCAGGACTACCAGGACAGCCCGGTACACCAGGACATCCTGGATACCCAGGAGGACCAGGACAACCAGGCCAACTAGGACAACCAGGTAGACCAGGACAGCCAGGTCAACCTGGATACCCAGGAGGGTCAGGACAGCCTGGATACCCAGGAGGACCAGGACAGCTAGGACAACCAGGACAACCAGGCCAACCTGGATACCCAGGAGGACCAGGTCAACCAGGCCAATCAGGTCAGCCAGGTAGACCAGGACAGCCAGGGCAGCCAGGTCAACCTGGATACCCAGGAGGACCAGGTCAACCAGGCCTACCAGGACAGCCAGGACAACCAGGACAGCCCGGTACACCAGGGCAACCAGGACAACCTGGAAACCCAGGAGGACCAGGACAACCAGGACAGCCCGGTACTCCAGGACAAACAGGACAACCTGGATACCCAGGAGGACCAGGACAACCAGGGCAACCAGGAGGACCAGGAAAGCCAGGCCAACCAGGTCAGCCAGGAACTCAAGGTCAACCAGGCCAACCGGGACAACCTGGATACCCAGGACAACCAGGACAACCGGGGCAACCTGGACACCCAGGAGGACAAGGACAGCCAGGCCAACCAGGAACTCAAGGTCAACCAGGCCAACCGGGACAACCTGGACACCCAGGAGGACCAGGACAGCCAGGCCAACCAGGACAGCCAGGTAGACCGGGACAACCAGGACAACCTGGATACCCAGGAGGACCAGGACAGCCAGGCCAACCAGGACAGCCAGGTAGACCGGGACAACCAGGTCAACCTGGATACCCAGGAGGACCAGGACAACCTGGACACCCAGGAGGACAAGGACAGCCTGGCCAACCAGGAGGACCAGGACAGCCAGGCCAACCAGGACAGCCAGGTAGACCGGGACAACCAGGACAACCTGGATACCCAGGAGGACCAGGACAGCCAGGCCAACCAGGACAGCCAGGTAGACCGGGACAACCAGGTCAACCTGGATACCCAGGAGGACCAGGACAACCAGGTCAGCCAGGTAGACCAGGACAGCCAGGTCAACCTGGATACCCAGGAGAACAAGGACAACCAGGACAACCAGGTCAACCAGGACAGCCTGGTATACCAGGGCAACCAGGACAAACTGGATACCCAGGAGGACCAGGACAACCAGGGCAACCTGGATATCCAGGAGCACAAGGACAGCCAGTACAACCAGGTCAACCTGGACACCCAGGAGGACAAGGACATCCAGGCCAACCAGGAGGACCAGGACAGCCAGGCCAACTAGGTCAGCCAGGAACTCAAGGTCAACCAGGCCAACCGGGTCAGCCAGGAACTCAAGGTCAACCAGGGCAACCTGGATACCCAGGAGGACCAGGACAGCCAGGTCAGCCAGGTCAGCCAGGAATTCAAGGTCAACCAGGACAACCAGGGCAATCTGGATACCCAGGAGGACCAGTACAGCCAGGCCAACCAGGACAGCCAGGTAGACCGGGACAACCAGGTCAACCTGGATACCCAGGAGGACCAGGACAACCAGGGCAACCAGGTCAACCAGGACAGCCTGGTATACCAGGGCAACCAGGACAACCTGGATACCCAGGAGGACCAGGACAACCAGGGCAACCTGGATACCCAGGAGCACAAGGACAGCCAGGACAACCAGGTCAGCCAGGAATTCAAGGTCAACCAGGACAACCAGGGCAACCTGGAAACCCAGGAGGACCAGGACAGCCAGGCCAACCAGGACAGCCAGGTAGACCGGGACAACCAGGTCCACCTGGATACCCAGGAGGACCAGGACAACCAGGGCAACCAGGTCAACCAGGACAGCCTGGTATACCAGGGCAACCAGGACAACCTGGATACCCAGGAGGACCAGGACAACCAGGGCAACCTGGATACCCAGGAGCACAAGGACAGCCAGGACAACCAGGTCAACCTGGACACCCAGGAGGACCAGGACAACCAGGGCAACCAGGGCAACCAGGTCAACCAGGACAGCCCGGTATACCAGGGCAACCAGGACAACATGGATACCCAGGGGGACCAGGACAACCAGGGCAACCTGGATACCCAGGATCACAAGGACAGCCAGGACAACCAGGTCAACCTGGACACCCAGGAGGACTAGGACATCCAGGCCAACCAGGAGGACCAGGAAAGCCAGGCCAACCAGGTCAGCCGGGAACTCAAGGTCAACCAGGCCAACCGGGACAACCTGGATACCCAGGACAACCAGGACAACCAGGGCAACCTGGACACCCAGGAGGACAAGGACAGCCAGGCCAACCAGGAACTCAAGGTCAACCAGGCCAACCGGGACAACCTGGACACCCAGGAGGACCAGGACAGCCAGGCCAACCAGGACAGCCAGGTAGACCGGGACAACCAGGACAACCTGGATACCCAGGAGGACCAGGACAACCAGGTCAGCCAGGTACACCAGGACAGCCAGGACAACCTGGCACGCCAGGTCAACCAGGACAACCTGGTGCACCAGGTCAACCAGGACAGCCAGGTAGACCAGGACAGCCAGGCCAACCAGGTCAGCCAGGAACTCAAGGTCAACCAGGCCAACCGGGACAACCTGGATACCCAGGAGGACCAGCACAGTCAGGCCAGCCAGGTCAGCCAGGAATACAAGGTCAACCAGGGCAACCTGGATACCCAGGAGGACCAGGACAGCCAGGCCAACCAGGACAGCCAGGTAGACCTGGACAACCAGGTCAACCTGGATACCCAGGAGGACCAGGACAACCAGGTCAGCCAGGTATACCAGGACAGCCAGGACAACCTGGCACGCCAGGTCAACCAGGACAACCTGGTGCACCAGGTCAACCAGGACAGCCAGGTAGACCAGGACAGCCAGGCCAACCAGGTCAGCCAGGAACTCAAGGTCAACCAGGCCAACCGGGACAACCTGGATACCCAGGAGGACCAGCACAGCCAGGCCAGCCAGGTCAGCCAGGAATACAAGGTCAACCAGGACAACCAGGGCAACCTGGATACCCAGGAGGACCAGGACAGCCAGGCCAACCAGGACAGCCAGGTAGACCTGGACAACCAGGTCAACCTGGATACCCAGGAGGACCAGGACAACCAGGTCAGCCAGGTAGACCAGGACAGCCAGGACAACCTGGCACGCCAGGAACTCAAGGTCAACCAGGCCAACCGGGACAATCTGGCACGCCAGGTCAACCAGGGCAGCCAGGTAGACCAGGACAGCCGGGCCAACCTGGATACCCAGGAGGATCAGGACAGCCTGGATACCCAGGAGGAACAGGACAACCTGGATACCCAGGAGGACCAGTACAGCCAGGCCAACCAGGGCAACCAGGACAACCTGGATACCCAGGAGGACCAGTACAGCCAGGCCAACCAGGTCAGCCAGGACAACCCGGTGCACCAGGTCAACCAGGACAGCCAGGTAGACCAGGACAGCCAGGTCAACCAGGTCAGCCAGGAACTCAAGGTCAACCAGGCCAACTGGGACAATCTGGCACGCCAGGTCAACCAGGACAGCCTGGATACCCAGGAGGACCAGGACAGCCAGGGCAACCAGGACAACCTGGATACCCAGGACAGCCAGGCCAACCAGGTCAACCAGGCTATCCCAGTGAGTTAATGATATTTTTTAACATTCTTACGTTTAGTTAGTTTTCCACACCAACACCAACAATTAATAGACCAAATACATTCTATTCAAGTATCTTTGTATGCAATTTGAAATTTTACGATAATTATTACATGTTTTGTGATTGAAATAATTTTTTATTGTATACATCGTAAAATTGTAATCATTCCTTGTACAAATATAGCAGTCACTAAATGTACGTGGTTATCTGCTGTTATTTAATTACCACGTGGTTAAAACCCATGAATCGTAGTTTGAAAGAAGACTATTAACTATAAAAACTTAAAAAGTAGAATAACTGAGTATTTAATCCGAAATTAATTAAATTCCTTTATTTTGCAGCTGATTCAGTGGGAGAACCTTCTGGAACTGGTGTTCAACCCCCTGCATATGTACCTACAGGTCAGATGCCACCGTTCCCCATCTACGTCATACCATATCCATTACCAATCGTACCGAGCCCAGGATCTTGTCCTTGCTACCTACTGAATCCGGGCAACAATTCCACTAATCAAGAACAACCTTCACAATACCCCCAGAATGGACAGAATCAGATGTACGCTCCGTATGGAATCATTGGTTTCGTACCTGTTGTATTCGTGCCATATTGCCCCGGGAATAACAGTGGCATGAACACTGCGCAACAAAACTTCCCTAATGCAGTGCCGGTGCAGTACAACTGCGCTCAATGTCAGGCGAACAGGGACATCTACCGTTACATTGGCAGGGTCAATGGAGGTCGCAGCACTGACTTTGCCGATTTAAAAGAAATTCACTCTCTAACTGAATTAGAAGACCTTATAAAGCATCAAATCAAACCCATGAAAAGGGGACTAAAAAGAATAGCTGCTCATCCCAGAATTCTCGAAGAAACGAAGATAGATGCGAAAAAAGATGTATAGTTTCTACGTTCAAGCAAATGTTATTTAAGTATTTGTATAGTAGTTGTAAAGAAGGCAAGACCTTGCGTGAACGAATAACAATTTTGAGCCTGTCCGATAAACCACTTGGACGGTCTCAAAATTCTAAATGACATCTTATGTCATACGTTTAAATTATAACCTAATATTTAAGTGAGATTATAACTTCCATCCGTGTATGTAATATTTACAGAAGATTTTCTCAAATAATTGCAGTTTACAATTGTGGATAAATGAGAGTGAATAAACAATAAATAATAATGTAATTTTATAAATAGTTTTATTTATTGTATATCAAATACAAGTAAAAGCTTTGCTAAGAGGTAGGGTCCGAAGCCTCTCTAGATAAATATACCACAATAATAAACTTGTGTTGTGTTCCGGCGTAAATGAACCCAGGTTTTAGTTCCCCTACGGCAACGGCAGCGAGTTAGCGGGGACCCTTACTAATAAGTGGATCGTCAACCTGTCTGCTATTTCACGTCAATAAAAAAATACCTATTAACAATGTTTCAATATATAAGCAATCAACTATCTTTGGCTAAGTTCAGATGACTGCGCGGCGACGCGCGCTACCGCGCGATTCAGCTGTCAAGATGGCGGCGGCTTGCGCGCGGCTATCTAGCGTGAACATTCAGTGAGAATGGACGTTGAGGAGGCTATTTGGTTGTGGGTTTTATACCGCAAACTGGGTGCACCCTATTTTGAGTCAAAGACTTTCTTTAAGCCTGTTTGTGACTTTATATCCCACACTAAGACTACACGAAGATCGATCAGAAAATCAATAGATAGTAGAAGTAAATCAATAGATATCTCATCCTCCATTTTCGTGGCTCCGTGCGTCCGTCCTCCTCAAACCGCGCGGGTCATCTGAACAGGTCGATACAGGACAGGATTGTACTGATTATAGATCTCAAACCCCGTGTCGCCGCGCGGTGACATAACAACATTGATTTGTTACAATCTTAAACTGCGCGCCGAGCCAACCGCGCGTAGCCGCGCGTTCATCTGACCTTAGCCGTCATAAATCATATACAAAACGATCTCATTAAATGCCAACCCGAAGTTTTGTTTAATATGCAGTTAAGTAAATAAATTATTATTTTTATTTATAACTTTCACTAGAAACTTTAGACTAAGTTAATAACGCATGTACGTCCATGACTCCAATAAAAATACTTCATCTTCACGGGTCACTGCCAGACCACATGCATTTATAGTGATGGTGTATACGTGTCACTAAATATTACATGAACAAAACTTGCAAACACCAAACGATATTTAAGAAATGGTCCAATGGTCAAAGTATAGCAATAGCTACTCTATTGACTTTAAAATTGACATCAGTTTCAAGCTGAATTAAGGATGATCTAAACATTAAACCCGAATTAATTGAAAAGAATAAATGAATATACTGGGACAATTCATACAGCGCCATCTGGTCGCAAATTGGCATAGCACTTGTGTTATGGATACTACACAACTGATATACTACTTGTACACTTCTCTCTTGTAAATAAACACACATCATACATGAATACCCATACGCGAGACGGGAATCAAACCTATGACCTCCCCAAGCATTCCAAAGTGTATTTATTAGCCGTTACGCTACAGAAGGTCAAATCTTATCATTCATATAAATACAAAACAAAAAACAACGCAAAAGTCTTGTTAATTCATTTTGAGCTTCATAACATGACATCTATTCTATGAGTATTTTTTCTAGTATATAAAATACCTCTAGTATATAAAGAACCTCTGGCCTTTATGGGAAACAAACATGAGTCATTAACGACCTACAGAAACCATCCTAAATTGTCCGTCATAGTGTGTTGACTCGGTATGGTACTTGCCTTAAATTGGTCACAAAAACAATAACTTTTTTGAAATAACTATTATATTGTAATAGCTCAGCGGATTGTTTCCTTAATTATCAACAATTTTAACTTGTAGCTTACATGTCGCAGTCAACTGTCTGAAACAGCCGTAATTGTACGGTCAGCCGTTTGATTGGGGCCATTTATTCGCAGCTCTAAATATCGAGTAGTCAAGAGACTGAAAACTGATAAATATCGAATTTATTTTAGCACACGGACCATCGTAAATAATTAAGCAATAATCAACATAAGAATAGAAGACTAAGATAACATAAGAATAAAGCAAACTAAGTTACCTACTAGAATTTTTGCAATGCATTTTAAACCTTCATTCATTGTTACATTGCATTCAGTAATACATATGTTGAAGAGGCATTTGTTTGCTAACAGCTAAAAATATTAAGGAAGCTTTTAAACACTTTAAGATACATAGATAAAATAATTTGTGCTACCGGCTATGATATTTGACGACACATCAAACATCACCTGTATGATTAAAATCAACCGGCTTAAAATCAACAAAAATTTTAAGACTTTATTTTTCATTTAGTCTGAAACTACATTTTTCAAATGCATCAAATTAAATTAAATAGTATAAATTATATAGTTTGGTGGCGATGCTTGTACAGGACAATTCGGCACCTAGCTGCCTATCCAGAACAGAACCCCTTCGCAAGTAGTGATGTCAACCGGTTTTCGGGAAAACCTAAAATTCGGTGTTTTTCGAAAACCGATACGCACCGGTTATATATAAGAAATCCGATTAAGTTTGAGCTCTATGGGACATTACACACTTCTAGTTTATATATTAGTGTCCATAAATACTCATAAAACGTAAACGTTTTTGTTTGAATTTCATGTAGGTCTTTTTACTTAAACCCTACATGAAACTCGCGTTTTAGTATGTCTATATATGTACTAGTCCACTTTTGAAGTAAATATAGTTCAATTATTCCATTAATCTTCAGAAATACATTTTTCGTAACTAAAATATACTAGATTTGACGCTAAACTGGCAACTGCTAGATTTATTGAGAATTTCACCAAGTTGGCAACTACAATAGATCATGGAATGAACAAACGATTATTGGCTTATGAAAAAAGACCTGTAAATCAAATCTCTACTTATTTACATCCAATGTTACAGAATGGCTTTCACCAATCTGAAAATATGCTTTCTGCTAACATAAAGAGCTTGTGAAACGGGAGTTGACAAATTTAATTAAAGAGCTAAATGCCGATATAGCCGATTCTGTTCCTGCAGTTGTGGAGGTAAGCAAAGAAAAAAAACAGGGAATTTTAAATTTCTTAAAATAACGGTGAACGCAGAGTCCAAAGCTGCAGCTTCTATCTATAGAACTAGAACTAAAACATACTACGCATGTATATATATGGAAACTGATCCTGGAATTGAAGAAAAACGCAGATGTTATTGCCACTTTCTGGAAAATAAATGCGCGTTTGATGCTGCTTGACAGAATAACTAGGAAATATACGTCAGTGCTGGCAACTTCTGTGCCTTCCGAGCGAATGTTCTCAACATCGGGATACATACTGACGTTACGCAGACGCAAGTTACAGAGTACTACAGTGGTTCAACTCTGTTTTATTAACCAAAATTATGATTTAATCCATTGGTTTACTTATCCTTTTCATTATAATTTTATTTCCTTTTTTTAAAACCGATTGCAAAAGAACCTGTTTATTCTCTAAACTAAACTAAACTGCAGCTGACAATTTACAATCGGTTCACATATCTACCCGCAAGGAGTAAAATAATCACACACGTGTAAAAGAATCGGGGTTTAATCCGACAAACGTATGTGATATCCGGAGAGAGATCGACCATAAATATTTACAACTAATGTAATCAGTATATCAAACAATTTCTCAAATTAATAATGTTTAACGCCGTCTCTAGGTTATTAGATCAAAACTCTCAAACAATGTTTATAGCGATCTCTTTCAGACAATCTAAACACAATCAATCTACGAACTTGAATTTAAACATCAAAACTCTCCCACGACTACGGCTCTACCAAGTACGTTTCCAAACGAAACAGTATCACAAGATTAATTCACAATAAATACTTTGTAGGGTTTTCTTAAATAAAATGTATTTTCTCAGCAAGTAAAAAATATTACTCCAAATTTTCATTTTGAAAAAAGGAATTGAAAGATGTAGTTTGAATAATCAAAAGCGGACATAATAATCCGCCATTGAATAAAATAAAAACTGCTCACCGAATGATGTCTCCAAGAAATAAATAAATAAATATATCGAGAGTTGATGATCCCATAGGTTGACTCCTTTGTTCGTAGTACTGCTACTGTTCTTATTTGGATAAGCTACACATGACCAGTATTTCCATACGTCTAGCAGGTAACTGTTGCTGTATCTTGAATGCTTGTAGAACTCGAAGCATCTTGAGGCTTCGATGAACCAGAATCCTCCTTATGTTTCTTATAGTCAACATGTCGATTAACTGTTAGGCCACACCAATGACATTTTCCAGGGAACCTGATGTCCACAGTTTGAAGTTGCTTTGGGTTAGGGTCTTGATATCCATAAGCGACGTCTAACCAACGTTTGAGTGACAGGCTACCAATCTCCGCTTCTTTATTGTCAGGATCAAACTGTATCAGTTCTGGTACACTCGTAGTTATCCGGCAACTGCCGGATGTTAGAACATGTGGAAAATCGATAAAACAGCAACTACATATTCGCCAATAGTTTCGTTGGAGTATCACTATTTGAATGTTGCGTCTCCTTAGCATGTCTATCCCACTTCTGATGTAAGCTCAGAATGGTCAGAGTCAGTGTCATCCATCTATCATATTAATTTCAAACAGAAAATAGAACTAAAATAATGAAATAATTATAAATTGCACTTAAATTATTTGTTTACCATGAATTCTACACAAACTAAATCACTGCACTTAAATAATTGCGCCGGTTATCGACGATTCATCGTAAATTTCTCTCCTGCGGTTTTGGAAGAAAGTCGGGTTAGACTTGTGTCTGAAGTAGAGAACTCTCTAGAGAGAGTCTCTGAATGGGGACGACAAAACCTTGTCTAGTTCAACCCCTTAGAGACGCAAGTCTGCGTATTCTCTGCCAAGAAAACCCCCTTCGCACCTACGCCACAGTTCTAAGGTTCTCAATCCCCTAGACTCGATGCAACGGCGCGCAGTTCGTGTTGTCGGCGATCCTATACTCACAGACGGTCTAGACACGCTTGGATTTCAGAGAGACTTTGCATCTCTTTGCGTATTCTACCGTCTGTACAACGGGGAGTGTTCTGAAGAACTATTCAGAATGGTGCCCTCGTCGTCTTTCTACCACCGCACTGCCCGCCATCGGCTGGGTGTTCATCCCCATTTCTTGGAGCCTCTTCTTTCTTGTACGGTTCTCTAGAACGTTCATGTTGCGTTCTCTCAGGAGCTGGAATAAGCTTCCGGCTGAGGTTTTCTCAGCATGGTACGATATGGGGTCCCTCAAAAAAGACATTATAAAATTTATTCGAGGCCGGCGGCGCGTTGGAAATGCGTCTGGTGCTGCAAACGTACATAGGCGACAGTGACCTCCTGCCATGGTTGGCTGTCTGCCTATCTGCTGAACTCTAACTATAAAAAAAAACCTTGTGCGCCGGCCATTCTCACTTCAAAAAGTGAAGTCCATGCTTCACTTCCCACAAAGGAGGCTCCGTCAGACGCATGACGTTGACAGCTATTTCATTCAAGATTGCGCCGTCAAATATTTCTCAATGTTTATTTTTTCGTTTGACAGTTTGATAACACGGCTAGTAACATAGAAAACGTAGTCTATTCTATGATCAGAATAAACGTGTGGATGATAATTAACAATCTTGAAAATCAACCTCTAATGCAAATATACTCTATTAGGATAGACGGATGTTATGTTTAGGTTGTATAATGTAACAAGGGATGTTGTTATAATTAAGTGTGTTGAAACATGTAAAACATACCCGACTCCTCCAATCCCCCACGCAAACACACACACAAATCCCTTTAAGTAATTAAAAGTTAAATTAATTCCTACATTTTAAAGCTTGTTTAGAATTTTGAAGTTTTGAAAGTTTGATAAGAGATAACACGGATAGTACATTGACTACGCAAGTAGTTTTTTATGGTTGTTCTTATGGGTTCCATTCACACGCAAGATATTGTATTGAATGATCAGCAAATGTATATTTCACCTTTTTTATCCCGGGGAAAATAAAAGGGAGAATAAATACTGTGTCCGGTGGCCGGTATACTCACTAAAAACCTCCGGTTGCCACCTGAGCCCTTATGGGGGCTCGCAAGATCGACTTTTGGTTATTACTCTACGAAAATTTATATTCCACCTAGAAAATCATTAAAATAAATATGAGCTGCAACACGCGCCATTAGGATCTATTCTATATATAAGAAGGCTTTCTAGAGAATAGATTGTTCTAACAATAATGACATAACAGTCACCAAAACTAAATTCCCTTTCCTGTATGAATAATAAATACGGATATAGTAGCAGCACTAAATACAGTGACTTGCGTGCTATTCATTATTACCTCTAGCGATTCAACCAAAACAAATACGTCAACAAATACCTATTTTAGTCGAAATTCATTCAAGTATTCTTTTGCATGTTTTGTCAGTGTATATCAAAAACCTCTCTAAACCCATTTATTGTAATTAGGGTAAAACAGGATTATGGGGGTCACTTAAGCAAGTACTCAAATAAAATTTTAATCATTAAACAAACTATTTATTGCAACCATTTTTAACCCTTTTTCTGTGATGTAGTCTTTTTTCCCTGACCTTTTTTACCTTTCCATCTCTTCTCTTTTTCTTTACCCCTTGTTTTTTCATTTTCTTCTTTTCTTTTTCTATCAGGTTTCTTTGATTCATAATTAATTCATTCAGCAACCATGGGGCTGCTCGTGTGAGTTTCTGATGTTGTCTGACAGTACGTCTAATACCACGCTGAACAGAAACGGACTAAGGACGGATCCCTGGTGTACTCCGACAATGATGGAGCAGGATTTTGTGTCACCAACAGCGGTCCAAACCACGGAATCGGAATCGCGGTATATGTCTCGGATAACGTCAATATAGGCCTCTGGAATTCCTTTGGACCGCAATGCCCACCAGATTATCGCGCGAGGAATACAGTCGAAGGCCTTTTGCAAGTCGAGAAACAAGCAATGCAGTCCGCGACAGTTCTTAGGGCAAAAACAGGGTGCATTGTCCCGTGACCAGGTCGAAACCCATATTGACATCCCGAGACAGTGCACTCCTGTCGAATCCGAGAGTCGATAACCCTTTCGAAGAGCTTCATGGTGTGGGACACGACCCTAATAACTCGGTAATTACCGCACTCCTGCACCGACTCCTTGCCTTTGAAAACTGGAGTAATGATGCTGTCTCCATTGGCTCGGGATCGTACCGGTGAGGAGTGTCCGGTTGAATAGGTCGGTTAAGATTCCCACACCAGGAGAGCCTATCGCCTTCCAGGCTTCGATAGGGACTCCATCGGATCCAACAGCTTTCCGATTCTTCATGCGGTGAAGACAATTCTGGACCTCTGCAAGCGTTACCAGTGGGACTAGTCCTTGATTCGGAGGAAGATCTGGCGGCTGCACCTCTTTGTGCTACGTGTCCAGCAGCTCGTGGAAATACGAGCACCATCATCTCTCCTTCACCGCGATGTCCTCACATAGCAGGTTGCCCACAGGGTCTTTTACACAGCGGTACTTGGAAATTTTATCCGTGCAGGGGGCGGAGAAAGAATACTAACCTCTGTGGCCGGGGTCAGCCTGTCGTAAAAGGCGACAAAACTACCCACCCTAGCTACGTAGTAGGGCCTCTAGCCCGTCTGGATGGCGACCACCTTTGATCTTAAGTATGCCACCATAATAACCTTGTGTTGTATTCCGGCATTAGTGACCTAAGTTCCTGTACCCTTATGAGACAGCAGCGTGTTCGCGATGCCACTGGCGTTGCAAACATCTATAGGCGACGGTAACTGCTAAATTCTAAGCGGACCGTCAGCCTGTCTGCTGTCCTACAGCAATAAAAAAATGTCCTGTGCCGCTTTGACCCTGGAGCGCGCCAACTTGTAGATGAGCTTCTGTCCCTCAGACGATTCCAACTTATCATAAAGTGGTTGCAAGTGGTCTCATCTGGCTCTAGCAACAGCTCTCTTAGTGGCGCGCTTTGCTAACCGGTAAGCGTCGTGACTTCAGATCTGGACGCTTGCCACTTCTTAAAGAGGGCTTTCTTCGCTCTAGTCTCCCTCTGGACTGTATCATTCCACCACCATGTCTCCTTGTCACACTTGCCATCACCCTAGACACTCCAAGCACCTCCTTCGCAATTTTTTGCACGTTTGTATGAGGGGAAAAATCTACGGTTGACAACCCTGGGTAGGGACGCCGCCGTTTACGCATTGCTCGCACGTACTGTTTCGTGGATGTGAGGGTGACTTCCATTACCCGCTGTCTCCCATTACTCTACTCTCCCCTAGTGCTCACTCGATGGTCGAAATTCGATCATAACTTATTATAGACTTTAAATATTAATTATAAATAATCTTTTCTCCTTAGTCATGGACTTTTAACTATAAAAAAGAGAATAAATATAAGTGTGTGTCAAACGTTTGGCAGTGTGTGTAATATTTGTTACTAATTTAGTTAACTTTTAGTGATATTATAAAAAAATATTAACTTTAACTGTACCTGTCAGATTTGACACCCCTCCGTCACTCCGTTACAAAGTTTTTGCTTCACGTATTATATTAATCAGATTAGAAAGATTATATGTATTTACACAGATGTTTTTATTGCTGCAAGACAGCAGATAGGCTGACGGCCCACTTAGAATTTAGCAGTTAGCTTAGAGGTGTTTGCAACTCCAGTGGCATCGTGAACACACTGCTGTCCCATAAGGCTACAGGAACTTGGGTCACTAATGTCAGAACACAATACAAAGTTAATATGACGGCATACGTAAGAACAAAGATAGTCGCCATCCAGACGGGCTAGGGTAGCTAGGGTGGGTTGTATTGTCGCCTTTTACGACAGGCTGACCCCGGCGGCAGAGCTCAGTATTCTTTCTGCGCCCCTGCACGGATAAAAATACGTAATAAACTAAAGGGCTACCACTTCGTGCCGTTGGCATTACGAATGCCAGTTGGGGGGACCGAGGGCCTACTCGGCTAGATACAGAAGCATCCCCAGACACTACCTTTTAAGAAGTGCAGAAGCCAGGTACATCTTAGGGCAATAACCAAAAGACAATCCCGCTATGACCCCAAACACTGCTTTGGGTGGCAATTTGTGATGGGGTTTTAATCCGAATGCTATTGGGCTGCCGCTAGACTTTATATTACTAGTCAAAAGCAAAAAGGCGGCCGCCATAGGGTTGGAATAGTGCGGCTAACATTACCACGTCGGCCTGCCCCTGGAATTCCAGCATTGTACTCGTTTCCTAGGGATATAACAAAAAATTGGCTACACCACTTTCCTATTGGTCTTTTAAATTAATTGCTGGATTTTCCTTTTGCTAGTTCAGAAATAGCAAAGCGTAAGAAAAGGTTCAGTTTACCTTTCGGAGTTTGGGGATACGAGGTCAGTTACTTATGGTATGTATATCCAAATTTAACCACATCTATTTCATAATAGGTATAATCACAAATATGTAAGGCGTGTCAAGTATAACAGGCGAATAGATATAGTTACTCCATTAACTCATAATTATTAGTGTTTTAAGATAGATAACAAGGATCGGTTGAATAAATACCCAATTGTAATGATGACATTGATCTTGCGGAACTTACGAAGTGCAATCTCCCCTGTGAGAGACTCCATTATACTGTGTAGCACATACGATTAGAGACACACGTCACGCGTCTTGACTGAAGGACAAACATACAAATGGACTCATTGCCTCCCAAGTGACCAGGCAATTACGAGACAAAAACTCCCACGGTTTATAAGGTTTGGAGGTAACTACACGCACTCAGAGCGCATCTCTGCTTAAAACGTACAAGTAGTGTTTACCGTGCGTTATTAAATAATCTTGTGAATTTGTATACACGTGCATAAGGTAAGGTAAGATTAATTTAAAACTTAATTTTTACCTTACTTATTAAGAAAAAGTTTTTAAAGAATTCTCTCGCTTTTATAAAATTGAAACACAATAGACACTGATTTATTTTATCAATCCATATTTAAAGTATGTTTAACATCAGGAAAATATATCATATTAATTACAATAAATAGATAAAGATTACTCTTTGATGTTACTGTATCAATTTAGTAGTTCATTTAATTTAAATTATGAGATTAAATTTCGACCTGTAAAATTAACCCCATGGTCGTCCAAAAACTAAGGTCGACAAATTTAATTAATACAATTGTGATGCGGTATATGGAAAATTATTCGTCCATTTGTGTCAAATTAACAAGCTAGAAAGCTGCACATATAGGTGCATCATAAACCAAATGACTTTCGTTGGGACATATTCTCAAAAAGCACAGAAACGTGATAAAAAAGTTAAATGTGATAAAGAATTCTTTTAACAATCGCATGCACTTGTAAAATAATGTTTAAGCCTTTTCTAGCACCATCTCGAATAAACATAGCTGTTGATATGTAATGTCTAACTTAATACAGTATCCAAGCTGTCAGAGCTAAGGTTAACTTGAGGATAGCTCTCCATTGTCCCACGCCTTAACAGATTTTTCACCAACAGAGTTCTATTTCCTACAGAACTTGGACATTCCTCGGTGGTTTTATAAAATAAATTCTGTAGTAAAATGTACTGTAATAAGTACATAAAGTTTTATTTTTTATTATAGTATTGTCTATCAACTGATAGTATTCGTACAAAAATGTATGTTATCTCACCAAATAGTATCTCACACGTATAAGTAGCATCTAAATAACTTTTGCCTTAGCGTGAGAATGGCACTACAACAAACTGTCGATTATTGTTTTGTTCTGAGGGTCACACCGGTTACGGTACACGTGTTGCCTTCATACAAACTAATTAAAATCTAGCGAATTATCCAACTACTTTAACATATGAATATAATAATTTAAAAAAAAATTGCACGAATTTAATTTCTGATTTTTTTAGATAGAACTTTCAATCAATAAAGTACTTTATAGATAGATAATCCATTTTTTTGTTGATCGGGACTACACGAAGTACTCCATCTCATTTGACGCCTCAAAAACTTTAATAATGGTAGAAATACTGGATTTATTTACGTATAAATGAAATATATGTAATTATTTAAAAATATTTCTTGCATAGTTGTATAACTGCTGCTGAAGGAAAATGGGTCAATTACAACATCTATTTAATTCGTATTAACAAGACGACGAACACGTTTGGCACAAATTAGTTTCTAATTCTGATTTAATTAGAGATGTCCTAGTTCAGGAATAACGAGAAAACGGTAAGAACAAGTTTAGTTATAATAATTTTGAACCGAATATTGCAATATCAAGGTCCCAATTAATACTATACTCGTAATACATATATAAACTACGGGAGCGAAACGAACGTAACAATAAGAAAATCACTGCAATATAATAATTACACGTTAAAATCTCACGGTTTTGCAATTTTATACTTATTTTTTAAAATATTATTATACTGGTCTCGGAAAGAGGACATCACACCACTTGAGTAAGGTGAGAATAATAAGAGAACTGAAAAGAGAGAATAGAAAAGGGAGGAGGGTAGAAAGGGAACACAACCTTAATCCCACCCGACTCCGTCCTGGTTTCTGCTCAGAGAAACTATTGTATGACATACACAAGCTGCACAGATTTCTGAACATTGAATATATTTTAGCACATCCAATAAGAGAATAAGAATATTCGTAAAGAACCGCAAGGAACTTGAATTTTATAAATTAATTTGTGCAATAAAGACATTTACTTTATATTATGTAAAATTGATGAATTAAGATTGCAAATAACAAAAATAGTACAGTACGATATATTATGGTAAATACGAATTAAATTAAATGATCCATTTTTTTTTGTTTTGATTGTACAAAGCTGTTCGAACGTTGACACATCCCATTATACACACGTTACAGTGATACTCTATGTCCCACAATCTCTTCCAACATTACTTCGTGTGACACTGAAGGTAGTCAGAAATCCAAATTCACCTACTCTTTATGAATGGATCGAACAATATTTTATAGCATTTTGTATATTTTTAGATGGATTTTCGATTACTAGCATTATTAATAGTGGGGTGCGCAAGCGGTGCGCTGACAACGGCTGATGAACAGAAAAAAGCAGCTGAAAATGTTAATGACGAAAATGATCTTAAAACTGCAGCTAGTACTTTGTGTAAGTATTAAGTTCGGTGAATACGCGTTGCAACTTGTGTACAGTCTCGAGCCTGAAGTTCTTTTAAAAATATTTCAGTCAAGTTGTCCTGAGATGAAAGAAAAATGAGAATACGCTTACCTAATAGCCTTCCTATGTAGTCCTAAAGACATCAAATGAAGTATCAATTTCTGCTAATTCACCAGCAAAAGAGCTTTCACTTAGGTAAATATTATTATATAAATATATAATAATACGTAAATACGTAAGTGAAAACTAAATATATAATAACATCTAATAATGTCCCTCGACTGGGCTCGGTCCTCCCCTTAGAGCAGCTATATTCAATCATGTGCTTAGCTCATCTAGTGTTTATAATTAAACGATTTAGAATTTCGCGCCCATTAGAAAAATTGAGAGCGCGCTGAGTTCCGTGTGCCAGGGCAGCCAGATCGTGCTATTTTTTTACCCCCTCTCTAGCGTCATGCGCGCAATACACACATGTAAGTGTGTCGAAAGGAGCCGAAGAAAACCGAGGCAAAGGACAAGTCGAGGGGAATAAAGACTACACGCGACACAGAGATAATACACACAACACGCCTTCTGTTCGTAATAATAAATAATAAATGGAGTTGATACTAAACCAGGTCAATAAATAGGTCAGGTTTCATTACAGTAAATAGTTCACTAATTTTTAATTTGGTTTTTTATTAACACCTAAATAATTTGAATTAAACAACTGCTTGTGACCACGGACACCGCAACATGTTTGAAATGTCGACATATGGCAAAGTTGTTTAATACAATTTGTAACAATCGCGAAAACCTAGGAAAATCTTTTTGGCGGCCCGCGACATCATGACTAACTCGTGTTTGTGGCCGCCACGCTTATCTAATGCGGATTGACGGTGTACACATACCGGTCGGCACAAGTGAATTATAATACAATATGCACATTAGGCGAGGAAAACTGCTGAAGTGGAGCATGCTATCGTGTCGAACCCGGGACATCTACCCGGTACCAGCTTACTACTTTGGCAAATAATGTACAACATATTATTCACTGTGGAAAATACTCCTAACCCTAATATTAACTATTGGTAAATTACATGATGCAAGAGCTTTTAAATCACAAATATTGGAGTTTTATTCGTAATAAATAATTTATCTGTTAGTCAAATTAATATTCATGCTCACCAGATAATATGATGACAGTCAGTCACAAGTCAAATTATTTTTCAGACTCCGACCGCTACCCGGATTGGAGCCGTAACTACCCTGGCTACCGAGATTACGGGGTCACCGGATATGGATCATTAGACGACAGATACTCCTATAGTGGTGGTTACGATGGCTATGGGGGCTACGATGGCGGATACACTAGGGGAAGAAATTACGATGGTTACAGTAGTCCAGAGGGATGGTATAAGAATGGCTACGACAGTGGTTCGAGATACGGAGATGGCGGTTATTCAAGTTACGGAGGTGGGGCCGGTTATGGCTACAATAGCTACAGCGGAAATAATGGCTACAGCAATGGAGGCAACGGTGGTTACGGCGGCTACGCTGGTAACGGAGGCCTCAACTCCTACTACGGATATAATAACCCCGCTTATCCAGGAGGCTATCATTTAGGATACGGATATTACAACAAACGGCCCGGATACGGCAACATTTATAATAGCGGAATCACTCCCAGTTTAGTAACCGGATATAGAGGCTATTCTAAGAAATAATTACTATATCCTGCTTACACGAAATATTAGTTTATACTTAGGCTTAAGTCACCAAAGCAACTCCAAAGGTATGTTTATGTAATTAGTTTATTTTATTTAACCAACATTTGTAATAACTATATAAAGAAGAATGAAATAAAACATTGAAACATACTTCAGAGCTTTATTACTAACCATGTGACATTACACAATAACCTTACTCATTATATTTAATATTAAAATTATTTTAGTAACATTAAAACGTGAAAATTAATAAAATCTAGATTACTAGATGCGGTCACTAAATAGCAAATAATAAAAATTCAGAGCTAGTCTGAACCAGAAGCACTAGTTTGCTTCTTCATCGACTTTAGAGCTCTTTCTCGAAGTTTTTTTTCCAAATCCTCATTATTAACTTTGCCCTCTTCTTCTTCCTCTTCTACTTCTTCACTATCAGATGAATCGTCCTTCTTCTTTGACGACTTCTTGTGTTTCTTGTGTTTTTTATGTTTCTTTGAGTGCTTCTTATGCTTTTTAGTCTTCTTGGATTTCTTAGGCTCGTCACTATCAGACTCTGATTCAGAATCGGATACCTTCTTCCTCGCCTTCTTCTTAGACACTTGATCACTATCTGAAGATGATTCCTCCTTTTCGCGTTTCTTCGCTTTCTTCTCTGTGTCATCACGTGATTTTGCTTTTCCATCTTCCACATGCTTACCTTTCGACAGTTTCTCTTCAGTCTTTTTCGACCGAACATCTGGAGAAGCTACTTTATCTTTAACGGGTTCAACTTTCTTACGCCTCGAATCTTTTTCGGAACTGGTAGATTCGCGTTTCGCTAACTTCTTCTTAGAAGACTTCTCTTCGCTCTCTGAACTTTCTCCCTGAGAATCATCGGTCGTCAACTTCTTAATTTTCAATTTAGTTTCACCTTTCTCTGTTTTAGTAAGCTCGGTACTGGGATCTTTGCGCTTTTTAGGCTTCTTATCGGCATCAGACTCTACTGGAATGTTCTTCTGTTTAGATTTGGAAGTTTTATGTTTAACTTCCTCCTCAGAACTGGAATCCGAACTTGAAGACCTCGCTCGTTTCTTTCGCGACTTCTTTGCGAGCTTCTTTTTATTCTTCTTACTTTTCTTTTTACGGTCTTCTTCAGAGTCGCTTGACGACGAATCCTCCGAGTCACTGTCGCTAGACGAGCTCTCTTTTTTAGGTTTCTTTGTTCGTTTTGATGATGACTTTTCCTTGCGTTTCAATTTAGCTTTGCTCTTGGATTTGGAAACTTCTTCACTGCTTCCACTCTCACTTTCCGATTGATGTCCTTTGCGTTTCCCTTTCTTCAGGTCTTTGGCCTTGACTTCCTCCTCCAATTGTCCTTTAACTGACACATCATCGCCGGATCTGTCAGACTTCTTGTTATTCTCAATTTCATGTTTACGTAAGAAAGGTGATGGTGTACGAGATAAACTCTTGGAATATTCCCGGACACTTGGAATGGCTACCATATCATCTTTTTCTTCATCAGAATAATGAGCTTCTTTTGCTTGATTCTCATTTTGTGGCATTGGTTTCTCACGGGCAACTGAAGATTCCCTGCTTGTACTCGATATGACACGACCTTTAGATATCTCCCGAACTGATTGAACTGAAAGACGCTCAGATGACTTCTTGTTGAGTTTCTCGGTATTTTCTAAAAAGAACAATCAGTTTATTGGAAAACATTTTTAACTTACAGTCTTTAAATAATGTTGACAGATTTACATAAATATTTTGTTGTCATCTCTTTGTTCTTTCCAGACATGTCAGAATGTAAACATGACATTTCATGACATTCCAACTTTTTAACTATTATGACTAGTTTGTCACCCAAACTTTGATATATAAAAACCCCTGTGTGATTCTAATCATTACATTACTTTAATATAAATCACTTTAAAAATTGTTTCATATATAATTTTTACATGAGAATGTATTTAGTCCATGTCTCAAAGTTTAACTTTTTGGACATAGCAGATATTGGTTTAACAACGATAGTATGTAAAACAAATCTCCATACAAATTCAAGTAATCGAAATATCCATTTTTCTAAGTGGGAAGGAAATATTTGCCCACCATGATGGTATCATAATAATTTTAAAACAATACTGAATAAGATGCTTTATGTAAATTAACACATACCTTTGCGAGGTATTGATACAGATTTTTCTAGCCTTTCTTTAATAATGTCGCTAGATCTTCTTTCGCGTGACTTTCTGTCCCTGGATCTTCTATCTTTTGTTGCTCTATCCTTAGATCTCTTGTCCCTGTCAAAAAAAATATTACTTGATCGTGTTCATATCCCAGTTATATTCCTGTCAAGACAGTTATGAACCACTTAGCATACAAGGCTTGCTCGGGCTCGAGGTCTAATATTGAGTAGTGACGGAGGTAACGGGTGACGGGGGTTGTGGTAGGGCCCCAAGCCCGTCTGGATGGCGACCACCTTTGGTCTTAAGTATGCCGCCATAATAACCTTGCGTTGTGTTCGATCATTAGTGACCCAAGTTCCTGTATCCTTATGGGACAGCAACGTGTTCGCGATGCCACTGGCGTTGCAATCACCCATAAGCGACGGTAACTGCTAAATTCTAAGCGGGCCGTCAGCCTGTCTGCTGTCCTACAGCAACAATAAAACTGCGTGCTTTATTGCCTTTGGGTAATTTTGACCAAGAACTAAAAAACACAAAAACAGATGTGCTGTAATTTAATTTTATGCGAATGATTCCCATAGATGTGGAAAATTAATGGCCAATTCCACACATTACTTTCATGTAACTATTGTATAAAATGCCCATCTATGTACTTACTTTGTCACGGCTTCGAACATCTTACTTCGATACGTACTTTAGAGCTTTGTGACCAATCAATAAAATTATTGTTAAACAGCACATCATCTGAAAGGACCTATTAACTCAAGGTGCTGCTATACACTAAGGTTTCCCTATCTTTGACGAAGGAAATAAATATGTGTGTTAACATTACCTGGATCTGTCTCGGGAACGACGATCTCTAGACCTACGATCACGAGAGCGGCGGTCACGAGAGCCGCGCCCCGAGCGGCGGCGAGAGCGGGAGCGGCGCCGAGATCGAGAGCGGCGGCGATCGCGAGACCTGCACATTAGAAACAGTTTAGATAACAAATTATTACCCAAAATATCTCCAGTAAATGACATATACAAGTTGTAAAAACATCTATACGAACTTATAGGTACTCTAACAACCTTGCAGCACATAAATATTATAAATAATTACAAAAAATTTTGATCTATAGCTTTTTTCCAGAAGTTTTTTTGCTTCAAGACATTAAAAGTATGTATTTTATTGTACTATCAGCTTGAAAAGAAGTGTACTGAACTCAGAATGTCATCTTGTTTCTGGTTGCCTTGATGACTTATGATTAATTTTAGAATTAAGAATATACCTTTGTATGGCCTATTTCTAGCCATCCAGAAATCATTCTAATGTATTCCTCGCATGATAATTTAGTGGACACTGTGGTCAACCTCTTTAGAGGTTGCCTGTCTGAGACTATTGGCGACACGAAACCTTTTCCTATTATCGTCCGTATACTCCGAGACACGTCCTTAGTCCCGTAGTTTTTAAGGTCATGTCAAAAATGTTGAGTAATCCTTCATAACTGCGGTCTGAAGTTTAATAGTGATGAAGATCGAGCAATTGGCTTGCAACTCTACAGTTCTCAAACTTGTATGCATGCATAGGAGAATACCCGGACGAACGTTTCGATCAAATTAAAAACCTGCGTATGTATTTGACGCACCTAATGACGTTGATTGCAATATCTAAACACAACGATGTCGTGTGAACCAAATGTCATTATTGGAGTAAGACGCCGGCCAACTTGAATAGACAGGTTTATATTGGAATCCTTCAAAAACGTTTGCAAGGCTTCGCAAACAAAACCTCAGATTCACACGTAAATTTAAGATGGTTAATCGCAAGCATGTGGTAATCATCAAAACAAACTAAAAAAAAGCTATAGAACAAAAAATTTTATGACATGGTCATCAAATTAAATGAATGTTTAGTTTACTGGTTGCACTATATAAATGGGGTTAGTGAAATTTTAATAACATAAAATAATTATTTCATACTATATAAAACACAAAAGAGTCCCATCAAGAGACAATACAATTTACAAGGCATTACGGATATTTTGCCTTTATTTTCCAGCAAATCAATATAATTATAATGATGAATTTGTATATATTATTATAATATTGAAATTATAAGTAGATACTCAGTATTTTCATAAGAATGAATTAATGCATTTTAAGCCACCTGAATACTTTGTTGCTTCTACTTGAAGTTTGAGGTATAGCCCAAAGTAGAGTTCAATCGGTCGGGTTAAATTGGTCGGACAGTTTATAAAATGTTTTAAAACAAAATCTTCAGAAATAAAATCTTAACTACTTAACTCAAGATACATTTATTGTAGCAAAAGAACAGTGAATTGGTAAAACAATTGACATTTGGAATATTTATTGTCTGATGCATAAATTAGATTTCACTCAAGTATGATGTCATGTGTTCAATTCAAATACTGGCCAGTTCATGGATTTGATCCAGTACAAAAGTTTTAAGTTTATATGAAGATTATCTACCAGCATTGTTACATTTGGGACATAAACTGAATTTTCTTATAAAAAAAAACAAACAGAATATAGTGTAAACTAAACAAATATTTAGTTCTTATAACAAGAAAATGTTTAAGCTCATTTAAAGCTTTTTTTATAATTTAGTGTTAGAGTAGAAGCAAACAAAGCAGTCAGAGTTATTTAAGAATTTACAAAAAAGGAAAAATATTATAGATACTGAACTGACAATGACATGAAATGGATATTACATGCGTAAGCGCAACAAAGAGCAAATAATCTTTACCTGTCCCTTGAACGTCGACGAGAGCGTGAACGAGTCCGTCTGCGGCGTTCAAGCGATCGGCGACGTTCTCGCGACCTTGAATATTGAATATTTTATGGTATAATCTCCACTAAAACTACATGACCTTATAGCAAACTTAAGTGTAGTTTAAAGCCATGTTTATATAAATAAAAAAAATCTGGATTTTAGAAAAGGAAGAAAATATTTCTCTTACATTTAGTTATGCTTTAATTCATTTACATAATTCTTGGACACATTGATATTTTGGTACTTCCAAATTACAAATTGATAAGACATTATTATTTTTATTACTTTGGACACAGTTTAATGAAATTAAATAAGTAAAACACCAGACAAAAAGTTTCAATATAATAAATAAAAATAAATATATTAATATATATTGAAATATACCATAATATATTATATTATTCTGTAATCATACCTGTCACACTGTATCACTGTAGTAGTTACATTAGGTGGTGGAATTAATTCGTAGCGTTTTTTTTTTTATGAAAAAAAAATATTTATTATCAATGGAAAATAAAAATACACTAATTCAAGTATTGCCCATTGCTTTCTACTACTTTTGGCAATCTTTCGTGCAGGGTACGAATACCGTGTCTGAAGAACGCCTCGTCTTTTGATGCAATCCACGAAACAACCCATTTTTGACACTCTTCGTAAGAAGTGAACTTCTGCTCAGACATACTATGAGCCATCGAACGAAACAAATGGTAATCTGAAGGAGCGATATCTGGAGAATACGGCGGGTGCGGTAAGACTTCCATTTAAGTGTTTTTAGGAATGTTTGTATTGCTTTTGTGACGTGCGGATGCGCATTGTGCAGCAAAATGACTTTGTCTTATCCTTCGGAGTATTTCGGTCATTTTTCTTTCATCGCATGACTCAATCGCATCAATTGCAGTCGGTAGCAATCCCCAGTTATGGTTTCCTTTGGTTTCAACAGTTCATAATACATCACACTCCTCTGCTCCCACCAAATGCACAGCAGGAGCTTAGACCCATGGATATTTTGCTTTGCCACTGATGTTGATGGTTGGCCGGGTTTAACCCATGACTTTCTGCACTTAGGATTGTCGTAATGGATCCATTTTTCATCACCAGTGACAACTCGATGCAAGAAACCTTTTCTTTCCTTCCGTTGAAGCAGCAGTTCACATGTCAAAAGATGCCTCGTAATGTCCCTTGGTTTTAATTCATATGGGACCCAATGTCCCTCCTTCTGAATTATACCTAAAGTTTTGAGACATTTTCCTACCGTTGATAAGTCAACTTCCAATGATAGACAATTCTTGAAGTGTTTGAGATGAGTCTTCATTGAGCAATGCCTCCAACTATTTATCTTCACATTTTTTCGGCTGGCCAGGTTACTCCTTGCCTTCCAACTCGACTCGAAATCACCAGCTTTGAAACGTGCAAACCACTTCCAACATGTTTGCTCAGCTAGATCATATTCACTATACACTTCCACTACAATATATAATAATAATGAACTAAAACTCCCTGCAAAAACACTTTATTGCGCACAAATGTTGACATATTTAATAAATTATAAAGTATTGTAGATTATGATTCAAAGAAAGGTAATGTACAACAAATGATGTTTAATAATAGCTGTTTCAAGATGAATAGATTACTGTCGGTGACAACGAAATACTGTCCTACCTATGCCATCTCCCGTAAAACGCTACGAATTAATTCCAACACCTAATAATACCAAATGGGTTTGGGGTTGGATCATTCAGTTTTAGATAATTTATTAGAACATCTAGTTACTAAACTAGATTTTCAGTAATAACCAGTAAGTAATAACCAGAACTTTTCAGTACACAACCAAAACAAGTTTCATCTTTAACTAACAGGAACTCAGATTTAAAGATTTTATTTGACATCACTATTTTATTTAACGTAAATTTTAATCTCTTATCGTCCTAAGGTGCTTATATACGAGTCCCTGGATTCACTACTAAGAATGGCGAAAACGATGCGAAGTAGAGATGAATATCAGAAAGCAGACCCTGTACTGGAGGCAGAGCTGGGAATAACTGGGATTTAACACTAAGATATGAATGAATGCCTGTCAAAATTCCTTGAACGAAACCGCACAATCAACTGCATGTCAACTGAAAGAATGAAGTAACTAAACGGTTACTTTCATACTAATATTTTTGGATCAAGCAATATTAGTTAGTTAAGTCATATTTAAAATTATAGTAATAATCTAATTTGTGGTACTATAATTACCATAGCTTATATTTTTGTAACAAAGACTAATGATGACATTAAAATAAATCTGGACTTCACCAGGTTTAAAAAATTAAGTTTATTAATTAGTAATAAGACTAATTGAAATTTATTGAATGTATCTAAATTTCCCATATGTTTAAATTTAGGTTTTAAGGATAGGTGTAACGGCTACACTTGCGAATTTCTCGAGGTCGAATCCCGGCTCGCGTCGTGCTCGCGCGTATGTATAAAGAAAGGTTTTATTTACAAAAGAAAAGTATTTAATTAATATATCAGTTATCTAGTACTCATAACACAAGTGCTATGTTGCTTATTTTGGCGCCAGATGGCACCGTCTGAATTGTCGCAGTTATTATTTATTTATTCATTAAACACTTAACACACGAAAGAGATGCAATACAATTATTAAAATATTATATAATTTATCCATTAAATTATAATGTAAAGAATAAATTATAATAAACATAACCAAATTATAATTTACCTGTCGCGTCTCTCGCGCTCCCTACGTCGACGTTCACGTTCGCGCTCCCTTTCTCTCTCACGCTCGCGTTCTCGCTCCCTCTCCCTCTCGCGCTCGCGGCGATCTAGCGAGCGGCGGCGGCTGCTACGCCGACGAGACTTACTCCTGAACAATAACCATTACCAATTTTTATCCGTGCAGGGGCGGAGAAAGAATACTAACTTCTGCGACCGGGGTCGGCCTGTCGTAAAAGGCGACAAAACCACCCACCCTAGCTACGTGGTAGGGCCTCAAGCCCGTCTGAATGGCGACCACCTTTGGTCTAAGTATGCCGCCATAATAACCTTGTGTTGTGTTCCGGCATTAATGACCCAAGTTCCTGTACCCTTATGGGACAGCAAACACTCATAGGCAACGGTAACTGCTAAATTCTAAGCGGGCCATCAGACTGTCTGCTGTCCTACAGTATTAAAAAAAATTACCAAGTATTAAGAACTATGTAACTTTCTTCGATGAATAAAATACATCATTCCAGATAGTGAGCAGGTAAATAATCCCTTGAATGTCAAGAATCGAGTCTCGCAGGAGCAGTTAGCGAACTGCCTTTATTTTGAAGTCCCGCCGTATTATAAGGCGGAAAATAGACAAACTATCACATCCTGTAGTATTTGTTGAATTAAAAGCATAGGAAGAGATTTAAGGAAGACATTTAAATAGTTGGGACAATGACCAGTACTGTGGTGACACAAAAGCATTCAATTCAAGGGAGTCCTCACTTGTCCCATAACAAAAGGTATTGCAATTGAAATAAAACTGTTGCTTACACTAAGGGTAAATGTATTAAAAGTATTACATGTTTGTATATATAATTTAAATAATGTATAAAGAATTTATGATAATACATATACGAAAATCTGACATAAATCTTGTAACATTTGTTAAGAACTGGAGCTAATATGTGTTGGTAAAGGAAAAACGATTAAATGGCAAATCAAACAAGATAAAAACTATTTCTCCAAGTGCTAAGTCAAGAGTGCATCAGATTGTAGCGTATCACATGTATTGCCACTTCTACAGTAATAAGTCCTGGTGTATAGCTTACCTCTCCCTGCGAGAACTGCGCCGAGGGCTCACACTGTTGGACGAGTCCCGATTAGAGCGGTATTGTCGTTTCTTATGAGATGAACTCTTCTTTACACTACCACCTAAAAACAAATCATATTAAGTATTACAATTTTCTCATATTGTTTCTGACATCTGTCATTCTACTTAGTGAGCAGCAACAAAAGAAGGGTCCCATTTGGGGTTTTGTGGAGTGTTCAAACAGAATTTACTCCAATAAAAACCGAAATTTATCAAATACATTTGTTTTCTTGAATTATAGAGACAGTGATGAGACAATAAAAACTTTACCCTGTGTCAAATGATTCCAAACTCCAAAATTGAAGCATGAGATTAAACTGGGATAAAACAGCTGAATTTTTTGTCATAACTTCGTATAAATAAAAAATATAGTGGGACAATTTACACAACACCGTCTAATCGCAAAGTAACGTTGAGCACTTGTGTTTTGGGTACTAGACAGATATATGATTACTAAAGTACTTTTATTTTCATAAATACATATAAACAAATTATCAAGTTGGGATTGAAACCAGTGACCCCTGCAGACGTTCAGACGGTGCGTTGCTCTACAAAGATTATTTCAAAAGGAATTTGTTGGATATGCCATACATAACAATTACTAGGGGTGTTCAATAAAAAGTGATAATGAGTATGATGCAATCATCTTTTATTAAATGTTATTTTATTTTTCGACGTAGTCACCTTTCAGGTTTATACATTTTGTACTTCGATCACAAATAGTATTTTGTATATCTTTTTTCTAAGGCCTGGAATACACATGCCACTAGAAAAGCATGCTTGTTGGCTACTAGGTAGCATGCTCATTTATAGCATACTCTCCAAGTGTGTACGTTTGCTCACGAGAGCAAATACCTCAGAAGCATACTTATAGCATGCTTCTTTCTAGCACGTGTGAGATACACATGCTCATATTCAGCATTCAAAATGAACGTTTCTTTGCGGAATTAATTAAATTCGGTTATATTATTACTTTCATAAATATAAATATAAACTTTGGTACGCATTTTCTATCGAAATTTTATTTGTGTATTGTGGTGAGCGTACATTCCATAAACACTCATAATTTTGGTAATGAAATATAAAATTTAAAGTTTTGTCATCATCCCATCAAGCCATTGTGACTACGCGTACCTATGCAAACAAATCAAGTAGCATGCTCGCATAGAATACACGTTCTGACTTGCTTTGGAGCCGCCCTTATCTCCCCCGCGCCTCACACCGTGTGCTAACTAGCACGAGAAATAAACCGGCTTGCGATTTAGTAGAGTGCTTGTTCACAAACATGCTCTTTTCGTATACACGTGCTAATTGTATGCTATTAAGTAGCATCTGCTCGAAACTAGCATGTTTATGTGCCACTACGTAGCATGTGTATTTCAGGCTTAAAGCTAAAATTATCTTATTAAAAAATATTCTTCCTGATCCCTTATAAAATCGTGTATCACGGCGAGCGACTACTGCGTCATCTTCAAATTTATGACCCGTAAGATATTCCATTAACCTAGATCCAGTGAATATGGAGGATGTTCCGTCAATCCGAAGCCGGCTTCTTGATTGGCAGCCATCACAATTCTGGACTTGTGCGCGGGGGCGTTATCTTGGTGAAATAAAACAACTTTAGCGAGTTTACAACGCCGTTGCTTGTGTATTTCCTCACGCAACTTGCGTTATTTGTCTTGCGTACAAAGTCCCCGTAATAGTGGCTCCACGATTATGGTATTCGATCAGTACCACCCCTTGGCTGTCCCAGAAAAAACAGCCCATGATCTTACCGGCGGATAGAATCGCCTTAAATTTCTTCGGAGTTGGAGATGAGTCAGGCAATCAGTCTCTTCCAAGTCCTAGACTATTTTTTTCGTTTCCAGGTCATAATAATGAAGCCATATTTCGTCCATAGTTATGAATCGAGCCAAAAATCGGTCAAGATCTTGTTTTGACAAAGCTTTGTGAAATTCTCTACCTCCTTTGTTTCTGCGCATCAGAAAGCATTCTGGGCACCCAGCGCTCCACCAAGACGTTTTCAATTTTTTTAATCATTTGTTCAGTTACTACTGATGTAGGGCGTCCCATGCGGGATCCTCGTAAATGGAAGTTCTTCCTCGCTTGAACTCAGCACACCAACGCGCAACCGTAGAATATGGAGAAACATGAACCCCTAATGTTGCTAGATATATTTTATTACCGTGCAAACTTAATTTTATCCATTTTTAAGAACATGTTCGGACGCGACGCAAACATATGACTTCTATTTTTTAAAAACAAAAGAGAATTGATTGCTTTAATGTTATTATTATATCCAATATCTCGGCTATGATTGCCAGTATTTTTTTTCCAAGGATAATGTATTGCATTATCACTATTTATTGAACACCCCTCTAGGATTAATAGAATTTTATTTATGGCTTGTTACTGCAAATTTACGGGTTATTCTCCTGTTGATATTTTCTAAAAATGTAGATTTTAAAAATCTTAAAAAAATTATGTTTCTTTTTTGTTATAAATTACTATTGAATCAAAAAAGTCTTATCTTGACGACTACACAAAATATCTAATAATTGTTCATGTTTATTATTATTGCACAGATGGTGTGCAACTAGTCTATAGCCTTCGAAAATCAATCGCACATATGCAGAGCAGTCAGTTTCGAATTGGTTTAATAGTAAATATTTCACCACATGAATTTATTAGTGACTTACGCGTGGACGCAGATGTAGACCGTCTGTCGCTGGACGAGCGGCGAGGTTTCTCTGCTGGTTTGTCTTCTACAACTTTCTCTGTAGCAGACCTATAATAAAATGTATAATTTTAGAAAAAAGGCCAACCCAATACGGTAATTAGCTTTTTATGAGAATTAGGAGTCCATATACAAAGTTCTACTACATAATATTTTATTGTACATAAGATTCATAGATACTTACTTCTCCCGTGAAGCAGACCTGGACTTGATGCTCTCCCCGCCTCCCTCTTCAGTTTTAGCTTCCTTTACTTCATCATTGTTTTCCTGCTTTGTCTCAATGGGGTTGTGATTCTTTGCTTCCTCTTCTTCCTTCACTTCAACTTCTTCCTTCTTTTCTGGTGATTTGCCATTTTCTATAATATTAATTGTTTACTTGCTTTCAGATTTTTAATTGGAACAAAGCCATCTAAATAATAAATGTAGGAGTCAAGTTGTATCATAAAAGCTCCTCAAGTTATAACTGCGTGTTTATATTACAACATGTAAATATGATGAAAGAAAACATCATGAAGAAACTTTCATAACAAATCATCAGTATATCATTGGATATGCGGATTATTCCCTCTAAGGAGAGGCCAGAGCCCACCAGGGGACATCATATCATTATTATGCATAAATAACATAAACTTAGTTGGCATACCTTTAGGTTCATTTTTAACATCATCGACGTGTAAAGACTTGGAGTGAGTACTCTTGTCGCGACTGCTTTTGTCGCGACTGCTCTTGTCCCGGCTGCGCCTTCTCGACCGGCGGGGACTTCCCCCATTGCGATGCCTCCAACAAGAGAACATAAAATTTTCAAAACATGTATAAATGTTCACAAAGCATGCATTGAACTCCAGTTGAAAAAACAATAGGACTTTAATCAACATAATTCAAATTTATTATAAACAATGTTCCATTTTATTTTGGTTTGGTTAATATTTATATTGGATTGTACTACCTGTGGGCAATAAGTTGAAACCTGCGGACAGTGCAGCCACAGATGGTTGTACTGTGCACAAAAAATATCACAACAAGTTTCCATCCGCGACTTCCTCTGCTTTGGCGTTGCCTACAGTACAACACGGAAGCTTGAGGGGAAGTTACAGGGGTAGCGGGCGAAGGGTTGCATTCCAGGCGAGTCTCCAACTTATCGCGCACGGGTTATAATATAAAATAGCTTTATAATATAAATTATTGTACACGAAAAATTCAACTTACTTCCTATCCGAGGAGCGGTCGCGTGAGCGCGTCCTGGAGCGGCGGCGGTCGCGGGAACGTCGCCGAGACCGTGAACGCGACCTTCGCCGATCCTTCTCCTTGCTCTGCTGCTCCTCCTTGTCAGAATAAAATACTAAATAATACGGCCTAATACATATAATCACGCCTCTTTCCCGTAGGGGTAGGTAGAGACCACTTCTTTCCACTTGCTACGATCCTTACATACTTGTTTCGCTTTGTCCACTTTCATTATTCCCTTCATACATGCCCTTCGGTTTAGGGTACTCTTTACCTGGCCTTTTTTCAAGACGTCCCTGATCTGGTCTTGAAACGTCCGCCTAGGTCTACCCCTTCCAACACTTCCATTCACACTAGCCTTATACACGTTTTTCGTCAATCGTTCTTCATTCATTCTCTCGACATGGCCAAACCATCTCAGCATACCTTTCTCAATTTTTGTCACTACATCTTCTTTCTTCTTCTTCTTACGGCCTAATGTGAATATAATTATTATATAATCTATCTGACAGCTAGAATTTTTTAAATTATTTGTCTTTAAATAGTCTCTTAATCAGTTTGTGAAGAAATACAACTTCTATACAACTGAACTTTTTGCACAAAGCAAATACTTTCAAATTGTTTTAGAATTGAAATTTTTCAGACATTGGTATATGATCTTAAATAAGATGCTCAGAAGACATAGAGAAAAGACATCAGGCATCCCTGACCTTTCTTTTCTTTATTATTTATTTTAATAAGCTAAGGAGGTATTTTTTGATGTTTTACTGTATGTGTGCCAGTAAATATATTTGATTTTTATTGAAAACTAAAAATAAATAAGCAACATGCAATAAACTCAGACTAGCAATAATATCTTTGAATATAAATAAACTAAGAAAATGTAGTTTTTTCTGTGCAGAAATAAGTCTATATATATTATAGACACTTAATTATTCAATTGTTGAGAACATAAAATATTTGTTGTTAAACCATCTGAACAACCAAATATCTAGTCTATTCAAAGTCAATTGAATAACATAATTAACTAGCAATGCAAAGGAAACACACCATTCTCTTCTTGATTTCCTCCTTCTTCTGTTGCGTAAAGGTATCCGGGATGCCGTTTTCGCTGGCCTGCGCGCTCAGAAGCAGCTCCCACAGCTCGCCCATGAACAGCCGCGCATTCTTCCCGTTCAAGAATCCAGTCAGGTTGATCTGCATTTTCTTAGGACAAGGGAACTGGGGAGGGGACCCAATGAGAATGGGGAAGAAAATAATCACTTGTTATTAATAGTCGTCATTAGTATCTCTAACTGAATCCTATCACAGTGTGACCTACTGTATCATTTTTGTAACATTACCTATTTATTGTTGAAATATGTTTAATATATTTTTTCCCTTATACAATTTTTGTAAAAAAATAATACTTGAAAAGCCATTAGGAGCGCGCCAACAATCTACTTAGAATAAATAGTACAACAAAAACCAGCTCAGATATGACTCAGGTAGGGAAGGTACTGAAAAATAAAGTACAATGAGAATTAGTCCATGTAGCGGATCCTCTTGACTACGCAGTGTTGCGATGACGGAGAGACGAAGCGCGATGCGCGAACTGCAACGATGCCTGCTCGTGCCTCCACAGCGTCGCCCGCCGGAGAGTCCAAGACCCAGCTGAATTTTTCTTGTGATCTTCTACCTCTTGCATCTGTAAGGGTTTTGCGACACAACCACATTATGCTGAACGCAAGTCCTACAAAAGACTTCCCTTCCCTGAGTCAAATCTATCTCCCAATGGCTTTAACAAAACAAACTAAAAGTTTACCAAATAAGGTACATCTTGTATGAATTATAACAGAGCTCTCATTTTCCACATGTTTATTGTAAACTGAGTTAGCTTAAGTATTTAATTTCCCCGTAAATACCGATTGAGTATGCTAAGGCCTCCAAAAGAGCAGAGCGGCGGGTGCAGGCAGCTTGTGGGCAGCAGCTGGTGGACGCAGCAACGACGTGGCGCTAACCGTGGGGACCATAAAAATATCCATACGCAATCAATATACATTGGACACCATACTTCAAATGCAGTTTCTTTTGCTCACTATTACTTTGAAAAACCTACATACCTATTTTTTTACAAACATATTCCAGAGCTAACTTGAAAGGAACTGCATTGATTACATTCTTGCATTTACAATTTAACAAAATTTCAAATAATATCACTCACCTTTTCTTCTAGTTGGTTATTGACATAGTCAATGACTACATCATCTTCCATGTTCAAGATTTCAGTGATCTTCTGAGTGATCCAAGGCTTCAGCACATCCAGCTTCACCTTAGACATGTCCACCTGTATCAATGAATTGATTAAAGATAGCCTTTATTGCAGAGATATTTTACAAAATTTGCAGGTCCTTAAAATTAATATCAGCAGTCTTCTCAGCCTGTCGTCCAATAAAGACCTCCCCTCCAATCCTTGCCAATGATTTCTGTTTTGGTCCATTCTAATTCAGTATGGCTCAGCGACTTCTTTAATGTCGTCTTCCCATCTCCAATGTTATCCTCCTCTTTTTCTTTTGCCATCTTGGGGATACCATAAAGTTGATTTTTTACCATTTAGTTGTTTTGTGTCTCATCATGTGGCCTGTCCATCTCCATTTTAATATATTTATAGTTATAACTATAGCCACAGGTACCAATTTGGTTTTATTCCTGATAGTACTGATTTTAATTTTTAATAGTCAGTATAATACATACTGAATATAAATAAATTGATTATTATGTGTTTAATCAAATATAAAATTTTTATCTGTGCAGGCACAGAGAAAGAACACTGACCTCTGCGGCTGGGATCAGCCTGTTGTAAAAGGCGACAAAACAACCCACCCTAGCTAGTTGATAGGGCCGCAAGCCCTCCTGGATGGCGACCACCTTTGGACTTAAGTATCCCACCATAATAACCTTGTGTTGTGTTCCGGCATTCATGACCCAAGTTCCTGTAATCTTATGGGAGAGCAGCATGTTTGCTATGCCACTGGCATTACAAATATCCATATGTGACGGTAACTGTAAAATTCTAAGCGGTCTGTCAGCTTGTCTGATGTCCCACAGCAAAAAAAAACATTGTTATTTTGTTAAAAATGTTATTTTGCAAATATAATAAAAAATAAATAAAATATACTCTTCAAACAATTGATTCCTTAACACATTTACTATATTATAACACAAAACAATCCCAGCTAGGTTTTCGGCTTTCAAGCCCAATTGGATGGGAACCACACCTTTACTTTAAATATGTAAATTTAAACAATACCCCAAACTTTTAATAAATTTCTGACCTGTTGAGTTAGACAATCACCAAACTTCATTTGCTTCATGAGTTTTTTCTCCTTGTCGCTAAAGCGGGTGTCCTGTTCCGTGCTCGTGCCCTTTTATAAAAAAAGTACACAGTAAATCACATGTTATGAAAATCAAACACTGAACCAAAATTTACAATCCATCAACAGGTTCTCTAAACACTCAACTATCGGTGCTCTAAACTCTTAATTAACAGGCTAGAATTTCACTACAACAATTTAACCATACTAACCATACTACAAGTACAAAGCACTTTTCAACTTTATCTCTTATACCTTATACTATATTTTAGACATAACCTATCTAAAAATATAATCTTAACTGATGTTCGTGAAAATACAAAAATATACTGATTACGTTATTAGCAACATACCGTGTACATCATCATTTTGTCGTTTTGATAGAAAATCAATACTTCACAAATTTAGGCAGTGTAAAGACGCCTCCTAGCTGCGAATCATGGACCGAAAATTGAGTCCTTAGAGCCACTTTCACTCAAGTTTTTTAAAATGTATATTATGTAAATCGTTAGATTACGCCTTTCTTCGCTATAATTAGCAAAGAAATTACATTTTCTCAATTACCAAACTCTATAGAGCGAATTTAAACACCAAATGTGTTCAGCCGCCATGTTGATAGCGAAATAATTAATTTAATGTAGGGAATAGGGATGCACGATACGATTAATTTTTAAGATGATCGATTTAATTGAATACGATCTAGCAATTTTTTTTATCGATTCACTTCAATACGATCTTCATTTGAATCGATTCATAAGTTAAGTAAATCGAATCCTTTAGATCGTAGGTATTATAAAAACATTGTTAAAAGGACTTGCGCAAAAACAATCTCAGAAATTTCTGATTTATTGAAATTACAAAGCAATGAATCTAGTCGTCGAAGTGTCACACAGTCACTTGTAACAGTTATTGAAGAAACCGATGGTCTACGGCAATTCCATAACCAATTATTGAGCCAAATGTTGGCTACATCAGATACACATACACCTACAGCAGAGACTTTAGAGTCATGTTTGAAACGGTATCTATCTGAACTTCTACTTGATCAGAAGGCTAATCCATTAACTTACTGGTCAGCCAGAAAAATAGTATGGCAACAGTTGGGTACGATGGCCTTAAGATATTTGGCGACTGTGGCTACCTCTATGCCATCAGAACGCCTTTTCTCTGTCGCTAACATAACATTAAATGAAAGTCGCAATAGACTGCTGCCGGAAAGGCTTTCAAAATTATTATTTTAAAAAGTTTGGACGTGCAGGATTGGCATTTATAATTTCGAAATTGTTTCCTTTTAAAAATCAATTTTCAAAGCCAATGTTTTTTTCCTTATTTTTTAGTAAATTTCATTAAAGTTTGTATTTAAGAAAAAGAAATGTTTTATTTCTTCAAATTATTGCAAATTTTGATTCGATTATTGAATTGATTTTTATGAGATCGAATCAACAAAATACGATCCGATTCAAGAACCGATTCAGAGGCCTACAATCCATTACGATCCAAAAAATCGATTCAAAGAGAAAAATCGTGCATCCCTAAGATAATGTTGCCCATTGCCCAATGCAGTGTTGCCGTTTTAGCGACTTTGTCGCTAGATTTAGCGGATTTTGGATGTGTTTAGCGACATTTTTTTTCCATCTAGCGACAAAAATAAATTTAGCGACATCTAGCGACTTTTCGATATTTTTTTGTTCGATCGGTTTTATGCGTCTCACTCTATCAAAAGATGTACAGCTATATCTATTTCTTTCTCATTCATTCATCATCCCGTTTTTTCAAAGGAAGGAATGCCCGGTTTCTATGTTATTTGTTACTTTTTCGCAGATCAAACCGGTTTTATATAGTGTCTATGTGTGTATTGTCGTCATTATTATCAAAATCATATTATGGATATAGAAATTCCTTTATAAAAGAAGACATACGCTCAAAAGTATAGACCAGAATGGGAACAACAAGAAACCCGGAAAGCGATTTTTATAATAGTTTTGAGTAAGCATGTGAAGAGGCCATAATTCACCAGTCACCTTAAAATATACATACTTAAATACTATTTTAGGGTACCACGTGGTGTCTTTATTAACGTACATGAACAATCAGAATTATAAAAGTATTGCCGTCGTACGTATACGTACCTACCTATACCTACCTATTTCTCTAGTTAGTTAGTAGTTACAATGAATTCTATATTTAGAGTTTAACATATTTGATTTTAATGGTGTCTAGGCTAAATTCTAAAATCGTATAATCTTCATTTGTTTTACAGATTTTTCTATCTGAATGGCATTAAAAACAAATGTATATTTTTACGCTTTTAATTTTTAAGCCTTTCAAGGTTTGGGTAAATTAATAAAGTTGAATGTTATGCTTGATATCTTTAGTACCGAAATAAATTTTATATATATCATTTATTTAAGTAGATAATATTGTTGTATATTTTTATAAATTACTAATAATAAATTTTCATAGAACATAAATGTATAGAAGTACTTAGGTATATTATACTGACTTGGTAATCAGTTCATGTCTGTTTCTAAACAGTATGTATATGTAAACACAAGTAAATTAAAAATTTCCTTACATACATTGAAAAGTATTTCTAGTAACACTTAAATGAAAATATTATTTATACAAATAAATAAAATTGGAGGGTCTGTTTGTAATATTAAAATAACCGCTTTTTACTAAGTGCATTCGGATGTATACACGCTACATATACCAAAACAACATTTTTTACAATTTTTGTCTGTCTGTTTGTTCCGGCTAATTTCTGAAACGGCTGGACCAATTTTGACGGGACTTTCACTGGAAGATAGCTGATGTAACAAGGAGTAACTTAGGCTACTTTTATTTTAGAAAAATAAATTTGTTTTTAAAAATGATAAGTTTCGAAAATTTAATATTCCAATTTAAGTTGACCTCAGAGTTATATCATCAATCATATAAAATAGGGTTCAGCTTAGGCTGGACTTTGTAGGTTCGAACGCAGTTTGTATATTTCATTTATTTATATTTTAGGGTTTCTAAGGTTTATAATCCAAAATAAACCCTAAGATATATCCAAAAATGCTGCCCAAAGTCATTATTCAATTCAAAGTCATTATAGCGATTCAAGTAATATAATAATCATCATTTAATTTCTATATATTTTTATGTAATTTATGAATGATGAAATAGTGAACCACTTTTATTCATTCACATTCAAATAAAATTGGAAATTGGTACAACATGGGTACAACAGATAATTAACATTATCAATATCAACGTCTAAGTATTTTCTCTCCAAGATATTTTATATAAGTTGTTGAGAATAAAAAAATTCTTCAAGACATATAAATATAATTCTATCCTCAACATCTCAACAATAGATACATAAATATTTATTTAAAATTATTATTTCATGTTGGACAGGTTGGACTCTGTAACCTCCAAATAATTAACCAAATAATTATTAAAATAAACTATTTAGAAATGATAACCCAATAGCCTTGAATGTACATTATGAAATATAAGAATAAACTTGAATAAAGTAAAGTGGGCATTGCTTGAATTGCATAAGCTGCTTAGTTGTCATTATTTGTTTCAGATTGAGTGTTTGTTACTGATAGTAGTTGACCTCTGACATTGATGTAAAACTTCAATTTATCTGTTCATAAATTCAATGATAATAATATTGCCAGTGAAGCCAGTGCCTTGAGATATATGGTTTGATACAACAGCATAAAACATGTGTTTAATAAGATTCTTCGCTTCTGAAGCATATAGTGCTCATAAAACAAAAGAAATTCTCCAGAAATTAAAGCAGGTTGATGGAGATGTCGATGAATTGTCTACAGAGTTATGCTATCATGTTGAGCTAAGTGAAGGTTGTGATTATTTGAACATCAATCAAATTAAGGTGCTGAAGTGGTTGCTTTCATCTCCGCTTCAGCCAAACGCATTGAGGAATGAGACAAACTACAAAAGTGTACAGGATAATCAAGTTGTCATTGAAATTGGACCCAGGTATGATTCCAATTATTACATTATAAAAATGTACATATAAATTGTCACTAATTTATTACTGTATTTTATATACTGTATTTTATATAACACTATGGACTGATTTTTCACATATGCTAGAGGTTGTGCTAAGTTTAGAAGAAAAATACGGAATGTAGACCTCGGCACCGAAGGAGAAATTTACATTGCAACCAAGTATTACTGCTAACATGATGATGAACGTTTACTTTTGGTTCTTTCTTTTGTTTTTACTTTATGGGCTTTTGCATTGAAACTATATAGGTCAATCTGAACTATAATACTGGCACACTATGATGGCCGTTTTGACGTTTATCCACTCATGAAGTTTCGTATTAATTAGTAATTACCTTTGAAGGAGCGAATTGCTGTTCTTTATTGTCAGTAGCGACGTGCAGTTATTGACAATAAAGAACAGCAATTTGCTCCTTCAAATGTAATTACTAATTAATATGAAACCTCATGGAGTGGACAAACGTCAAAAGGGCCATCATAGCATGCTGGTAGCATAGCTATGTGCTAATTCTAAGGAATTACATAGTGATGATAAGTTTCTTATAATTTCCATATACATTTCCCAATTTCCTTATCCAAATCCGTTCATAATATACCTGATATTGTAAATTCCATATGTGATTGTGCAGTAGTTATCACAAACTACCAATGTATGTGCCAAAATCAAATGCCAACTGTGGTGGAGTAGTAAAAAGTGTAGTTATTAAAATTGTTTAAATATAAAGTATAATTCTATTATCAATCTCGAAAACCCTAATTTCTCCTTCTGTTTCAACAAGTGCATATCACGTGAAATTATTACCTATATATTTATTTCTCGCTTCTCTATTTGTCTATATCTACATAGTATATTGGCATAAGCACAAGATAAGCAGATTAAATATATTTGGTTGACAACATTTATTTTTTGTAATTTTTAATTCGCAGGTTTAATTTTTCAACAGCAGATTCAAGTAACTCAGTCCAAATATGTGAAAGTGTGGGCTTGGGAGATGTTGTGCGCCTTGAGGTGTCAACTCGCTACCTCATTTCTTTCAAAAACTCGAAAGCAGTTCCGATCACTTTATATGAAAGTTTGGCTGCACCACTTCATGATAGGATGACACAATGTATTTATACAAAAGATAATCTGCCCAGAAAATCGTTTAACGAAGGTTTACCCAAAGACCTAGAGCCTTGGTTTGTGGTTCCATTATTAAAAGAAGGGAAATCTGCAATGGAAAAAGTTAATCAGAAGTTGGGTAAGTGGTACCTATTACGAAACTAGATTTCTGAGGTCAATGCAAGCAATTCAATGAGATGTCAGTCAATTGATTTTGAGGTCACTTGAAATTATTGCTTTGGACAAATATTATGCATGTTTTAAACAATGTTTCCATTGTATTCTAAGTAGAACAGAATGATGTGAATCACATTCAATGTTTCGAATAGGTTGAAAATCTTGAATAACAAGTACTTGCCACCCATATTCCAGTTCAAGATTGCAATCTAACTTCTTTATGATATGGCATTAGCGATAAATAGATCTGTAATATAATAATAACATTCCATTGTTAGGCTTGCGCTTCCTCTTAGAGGACTGAAAGTATACCCCTCACTTGATCAGACTTGAATGGATTAATTATTTTCTCTTCATCCGTGCAGGGGCGGAGAATGAATACTCATTTCTGCGGCCGGGGTCGGCCTGTCGTAAAAGGCGAGAAAACAACCCACCATAGCTATGTGATAGGGCCTCAAGCCCGTTCGGATGGCGACCACCTTTGGTCTTAAGTATGCCGCCATAAAAACCCTGTGTTGTGTTCCAGTATTAGTGACCAAAGTTCTTGTACCCTTATGGGACAGCAGAGTATTTGCGATGCCACTGGTGTTGCAAACACCCATAGGCGATGGTAACTGCTAAATTCTAAGCGGGCCGTCAGCCAGTCTGCTGACCTACAGTGATAAAAATAAATGAGTAAGAGGAACATCTAATTACTTTATTATTAACATATCCAACTTGTATAGTACTCCATGCAGGGAGGAATAAGAATACTGAGCCCTGTGGCTGGGCGACAAAATAACCCTAGTTAGCTGGTAGGGTTCTAGCCTCGATGGTAACCACCCCTGGTCCCTAAATATGCCGCTATAATAATCTTATGTTGTGTTCTGGCATACGTGACCCAGGTTCCAGTTCACCTTCGTAGATGGCAGCATGTTAGCGGTGCTTTTGGTGTTGCAAACATCAATAATGGTAACTGCTTACTCTTAAGTGATGTCAGCTTGTTTGCTGTCCCATAGCAATAAAAGAAATAGCAATGGTATTTGTTTTTCTAAACCCATCTATACAAATAAATAAAATTGGAGGGTCTGTTTGTAATATTATAATAACAGCTTCTTACCAAGTGCATTTGGATGTATACACGTTAACTATACCAAAACAACATTTTTTAAACTTTTTGTCTGTCTGTCTGTTTGTTTCGGCTAATCTCTGAAATGGCTAGATCGATTTTGACGGGGCTTTCACTGGCAGATAGTTGTTGTAACAAGGAGTAACTTAGGCTACTTATATTTTAGAAAAGAAAAAAAATAGGATCTCACGAATTTCTTTTTCTGTTATTCGACCAGCGAAGCGGGCGAAGTATATCAATATATATTGAATTGTTCAGCTTGCTTACAGCCAATAGAAAGAGTAATTTGCCAAGCATAACTATGTATTTCGATTTTCCCGGCGAGCTTGGATAATCAGATGCAGTTGCAAAATCAAAAGTAGCTAAATCCAGTGATTTGCTAGCATAATATTCAGTAAATTGTAGATAATTTTCATTGTTTTTGTAAGTTATTTAGTTTACAATAAAGTGTTATCTATCTATCTAAAATTTACTGAAGATTTTCATGTGAGGGAATGATTCGATTTTTTGTCTCGGGGAAAAACCTCTCTTGACGGGTTCCCCCGGCCCGGGGGGACCGAGGGATATGTGGAACTCCGGGAAAGATGTTCGACCATCCGACTACCCACTAAAAAAACCCGGCTGTTCTTCTATCGCCTATACCCGGGCCCACGGATATGTGGCCTGCCGATCTCGTGGCCCGGGCCGGAGCCGGCCCGCCCATTGTCTCAAGGCGGGCCTCTTCTGAAGTGTTGGCGCCAGGGGGTCAGGGTTTCGTCCCCCCGGCGCTCTTCTGTATTGTAGGAGTTGAGGGGGGCCTCGGAACAGCACGCGGCCCTCTCCCTCGCGGTAATAGTGCGAGCGGCTGATCCTCCCCCGAGGGGCCGCCCGCGGCCGTTTTCTACGGCGGCCGGAAGTCGCTGCCCGCCCTCCGGCGCCGACGACGTGGCCTGCTTTGGCGGGAGGGGAGTGCGGTGGCGGACTCCCGCTCCCGCTCCGCCGCCTCCTTTGCAAACACTACTGCCTCGCAAAAGGAGGCGACGGCCGTCCATCCAGGATCGCCCCCGACCATGGACAGAACCAGGGCCGGGAGCGACAGATCCGCGGCCAATTCTGGACGGAACTCGCATCCCCGTCGCGTGCTAGTCAGGCGTGGGTACGACTACCAGACGACACTCCAGAAAAACCAGGGAGTCGCCTGACGTCGTAGCCGGCCCAGCAAGACCAACCGACAGCGAGGATGTGATTCCCGCCCCGGGAACACTCTCTGTGCAGGTGCAGTCGAAATAGGCATGGTTTCGACTACCAAATCAGTGTCCCGGGGCAGAACCCGGGACCCCAATCAGTATTCGCAACCATCCCACCGGGGACCACGCCACGAACAGAGAGCTAAGTTGGAAAGGATGTAGGAGGTAGACGGGAAGAAAGGTAGGACTCTGTCGCCTCGGACGGAGAGGGGAATGAGGCGACGGATGCACGGTCACCTCGGGTATGCACACCCGTGCACTACTCGGACAGAGAAGTGCCCCTGAGGGGAACATGTAACATGTTGTGCCAACCCCATATAATGTGGCATAAGGGCAGGAGGAAGAAGACTAGTATGTTATATACTTAAAGTACTAAATTTGTTTTACATTTTCACGTTAAAAGTGTATTCTTATATTTGTTGTTTTAATATTAAATATATCATCAGGCTTGGCCTTCGATGCTTGGGATATGGATTTCTACATGGATCTCTTTGTGAACAAATTAAAACGCGACCCTTCCAGTGTAGAACTATTTGACCTCGCTCAGAGTAACAGTGAACACTCTCGCCATTGGTTCTTTAAGGTAAACAATTTCATATCCGTCACTTGAGCTTTAAGATTCATTGGCTATTTTTATCCATCTTTTTTTATAATGAAATTTTGTGAAGAGACACATTGTGACGGTTTTCGTGGCGCAACGGCTTCACACGTAACGCCTGTGGGATTACGTGTTCGATTCCCGTCCCAAGTCTGCCATATGCCGGTGACCACCCATGATATATTAATGTACTGACAGGTGACTATTCTTTAGTAGGGTCTGGTGAAAGTGATTGGAGGTCGGAAATATTGGTAGAACCTTTACATGCTTAGGCTAATCCAGCACGGGTTGGAATCCCATGACAACATGCGCCGACTAAGGCGGTTTTTCTTCACCTAATCTACATGTTATAACGATGACGGTGAACGAAGAGATTGTGACGAAACCTACACACCGAGATCATCTGTATATGTTAGGTATTCGCCAATCCGCCTGGGACAAGTGTGACGGGTATATGTCCTTTCCTAATACAGAGAGGCCTGAACTCTGACGTGAGAGGTTATGGGTCATTTATCTTTAAATAAAAATGTTAATAAGAAATAAAGTAATTAGTTATTCATGTTCAAGCTGAATTAATATCTGTTATTGATTACAGGGCAAAATATTACTTGACGGTAAAGAGATCAATGAATCGTTAATTGATATGGTGGCATCAACCCAAACAACTTCAAACAACAATAATGTTATCAAGTTTGGTGATAATAGCAGGTAAGTGATGATTACAAGTTGACAGAACAAGTAGTATATAAGTATAATAGTAGTAAGTAATATAATAGTATATAAGTGAAATTTGAATTTAGGTGTTTAAGGAATTGTATGAATCTACAACGATTTTCTCCTCGTGCAGGGGATATCTGCTGTTTCACAGTAATGAAATAAAATATTTAAGTTGCATGTCACCTGCAAACTCGTGAGCCCTGCTAAGCAACGCCAGTAATGCATTTATGAAGCACTTTCATGATAATACCGATACTTCCATGATATATTAATGTACTGACAGGTGACTATTCTTTAGCAGGGTCTGGTGAAAGTGATTGGAGGTCGGAAATATTGGTAGAACCTTTACATGCTTAGGCTAATCCAGCACGGGTTGGAATCCCGTGACAACATGCGCCGACTAAGGCGGTTTTTCTTCACCTAATCTACATGTTATAACGTTCCGTTACCTTATGGGCCTTATGTGCCTTATGGGCTCAGCGGAAGATCAGCGCTGGTCAACTGACCAGCATTATGCTGAGTCTGATGCCCCTTTTAGGACAAGTTTTGTTTTAAGTTCAATTTCATTAACACTTAGTTTTATATTAGTTTAATTGTCCTAAATAAAAATTATTTTCTTTCTTTTCTTTCTTTCTTTCTTTCATAATGGTATGAATAGTGATCGAAATAGTTGCCAAATGGGAGAGGTAATTTTGGATATGCCATTTCTGCGTTCAAGTAATTTCTGTTAAGATGTTTTGTGTAGATTATTTTTATTCATACTATAAATACTTTATATACTATAAAATCAAACTTCACCTTTTAAAGTATTTGTTTGTAGCCACCAATGGGTTTAATCAATTATCGAGACTAAATAAGATGTTGTTATTTGTTCTCTAGGTACAGAATAATTTCTAGTCATGAGAGATTTTAGAGGCTTATTTTTGCAACTATTGTATGTATTGTTTATGGTAATGACGCTCTATGAAATACAATATGTTATTGCTATACAACAAGTTATACTTCAATGTAAGTGTTCTGTTATTGTAGTAAGAAAAATATGGAAGTCAAATTGTACTATGAATCTTAGTAGTATATACTATTAGTTAATGTATATTATTAGTTAATTTATGATTAATTTTTTGTTAAATTTTTAGTGCTATCAAAGGGTTCACGCATACGAAACTTCGTCCTAGTGATGTTAGAATCCCTTCAGTTATATTAAAGGAGACAACTGAATCTGATATAATATTTACTGCCGAGACGCACAATATGCCGACTGCTGTTGCCCCATTCAGCGGTGCCACCACAGGCACGGGCGGACGGATTAGGGATGTCCAAGGCGTGGGCAGGGGAGGACACACTGTGGCTGGCACGGCTGGGTACAGTGTCGGCAACTTGCATATACCCGGTACGTTCTCTATTACTTTTAATCACTGCTCTGCTTTGGCCTCCTAGGGGGCATGAACTTAAAGCGATAAAGCCGCCCATTATATTCAATGTTGGTGACAATAATATTATCTATACATATATTGAAACACATTATATAATTAATAGGGTGTCTGGAAGAGATCGCTCTTTAGCGATAAGATCGTCCTTTGTGCTATCTAGTTTTATATTTTCTATATGTGATTTTTTTAGTGCAATAAAGAGTTGTCTATCTATATATATTATTTATTAATTATTAAGAAATTGTTATTATATTGCATTTATTTCTTTTAGGATACGATTTACCATGGGAAGAAAAGGGATGGGAATATCCGAATAATTTCGCAAGTCCTTTGCAAATTATAATAGAGGCGAGCAATGGAGCTTCCGACTATGGAAATAAATTTGGAGAACCTGTTATATCAGGTAAGGTTAACAAGTCCTGAAGCACTCAATAAATAGCTATTATTTAATCATTTCATGTAAGTATGTATACATATATATTATAAATTTATTAATACAGGTATATTGGTAATTCGACGTATTCCCGTTAGGAGGTGATGGGGGTGACTATTTGCGATAATTTTAACACCCATATGCATTGTGCAAAAGTGAACCATTTTTGAGTTATCATGTATGTTAGCTTTTTTGTCAAAATAAGTCAAAAATGCAACATCAAAAATTTATTTAAAAAAAAAGTATCGATTTAATTTAAATCAATTTTTTTCTTCAGATTTATAAAAACGATTAAACAGTGGTTATTTATCAATATTAAAACAACAATTATCGGTCCAAATTTAAAAACACGAGACGAAACACGATATTATTTCAATATTTTTTTGAGTTTTTTTCCACTAAAATGCCTTAAAGACAAAAAAAAAACCTTATGAAACTTGTGAGCTTGCAGATTATTTTAAAAACATAACCGTTTTCTTAGCTCTCCAACAATGCATTATGCACTAGGAACTTATTTCAAAGAAACTGAAAAGAAAATGATCACAAAGAAAGCAGGCGGAAATTCGTATTTGAACTAAATTTAAGGTCATTCTTTAAAATTTTTCGATAGGTCCTCACAGGCCTCTATAGTTAAGTGATTTGTTGCCAGACAGATCTAAAATAAAAGGAAAAAAGGGCAGGTTTTAAGTAACTAAATATAAACATTGTTAGATTCTTCTTGTTTACTCCATGTTCACTCTTCCTAACCGTATTAATATATTTTTTTATTTTAGGCTTTGTGCAATCTTATGGTTTAAAGAATGGTGACAACATAAGGGAGGAGTTTGTTAAGCCAATCATGTTCAGCGGTGGTATTGGCTACATGCCGCATTCGATGATCAAAAAGATCAAACCGGATAAAGGTAATTTAAAGTAATATTTAACAATAAAAACATTGGTTACAAAACGAATTAATTATTTCACACAAGGTAAATTTAAAAAACACGTCTCCGCTCAGCTCAAAATCTCGACCAATAGTGACGGCGCTTTTTTGTTCTTATAACCTAAAGCTGTGGTTGTCTCAGACGATTCGACAGCGACTACGGACGTCAAGGCATTCTAACGCCGTGGGAGCGGGGTCGATCAGCCGTGGCAGCGAGCTCGGAGACGCGCCTCCTGTGAGGTGCGTTTCAGGCTCAACCGCTGCATGGGGAGCAATTGAGAACCGCCACGAATGGCAAGAGTTTTCAAGCACGACTTATGCTTCGCCTTTTATATTAATTCAGCGCTTGTATAGATCTACCCATCCAATAATATTTTAATTGATATTTTCACTATAATTTATGTTTATAAATGAATTACTGGAAAAAAATAGCTTAGAAACGTCAGTTACCTTGATATCACTGAAACCCAACTAGATAAATTAGAGCGTCTCCATATTTCAAATTTGGCTTGCGCAAATATGAGTTTAAGTTTAAGGTCTTTCAAGACAATACACCTTGGTGTATGGTGACTTCAAATGTCTTGACATTTGAAGTCATAAGCAAATTTACGGTTAGTTACACCATTGCATACTACACAGTTTTATAACAAGTCGTTTACCGTCCAAGCTGTAAGAATGTGGAAAGCGTTACCACTTGATGTAAGGAGTGTCAAATCTCTTATGTCCTTTGATAGGTTGGTCAAAGTGCATTATCTTACAACAGTAAATGTTAATGTGTGAGAATAAGTGCAAATATTTTTTAAATCGAATATAAGTAATGTAAATATATGTATGAATGTATATGTATATATATGTGTGTGTATATGTATATATATGTGTGTGTATATATATGGGTTGCCTGGAAGAAATCGCTTAAAGCGATAAGGCCGCCCATTGTCTCCAATATTTACAATATTCTCTTTAACTTGTATTATAATCATTAGGTTAAGTTGGTGACAATAAAGTATTATCTATCTATCTATCTATCTATATATATATATATATATATATATATATATATATATATATATATATATATATATATATATATATATATATATATATATATATATATATATATATATATATATATATATATATATATATATATATATATATATATATATATATATATATATATATATATATATATATATATATATATATATATATATATATATATATATATATATATATATATATATATATATATATATATATATATATATATATATATATATATATATATATATATATATATATATATATATATATATATATATATATATATATATATATATATATATATATATATATATATATATATATATATATATATATATATATATATATATATATATATATATATATATATATATATATATATATATATATATATATATATATATATATATATATATATATATATATATATATATATATATATATATATATATATATATATATATATATATATATATATATATATATATATATATATATATATATATATATATATATATATATATATATATATATATATATATATATATATATATATATATATATATATATATATATATATATATATATATATATATATATATATATATATATATATATATATATATATATATATATATATATATATATATATATATATATATATATATATATATATATATATATATATATATATATATATATATATATATATATATATATACACTGCCTGCCACTTGAATAAGGAATCACATTTTTTTAACTTTAATTAAGTATATCTCCTAAACTAAAGTTCAGAACAAAATAATTTTTTGCACAACCAAATTTCAAGATGTTGGCTTTAGTTTCCTGAAGAAATAAAAAATATACATATTTTGTTATACTAAAATTATGCATTTATTTAAAGACATGTATTTCTGTAGTACTTTTTCGTGTGTCACTTGAATAAGGAATTCTTTTAATATTAATCAGGAAGGCTATAATTTGAATTTCTTTCAATATAAACGGCTAGAGAATTTTTAATTTGATAGTTTTTAAATAGTTTTTATTCAAAATGGGACGTGGTAAGGCTCTTAATAACTCTGAAAAAGAAAAAAATCTGATTTTGAAATCTCAGGGTCAGAATCCGGTCCAAATAGCCAAAAACATTAATAGAGGAAAGACAATTGTGTACAATTATTTAAATAACGTGGAAAGATATGGAAAAAACATGAAAGGTCGGAAGAAAATGGCAACAACACCAAAAGAAAGACGAAAAATTCTTAGAATTGCATCAAATTCTGCTATGTCGGTCTCAAAAATACGTGAAAAAAGTGGAGTCAGTGCCAGTCTAAGAACAGTGCACCGTATTTTAAAGTCGTGCCCATACATAGTCCGACGAAAACTGCAAAAAAAACCACCACTTAATGAAAAACGCAAATCACAACGTCTACAGTTTGCCAAAAATACAATGACATGGTCTGACAAATGGTTTAAAGTTGTATTTTCCGATGAAAAAAATTTTAATATTGATGGTCCCGACGGGTATAACTATTACTTCCATGACCTAAATAAGAAGGAATTATTTTTGAGCCGCAGACACAGCCGAGAGGGCGGAATAATGGTATGGGGTCCCATTTCGTATTATGGTACCATAGAATTGGTTTTTGTATCCCACAAAATGACTGCAACGACTTACAAAAACATTCTGGAGGAAGCATTTCCAAAATTTTATGATTTCTTTGGACCCATACCTTGGACGTACCAACACGACAACACTCCGATTCATACCGCCAGAGCAGTAAAACAATGGATTAATCTATAAGGTGTTCAACTTTTGGATTGGCCCCCATATTCACCAGACCTGAATCCAATGGAAAATGTCTGGGGTTGACTTGCAAGAAAAATTTATGAAGGAGGAAAACAATTTGAGACGATAGAATCCTTAAAGGATGCAATAACGGAAGCATGGAGTTCAATTTCGCTAAATTACTTAGAGTCATTATACAAGTCGATGTCAAATCGCATTTTTGAGGTTATTTCTAAAAACGGTGGCAGTACTCATTACTAATTGAATGCTAGAAGATGATAACTTTCATTTTTATAACCTAAAATTTAAAAATAAATTACAGTTTGTTTAGTTTTAAAATATTCCTTATTCAAGTGACACACGAAAAAGTACTACAGAAATACATGTCTTTAAATAAATGCATAATTTTAGTATAACAAAATATGTATATTTTTTATTTCTTCAGGAAACTAAAGCCAACATCTTGAAATTTGGTTGTGCAAAAAATTATTTTGTTCTGAACTTTAGTTTAGGAGATATACTTAATTAAAGTTAAAAAAATGTGATTCCTTATTCAAGTGGCAGGCAGTGTATATATATATATATATATATATATATATATATATATATATATATATATATATATATATATATATATATATATATATATATATATATATATATATATATATATATATATATGTGTGTGTGTGTGTGTGTGTGTGTGTATGTATTTGTATATATTTATGTGTGTGTGTTTTAATGTATCTTAATATAAGTGTTGTTTTATTTTACTTCTGTTGTGCAATGTAACACGTTGTATGCACTCAAAACCTGCCCACTTTTATTTATTAATAAATCCTCACAAGAGGTTGTCTGGAAGAAATCGCTCACAGCGATAGGACCGCCGGTTGTACTTTATTTGTCTGTATTTTCTTGTTGTAGAGTTGATCTTAATGAGTGCAATAAAGTATATTATTATTATTAAAGCGTTATGAAATACACACGCACACACACATTCTTTCTCTTTCTCTCACTCTCATTCTCTTTCACACACGCATAAAAACGCAAACAAACACCATACCTATATAGACTGTGGTATGGCTTGGGACATTCCTATGTCTCAAGGGCTTATAGGCTGACAATGGTCTTTAACAACTATTGGCGGTATTTCAGAAGATTTGTACATTACCTTTTTATTTATAATCCAGGTATGTTATTGGTGAAGATCGGTGGTCCAGTGTACCGTATCGGCGTGGGCGGAGGCGCCGCGTCATCTGTCGCCGTCCAGGGCGGAGACGCCAGGGACGCTCTCGACTTTGGTGCTGTTCAAAGAGGTATTTGTGTGTGCTTTTATCTCCTGACAGTTACAGAAAACTAGATTTTTTTTTATATAAACTACTTTTTTTCTTGCTGAAGAACAGCAAACAGGCTCGTCATTTATAGTAAGCAGATACCATCGCCTATGATTGTTCGCGACGCTAGGGTCACCTAGAACACGCTACTATCCGCATGTACAGGAGCCTAGGTCACTAATTCTATCACTAACGTGGGAACACTACATAAGGTTATTATGGTGGCATAATTTTAAGCTATGGGTGGTTACCATCCAGACGGGCTAGGGTACCACGTAGCTAGGGTTGTTTTGCCCTTTTACGCATGCCGACCCCGGCCACAGGGGTTAGTATTCTTACCCACCCCTGCATTTTTTTTAAATTTTGTTACTTATTAATAGATATTTTCTAAAACTTGCAGATGGATTGATACGTAACTGGTCTCGATTGTTGTACGAAGAATTAAATAAGAGTTAATTTGTATTTTACAGGCGATGCAGAAATGGGAAATCGATTGAATCGTGTCGTAAGAGGCTGCTTAGAAGCGGACGTAAATCCAATCGAATGTAAGTCAGGAGTAATAATATATGTATTTTTTATTGCTGTGTAAGACTGATCGGCTTAGTAGTAAACGGTTAGCCTAAGCTAGCCTTAAGATGTTAGGGGGGGGCGGGGTACTAGGGACACAGCTAGCACGCTGTCGTTCGCGTGTGGGAACTAAAACCTGAGTCCTAATACCGAAACAACACTAGGTTATTATGGCGGCATATTGAGAGACCAACTGTGATTGCCATCCAGATGGTCTTGGAGCCCTACCATCTAGCAATTTATAATTTCTGTGGATAAATTACAATTCCTTGCCTATAAATAAATTATTGCTCTTAATTTTTAATATTCAGGATGAATGCCATTATGTAACAATACAGGTATGTGATAACCAAGTATTATCAAACTCTGAGAGTAACGAGAAAGTCTCGGGATTGAATCCTACGATGGCACGTAGGCTTAGACAGTTTATATCCATCTAATCTTCATATTATGATGACATATTCGTACCGACGGTGAAGGAAAGTATTGTGACGAAACCTGCATACCGAGATTACGGGTATATGTAATTCACCAATTCGTGTTGGACACACGTGACGTCTATACTAATCGTTTCATTTAGAAGGAGGCCCAGCAGTTTGTGCATTATCACACATACATACACACACTCACAATCGAACATAGATATGTAAAATAGTGTGGAGCTAATTAATGATATTTGTATGTTTCGTTGCATTTTTTGTAGGATTTCAATGGCCGTCGTTCCTTAACACAGGCTATAAGCGGGCCTATTTAGAGACGACGACTATTGCAGTTGAAGTGTATTGTTATTGTAAAATTGAATAAAGATTATTATCATTATTATTATGGATTGTCATTTAATTTTATAAAAAATACCGTACTTGTCATTATCCCTGAAAATTTTTGATGAATTTAGTTTTTGATTTGTTAAAAAATGTTAGGACCGTTCTTATTATTAGTACTACTAAAAATACTAGCTCCACACAAATATTCCAAAATCCTGTTTCAGCCATTCACGACCAAGGTGCGGGTGGTAATGGAAATGTGCTCAAAGAGCTAGTTGAACCAGATGGCGCGGTCGTGTTCACTAAGGAGTTCCAATTGGGAGATCCCACAATCACCACTTTGGAGTTATGGGGGGCGGAATATCAAGAAAATGATGCATTATTGTGTACTAAGAAAAATAGACAAATACTTGAAGGTATGTATGTGTTCGTAAGTTATGGTTGATAAGGAAATAAAGGCATTAAATAAATTGATTTCAGGTCTTAATTCAGAATAGGATAATTTAATACAAATTATGGCCTCCGCTGCTATTCAGAACTTATCGGCAACGATTATTCATTGAATTAATGAGACTGTTTATGTCATCTTGCGGTATTCGCTCCCAATGGAATTGTAGCAAATCCTTCAGCTGTTGGGTTGTTGTCACTCCGTCCAAGTCCTTCAAAACACGTCTCTGGAGCATGTTCTATGCATGCTCAATGGGGTTGAGGTCTGGCGATTGTGCAGGCCAGAGCTATATCACAATCAACACAAATATCAACAAAAAATTAAACCGCCGAAAAAATTGACAAGCAAAAAATAATAAACCGTCTTTTTATTAACCTTAATAATTAAGTTCTTTAACTAATGTAAGTATACCTAAGCAATTTTGTGTCGGCGCCAGTGCCCTCACGTGTGTGCCCGTTCAGGTTGCTGTCTCGCTGACATTAACTTCGTAAACGTTGGGCATTTTCCAGCGAAGGGGCGTGTCACGCTGCGCCGCTGTCGTGTACTTGTGTAAACGCCTGCCGGCTGTACTTGTGTAAACGCCTTATAAATATTTTTTGGTTATACATAATATCGACATTTTCCTATTAGCCCCTTTTCAGCCATAGTTTTGTCAGAGGAACATGTATTTTACATCTAAAAACATTCACCCAAGTCCGTCAGGGGAATTTAAAAAATTTCCGATTAATTTTTTTACATAAAATCAATTTGTACTTAAAATTATAATAAAAGCCAAACCTTCGCTGCGCTGTTATGGGCACTGCATAACTCATACGTGAGGTACTGATTTTTGAATTCATTGCACTTCTTCGTTTCCTACTCCTCATTTCAAGGCTTATTCCCTCCATATCTTCTGCTGGACGACAGGTCGTTTATCTGTCTATCGATCTACAGCTATAAAACAGTAATATCGACTGCTTCACCGCAGCACAGTTGCACTATACTTACATTACTATTTTATCTTAATTGGGTGACTGTTTTTACTTATATTTAAACTCAGTTTATCAAATGTTTTTGTGATGTATTTTTTATGTATAGTCCAAACTGGAATACTGAAAATTTTAAACCCGTCCGCGTTAAGTTGCACTATCAATAGACGACACATATAATGCGTTGGTTGTTAAAGATAATTATATTCTTTTTTTAGAAATATGTCGTCGTGAACGGTGTCCAGTGTCGTTTGTCGGCGAAGTGACAGGCGACGGGTATATGAGTTTAATCGAAGACTCATACAATGATAAATTCCTCGACAGAGGTGTAAGGCTCTCACCGGAATCGCGGTCAAAACTACCCTACGATTTGCATTTGGAAGCCGTATTGGGTAATTCATTATTTATATCGTCATAATATCTATGAAGTGTTATTTTTCAGTTATTCACTGAATAGTAATTTGCACAAAGCCAAAACTGGAGTTCATGGTATCGATTTCCGTCATAGCTGCAAGCAGTTTAAACCTCTAAATATAATTAGTCTCTCTCATCTTTAATTTGTTCTTGAAGGTGGTCGAGAAACATGTGAAGTAACATTTTGAAATTCCAGGTAACATGCCACGTAAAACCTTTGATTTGAAACGTGAGAAGAGAACGAAATTGCCATTGAACTTGCCACAGGATGTTACGGTTGAAAGTGCCCTCGACCGGGTATTGAGGCTTGTGAATGTTGCCAGTAAAAAATATTTGACGAACAAGGTTTGTATAAAGTATTTTATATCACATATACATTATTACAGAGGAGAAAAAATACAATGTTACCTTACGTTATATATTAACGGTTATCAGGTGGTTAAAATTGTTATTTGTATTTTACATAAGAAAAAATTGTCAAATACTAAGCCAATCAGGACAGGTCTAATGACCCACATCCATATTAGACTTTCCTTACTAGAAAGTCGCTCTAAGCCTATGACACGAATCGCACGCCGTCTTACGCCGTGTATCGCCGCAGACGATAGCTAAACTGTGCCTACTTTCTGTTCCGTACTGTTCGTAAGTCCTATTAATTCTAGTGCTTATTTAGACTGTAGTTAGTGCTTAATAGATTAGTGCTTACCTTCTATCTACCATCAGTGCCTTCTATAATAATCTGTACGGACTACCCTGTGGCAAGAAAAATAAAGTTGTGGTGTTACTGTGAGCCGAACTAATTATTTACTCCTCGTCACCTACACATTACCCAACCACAAGCCACATACCTACACTGGTATGTGGCGGTAATAAACATGAAATATTCGACTAAACTGACTGACTAGATACCGACTAAAACCCCGGAATGCTCTCAAAGCCCTATCGTATACAAAGCCCTATAATAGAGGCATCGCATCATCGACTTTTGGTCATTGCTCTGCGACTACCAATTTCAGGCCTAGAGTTATTAAACAAGTTTTTATTGTATTGCGTAAGTTGGATTGGTGAATAATCACTGATGATGAAGAATAATGTAATAATGTCTAGTGATTATAAATATATGTATATTTAAGGTTGATCGCTGTGTATCAGGCCTGATAGCTCAACAGCAGTGCGTAGGACCGTTGCACACACCTCTCGCGGATTGTGCTATTATCGCTTTGAGTCATTTCGACACAGTGGGCTCCGCGACATCTATCGGCACGCAGAATATCAAAGGACTTTTAGACCCTGCCGCTGGAGCTCGTCTGTCGCTGGGAGAGGCCTTAACTAATTTGGTAAGACAGCGGCCAGAGTTTTATAAGCTTTAGTGGCATCGTTATTCAAATAATACGTCTAATTTATAGAATGTTTGTTTTTCTCCGAAGTATCACTTTTCTCAGTAAGAATACTGACCCCTGCGGTCGGGGGTGTAAACCTCTCTTAAAGGTTGACATAACAAACCTAGCTGGGCGCTCCAAGAAGATGGCAACCACCCCTGGTTTTTAAACATGCCGCCATAATGACCTTTTGTGGTGTTCCAGCACTAGTTAACCAGGTTCTACTTCGAGGCCGGCAGCGCGTTGGCAATCCCTTTGGTGTTGCAAACGCCTATAGGCGACGGTGACTACTATCGGGTGGGCCGTTTGCTTGTCTGTCGATTTCAGATATTAAAAAAGCTGAATATATACTCAAACAATAATACCAATTAAATAGATAGATAGATAATTCTTTATTGTTCACCACACAATTTTACAGAAAAAAGACATAAAAAGAAGTAGTTAATAGTACAACATAGTGAGCAAACGGCGGTCTTATCACTAAATAGCGATTTCTTCCAGACAACCTATCAGAAATATTTCATTATAATAATACCAATTGAATACTAACTTCATTTACGTGATATTTATACCTCCATCCCATGGCACCGTAGAAAAAAAACTGAATGTAGTTGTTAAGTGTTGATATAATTGTTAGACAAATCTTTAAACCTTTCTCAATGCGTTGGTTAGGTGTTTGCTGGTATATCGGAATTGGAGGATGTCAAATGTTCTGGCAATTGGATGTGGGGTGGGAAAACAGGGGCGGAGGGGGGCTCATTGGTTGTGGCATGCCAAGCTGTGTGCGATGCTATGCGCCAATTGGGTGTAGCCGTCGACGGGGGGAAGGACTCCTTGTCTATGGCCGCTTACGTCGCTGGGGAGAAAGGTGATTATGACTCGTGATTTACTAACTGATGGTATACAATACATTTCGAACTAAAAAGTATCAAGCACTTAAAGGCCCTGTTTTACTACATGCTTAAAACAAGTAAGAATACTTGTGTCATCATCAGTGTCATAAAAATTACAGAAATGTATTTTAGTTGTAAATTCTGAATGACGCTTAATAAGTTCGAGGTGGATTGTTTACCGCCATCATGCTAAAATCTAATATATTACAAATTCAACAGATAAATTTTTTATAAGAAATCAAAAACCATAAAAAGTTAATATTGATCTTATATGTAAATATTTTTAAAAATATGGTTTTATATGAATCCAATCCAAATCATAGCTGTTGACAAATTATATTATTTAAATTTCAAAATTGCTACACAAACAATCTTTGAAATCAATCCAATTCTAATAAACTATAAAAACTACACAGTACACCACAGTATAATCTATTGCTAAATTTATTTTCACGAACAGTTAAATCGCCTGGTACGCTAGTGGTGTCTACATACGCACCATGCCCAGATATAACGGTTAAAATTGAACCAGTGCTGAAAGAAGAGGGCGCTGCGTTGGTCCACGTACCAGTCTCCCTTGGAAAGTATAGGTTAGTATTTATTAGATATACTTAAATTTTTATTCCATCGTTAAATATTTAATATATTGTGCCAATAGATACAGCGCCATGTACTTTGAAAATAAGCAATAGATCGATTGTTGGTACTAGATTGATATACCACTTATATACTTCTCTTATGTAAATAGATACATATTATATATAAACACTCAGATTCGATATAGGAATCATTTTGATGTGTCAAAGATTATTTAAAGTCTAAGGAAAGTTCTGGGTTAAATTATTGCATTTACACACTGATTTGCGCATACTTCGTTACAAACTTTTTTTTCTGTAGGACAGCAGACAGGGTGACGACCCGCTTATAATTTAGCAGTTACCCTCGCCTATGGGTGTTTGCAACGCCAGTGGCATCGTGAACACGCTGCTGTCCCATAAGAGTACAGGAACTTGGGTCACTAATGCCGGAATACAACACAAGATTATTATGGCGGGATACTTAAGACTAAAAGTGGTCGAAATAAACTTTGTATTTATTTGGGTATAACTCGATTATAGTGAGACTCACTCAATGGTCTGTATTGGTGTAATAGTGATAAATTTTGACTTATATTTATCATTTAAGTATTTCTTCCCGATTAGATCCGCAGCTCTCATGTCATGGGTGGGGGTCCGGCGAACATCATGGATTCGGGGGGTTTGTGGGACTACTCAGTAAAAACCCTGTGGTTCTCCGATAGTTTTGCACGTGGGCTACAGGCCGGCGCCGGCCTGACCCAAGGGTCACAGAGCGGGCGTTTTCCATGATGCGTCTCACGTGGGGTTGAGCACCCGCCCTCCTGTGTGAATCCGAGTTTGAGGGGGGCAGCGTTAACCACTCCACAGAGACCGCCTGCGGTCGCTATCTACGGCGGCCGACGCCATTCGACGCCGTTGTGTAGTCCTGCGTTGGCTAGCTTGTGGACTCCCGTTTCCGCTGCGCCGCCTCAAATTAACCTTATGACAAGGCCCTTGATTCTATGATTACAATATATTGGAATCAATTAAAGGTGTTTATTATTTTAGATTAGGCGGCTCTGCTTTGGCACAATGTTTCAAGCAACTAGGCGACAATCCGCCTGATCTCGACGATCCAGCAATTTTGAAATCACTATTCAAAATAACACAAAAACTATTAAAAGGTATTTAGATATTTATGTCTACGTATACATTTTCTTAGATTTTATAATAATAGCTATTATATATTTTAAACCTTAAAAGTAGCATACAGAAATAAATGTACTTACTAGAACAATTTACACATCTAGCCCCAACTTAAGCAACAAAGCACTTGTGTTGTAGCTACTGGACAACTGATATACTATTTATGTTATACACTTTTATTTTATAGAATTGATTATGATTTTATAACTATTGATTATCTGAAACAAATGTTTATTAATGATTATTACATATTTGGAATTATAGGGGCGTTCCTGGTCTCCAATAGATTTGTGTGAAGGCAGAGGTCTTCTTGGGAGTAGTAGTCATAATAAAATCGGATACTTGTTAATTTTAGGATTTCCATAATTAATTTGGTCGAAATGGGATGTATATATTTCCAAAAATAGGAAATAAAAATATGCTAGTTTAATGAGATAAATATCTTTAAACATGTGAGTGAGATAGAAGATGTATGCGTTGTCTCCCGCGCCGTGACCATATTAATATATGCTTGAATAAGCGCTTCTGTAAGAGTGAAGATATACGGAGAGTGTGGTGCTGCTTCATATATATTTATAATATTGCCTATATCCTCGTTTTGCAGAGAAAAAGCTGTTATCAGGTCATGATATCAGTGAAGGCGGCTTCATCACGACTGTTTTGGAAATGGGTATGGGCGGAGTTCGCGGACTTAATATTGACATGAAAGTGAATAATAATGTCTCAGCTATTGAGGTCTTATTTAATGAGGAACTTGGTATTGTCGTGGAAGTTTCTAGAAGCGATTTGGCATATGTTCTCAATGAATATAATAAGAATGGAGTAAGTGCTGTACATATTGGGAATACTGGGAAGTATGGAATGGATTCATCGGTGAGTATTTCCCATAGATTCCTTCAATTCACTTTCTTTCCTCATACGATGACGAATGCAACCAATTGTAAATATAATATACTGTGACAATTCACATAGCGCCATCTGATCCCAAAGAACGCAGCAGAGCGCTTTGGTAATGGGTACTAGCCAACTACTTACCTTGGGATAAAGATAATGCTTATTATTACAGTCGCACGACTCCCGCCTCCCCTTACACGTATAGGTATATACAAGGGCGTTACCAAGGGGGGGCAATCGCCCCCCCTAGAGATTTAGTTATTGTGCTGTCGAGGGTTTGTGAAGTTTTATACATTGATATTAGAACCGTTCATATTACAATCGTCATCGAGACAAAGATTTTCAAAGTGTAACGCTTCATGCTTTCGACTGTACCAGGCGTTCATATTTTTTATCCTCTATAATATTGCCCCATTGCCCCCCCCCCCCCCCAGTCATAAGCTGGCGACGCCCTTAGCTATATATATAGGTATTATTTTCTTTAGCCCGGTTCCAGCCCGACGGAACAGGTTTAGGGATGCCTTCCGCCCCCCATAGCCTGTAGACGTACACAACCCACACAATACATGAATACACGTAGAATAGATGTGTTGCGGGGGAGTTTCTTTCGCCGTTTCTTCTCTCCCAGCTATAAGCACTCCGAAACGGTAGTAGATTAGAATAGGATCGGCTTCACCGGTGGAGCCGATAGTCCCCAAATGAATAATATTCTTGCCATTCGTGGCTGTTCTCAATTGTCCCCATGCAGCGGTCGAGCCGGAAACGCACCTCACAGGAGGCGCGTGACCGAGCACGCTGCCACGGCTGATCGACCCCGCTCCCACGGGGTTGGAATGCCTTAACGTCCGTAGTCGCTGTCGAGTCGTTTGAGACAACAACAGCCTTAGCTTTAAGAAAAAAAAAATTAGCCCGGTTAACTAGAACTGTACTTTCAGGTCGTTATAAATGTGAATGGTAAAACAGTATTGGACACAAAGCTGATAGATGTGTTTAGAATGTGGGAAGAGACCAGCTATAGGCTGGAGTGTTTGCAAGCAAACTCCGATTGCATTGAACAGGAATGGTCAGGTAATAAATCTTTACAGGATCTTGAAGCAAATTTAATTGATAAAATATTATTTGACGATATACTTATGTTGATTTTTTTTACTAATTATTTTGTAAATGGACTTCTTATTTTAATCCCACGTTCCTGTACCCCTATAGGAAAGCAGCGTGTTCGCGGTTCCCCTGGCGTTGCAAACATCCATAGGCGACGGTAACTGCTTACTACTAAGTGGACCGTCAGCTTGTCTACTGTTCCTCAGGAACTAATAAAAATTTTGTGTATTTACTATTTTTAGCTTAATTTGATAATCAGACAAGTAAAGTTAGTCGAGTTCGTCTGTTAGTACTTCCTCATAGTTCAGAAAGGAATTTATAATAATATGCATTACGTCCTTCTTCTATGATGGAACCTCCCCCTCCCGTTCAGAACTCAGTTGTCTGTTCTACGACAGATTTTTTGAAGTGATAACTTTTTATGAGAGGGTAAACCGCTTCGTTACGTAACGTGTTACGGCACCAGTCTGTCTGGCTTCCCTTTCTCTCACGCATAGGGCAGCGGTAGGTAGGCTTCTCTCTCACTCTAACCCACAGCGCTAGATCTATTTGAATTGCGACTTTATTACAATGAAGCTGCTGTCCCATAAGGGTACAGGAACCTGGGTCACTAATGCCGGAACACAAGACAAGGTTATTATGGCGGCGTACTTATACACCAGGGATGGTTGCCATCCAGACTGGCTTGGGACAATACCACTTTCTTACCGGGGAAGAATACTTTACGGGACGGATACGCGAAAACCAATATCGTTTAGTTTGAATCTCTGACGGATCACTTCATTACAATCGCGATCCTTTAGATAAATTCCGAACATGGTCAGCTCCATAGCTCGCTGAACGACTCGCTGACGAAATTGCTGGAGTAGTCCTACTCTGAGTGTCCACTTCTAATGTCTTGTAAAATCTATGTGGCAGCCCTTGTAGTGGCCTACGTCCCCTCATGGAGTTTAATAGGCTGATCAGGGGCGGCTTTGCCTATGGTGCAGGGTTTGCGTTGCACACGGGCGCAGCAGTGTTAGGGGCGTCGGCCACGGCACTTTCAATGAACTACGCCCGTGTTATGACGGCGTTACAAATGTGGGAATGCTTGAGATACTAGGCCCAGTGTACTTATTGTTTCCCGACAACATTTAAAATTTCACCATTTGCACCCGGATCTACTCGAAACGTTCCCATGTTAACATGTCTATATAAATGTTATGTTATTGTTAAAAAATGGGAATTGTAAAAATGTTAATTGACATATTATATATGACACATTTAGGGATAACATGTTAACGTTGTATATTCCGATGAAATAATGTTATCTTTCAAAGAATTTGCAATCATATATATTACAAGTTAACAATAATCCACAGGTATCGGACAACGTAAAGGTGTTACATACAATGTCACGTTCGATCCTTCAGCAGCTGTAGTTAAAACGAAATCCATAAGGGTAGCAGTGCTGCGAGAAGAAGGTAATTGATTAGTGTAGGATTACATTTACAGGTGTTTAATCGTGGTTGTAGCTCAAGTTTGCACTCACAGCCTGAGATACGGTATGCTGTTGCAGACTACGATACTTCCTTCCTTTGTAAAAAGAGCCATTGAAGAGTCGTCTGAACATTTACACCATTTTTAACCATATCATCTTTTACATCATTCCATCCATCTTTTCTTTGGTCTACCCCCTCCTCTTGAGATGTGGCTTGATTGATTTTATTGAGGAGATTAACGTCAATGTTAGTTAATATAGTCTGATCTTTTTCGTACCTGGAGTTTAGCAGACAGCCAAACAGCCCACCTAATATTAAAGCGTCACCGTCGCCTATGAACGTTTGCAACTCCAAAGATATTGCGAACGCGTTGATAAAGCAATATTGTACTGCGATGAGAAAACCTCAGTCTGAAGCTCATTCGAGATTGTTGTTTGTGAACTAGTAAAAGTAAAAAGCAGTATATCGCTTTTTACTACTTACGTAATTCATGTGGAAGCAATCTCGTTTCTGACCAGGGTCCTCTTTATGAAGACAGAGTAAACTATTAAAGTGGTGAGTTTTATTTGATGTCTTAGAAATTGTAAGAAAAAAATAATTGGAAGTGAGAATTGATAACATTTAGGTTTTTTGTTATTATAATATTTGATGTTACACGAGAATGGAGGAAGGCTGTTCAAAAATCGCATCCCTTTTATTCTCTTTGTCATATGAAATTGTTAATCAAAAATATTGAAAGTTTGTAATTTAATGTTTAAATATTATTAGGAACAAACGGCGATCGTGAGATGATCGCGTCGTTGATGATGGCGAACTTCGATGTATTCGATGTGACCATGAGCGATTTGCAAAATAAAAAGATCACTTTGGACGCCTTCCAAGGGCTGGTATTCCCGGGAGGGTTCAGTTATGCAGGTAACGTGTGAATTTTCAGTTATAAATTATTTCAAGATTTAAAATTGTATAAAATATACATACATAATTTAAACTATTTAGAAATACAGTATAATAGAAATTTTTATGTAGTTCATGTATATAAATAAAATGATAGAGGTCTGCAGTTGTGCGTGCATTATGGCAAAACTACTGGATATATTTTAATTTAATTTTCTAAGTTTTATTTCTTAGACACTTGGCCCTTATCTAAAAAACAAATTCCGATATCTTCATTTAATATAAAGTATTAAAGTTTTAAGAAACCAAAATGTGATTTCTTGCTGTGGAGAAGTGGGGCAAGCGATGTAGCGCGCATGCGTAGGAGAGAGGAAGTCACTTCTACCTCTGCCTCGTGACGAAAACTTTGTTAATATATCAAGCAACGCTTCTAGATAGGCTACGTTTTGAAAATAAACATAATAGAATCATTAAATTTCTCCTTGTCGTCCATTGTTGACCTTCTCATGTTTGAGCTAGACACCCAGTCCTGACCATTAATCATGTGCAGGTCGGCGTAAATACAAAAAAAACCGTTCAAACTTTTAATTTTTAACCAGTTTAAGTTAACTGTGGCGTAGCGACTTTCACACGTCACACGTCGGAACACATACGGTGATGACGAGTTCGAGTGTTTACCACTTGTCTAATTTCCATAACACAACCGCTGTGTTGTTTACTTTGTAACTAGATGGTACTGTGATTTTCAGTAGGTATACATGACTTGATGACATGTGTTTTCATTAATTTATAGGTATCGAAATTTTATATTTTTACTGGCAATTTTATTTTTACTCTACTATAGGGAAGCAGTAGTCATTTCAATTGTTGTGGCAACAACATATCTACGTGTTGTTGCAAAATCTCCATGTATAATTTAAAAATAATGTGTGATTATTGAACCTATTGTGAACTTGTAACACATGTTAAAGCAAATAAATATATCTTATCTTATATATTTTATTTCGACAGATACATTGGGCTCGGCCAAGGGATGGACTGCCGGCATACTGTTCTCGGAGTCGTTAAGTTCGCAATTCGCCCACTTTAAGGACAGAAAGGACACGTTCTCGTTAGGAGTTTGCAATGGCTGCCAATTGATGGCGTTGCTTGGGTGGGTCGACCCGGAGACTAATAGGGAAGGGTATAAAACTCAAGTGTTCTTGGACCATAACTATTCTGAAAGGTATTCAACCATAAGTATTGTAAACAAACCGGCTGCACAGTTTCAGAACACAGTAACTTACTAAAAAATAATTAAAATATGATCATGATGCATGATGTTTACAAGACTCCGCTAGAACCACTTTATAATATGTGCAGGGGCGGAGAAAGAATACTGACCTCTGCGGCCGGGGTCGGCCTGTCGTAAAAGGCGACTAAAATACCCAAGGTGGTAGGGCTCCGAGCCCGTCTGGATTGCAATCACCGCTGGTTTTTATATATGCCGCCATAATAACCTTGTGTTTCGGCATAAGCGACCAGGTTCCAGTATCACTACGCGGATAGCGATGCCCTTGGCGTTGTTAAAAACACTCATAAGCGACGGTAACTGCTAAATTCTGAGTGGGCAGTCAGCCTTTACGCTACCCTACAGCAATAAAAAAAACAAAATTTTTATAAAATTTGTCCCTTACTGTGTTTTGGAATTGGACAGATGATTATGATATTAATTGTTACTATTACATTATAACATTCTGATGATTTTTCTTCATCTACCTGCTCGTTATGAGTTCGAGTATCACGATGACGTGTACCCCGCTTAGGCAATTTTTATAGTCTACAGTAATCCCCCTTATATACAAAAGATTTGTGACGTCACGATATGAATGAATATGAAGTCCATGGACACAAGATGATTAAGTTTTGTATCTTTAATTAATATAATTATATTACTAATTAGTAGTTTATTGTTTTCTAACTAGTCGTTTGCTTTCTCTGTTATCGCAAATATTTAACTTTATGTTGATTTTATTAAAGATTATTTAATAAAAATAAAATACCTTTTTTCTTTTCATTATTTTTAAAACCATGCATAAAATTGGAAAAAATTGTGACGTCACATCAGGGGGGAGGGGGTTCTAAAAATGTGACAACAATGTGGTTTGACAACAGGAGGGTATAAAAAATGCGTATGACGTAATTTATGGATGGCCCCTTTACAACGTTACCAATATACAGGGTGACTGACAAAACCGTCCAAATTTTTTTTACGCACTAAACATCATTTAAGGAACCCATTTTTGCAAAAAAAATTGTATATCAAATTTTCACCATAAAATATTTCATATATGATCATTAATTCAATCGTACAGAATAGTGCTATGGTGCAACCTTCGTACGTTAACCTGTTATTACCTGTCTGTCTCTCCCGCGTAAATGAGTAGTGCGTATTCGCTCGCCCGGTGCAATGCCGCCGTCCTCGACCTTTTACTAGGTCAGATGGAGAGGTCATTGACACTCTAGCGCCGTATTATGTGAATTGCGAGTTCTTTGAAAGACTTTGTGATGCTGATTACTCAACATTTTTGTACTATGTGATACAAAACTAAAATACATGTTTCTCATAACTTTTACTAAAGATTCTTCTGTGTGAATTTGGACGGGTTTGTCAAAGTCATCCTGTATGTCTAAAACAGTTTTTTTTATACAAGTTATCTTTGTAGATGTGAAATCTTATACTACATCATTTAATTTACACCAATTTAATGTTTAGATTCGAATGCCGTTGGAGTGCTATAAAAATAACTGAGAACAAAACAAAAGAGGATGTTTGGTTCCGTGGGATGGGAGGAAGTGTTGTGGGGGTGTGGGTTGCCCACGGGGAGGGGAGATTCGTCACAGCTGAGCAACGGCTGATGGAGAAATTGATGAAAAACGGACAAATCGCCATGCAGTACGTGGACGATGATGGTATACCTACCGAGATTTACCCCATGAACCCTAACGGAAGTCCAGGTGAGTTTGAATAATTAATCCGAAAAGATTTCTGAATCAGGTCACATGTTGGCTATCAAATCGTCTTCGCCGTAAGCAAAGGGTTTCCCGTCAGGACTATAAGTTGGAATTCATGTATATCGTCGGTTTAATTATCAGAATGCGTAACTTCACAAAATATCGAAATAAATCTTTTAAAGTCGTCTAGTGGAGTATTTTAAAGCATATATTTATTAATTTGAAATATGGCTAATTTATTCGTAAAATAATTCCCGTGCATAGCAAAAAGAAACAGTTTTTACTTGCTCCTGTATAGTTTACCCAAATGGAGTTACGAATTCTGATAATTAAGCCGACTTAATGTATCCTTAATCCATACTGCTTACCCACTTCTGGTGATCAGATATAAGTGCCTACAATTCGATGCAAGTAGCATGAGCCCAGAGTTATATTTATTTGGTTATTAATAGCATAATATATAGCAATATTGTGTATTAGAAAATAATATCTTAGACTAACAGTGTCACAGATGGGCACCCACACTTATCACCCTAATTTCGCCATGTGAGTGTACCCTGGCTTTAAAGCAGTCGGGCTGTAATTACTTGGATCTAAACGATGATTCTGGATTGAACACAAATAACCATAGACAATTTTTTTTTATTGCTATAGGCCAGCAGACCGGCTGACGTCCCGCTTAGAATTTAGCAGTTACCGTCGCCTATGAGTGTTTGCAACGCCAATGGCATCGCAAACACGCTGCTGTCCCATAAGGGTACAGGAATATGGGTCACTAATGCCGGAACACAAGATGGCACACAATGAAACGCAATGGCGGCATACCTAAGACCAAAGGTGGTCGCCATCCAGACGGGCTTGAGGCCCTACCACGTAGTGTATGGTGGGTTGTTTTGTCGCCTTTTACGACAAGCCGACCCCGGCCGCAGTGGTTAGTATTCTTTCTCCGGCCCTGCACGGAAAGTTTGTGAGTTCACGAGAAATCTATATTGTAAACTGTATTATTCCAGATGGTTTAGCCGGTGTTCGTTCAGTGGACGGCCGTCACGTGGCAATGATGCCGCATCCAGAGCGATGCGTGGTCTCCTGGCAGTGTCCTTCGCCGCCCCCACAGTCAGCCTCCCCTATCAACCCCAGCAGCATTGCTTCACCCTGGCTGAGATTATTCCAAAATGCTTATATCTGGGCATCCAAACACTAATATACTACATACCACTTTATTTATATATTATCTTTGTACTGTATCTGAAATTCGAAATATCCAAATAAATCTCAAAAAATAAATCATAAAAATATTGGTGAGCGTAAAAGACATGAAACTTGTTATATTGACATAATTTTGAAATATTAAACGAGGAATATATTATTTAGAAATATGCTTGAATGCTATGGCGGTATTTATAAATATTTTGTAAAACATGCAACCATATTAAGCTGGATGCCGTCAAAACTAATGCCATTATTTGACAAATAAAGGTGAAATTAAACAAAAAAGAAATTGGGCAAAAATCTCAACCACATCGAAAAATGCTCTTTAATTTTTTGCATTATTTTAAAGTCTTAGTTTGAGAGTTTGAGTTATTTTAAAGAGTCTATAAATTAATATACAATTGTGTTCTCGAATAGTGATAGATCTGTTGTATTACTTGATAATATTACAGACTAACATTAATTTTTGTAGATGTTTACCTATGCAAAAAAAAATTTTTAGTTAACTTTAGTATTGACATTATATCAATACCAAACAGTAGAACATTATTCTACTGTTTCAAATATATCTTACTTTAAATTCAGTTATGGATGGATGGATTAATATAATATTAATTTTAACTCGTAAGGTGAGAGAATAAGAAACAATGTGAGTGTATACATACCGTCACGAGCGCTGGCCTCGAATGCGCAGTTCATTGCGTCTGTTTGGTGGGGGTGCGACGGGTGAGATGGCCAGCCCTGGCGCCGTATTGGTTTATCAGTAGCTTGCCGCTCCCGCGTACCGTCCACTCGTCTGCGTCGTAATAATTATGAGCGCAAGAAGACATGCTCAAGTCTCCCCACTACTTTCAGCGAGCGCTCAATACTCGTGACGGTATGTATAACAGTTAAATTGTTTATATCAAATGACTAACTGGATATTCCGCATAAGTGCTGTTGACACTTACTTAGTGGCTATTATTGTTATAGAATATAATAGAAGTGGCATAATATGGTCTTGTTTGTGGGTTCCATCATTACATAGGCCAAAATATTATGATTTGTCCTCTACAAATAGTTTAGTGGTCATGGTAAAGATATCAATATTAATTTTAGTCAGATTAAAAATAATTTATTATATGTTGCTTGGATCATACCACAATAAACATCTACTGTCATACTATATGTTCCAAAAAGGGTCAAGTCAAACAAGTGATGTAGTTTCCTTTGCTGCATATTATTTTTGTTATCAGACACTGGTGGATCTTTATCCATTTTGCTAAAACATTCCATAGTATTTTGAAACATTGTAAATTTGTTAATATTATTATGATTTTTTAATGCCACTAAAAATAGATAACTCTACTAAATAAATTTTTGTATGTAAATTTTTTCAATGAACTGTAATCAATATTTTATATTTTTTGTATCAAATAACTTTAAAAAGTTCACTTGTATTCAGGTGTCTATATTTCATTATCACGGGTTTAGTGGACCAGGATCTAGGTTTTATCAATGTTGACGAAAATAAAATATTGTGATACATAGTAAAATTGTTAATATTTATATTTTTCAACATAATAGCTAAAAGAGGTTATAAAACATTTACAGAACTGATGTAGTTTTGGGATAAATTTTATATGTATAAATTTAAGCAATACTTTTTAGATTAATAAAATGTATAAAATTTAAGCAATATTTTTTAATATTAGCCCTGAGGTTACTCCAATTATAATCTTATACAGGCTTAATCATGCTTCTTCCTGTTTAACTTAAAAGGAGCGTTCCGAAAGATATGAAGCTATCAGAAGAAACTACGAATGAGGCAGTTTCTCCTTGACCTTAGCTAAGAGACCCTTATTAGCATAAGAAAGCAGCTGCACATCAAGAAAGGCAGCGGAGCAATATTTTTGGTGTTCAAAACTTTGCCGAATAGCATGATAGATAGGAGAGAATTCACCAGCACTGGATGGATACAAGAGTTTGTAGGTTTTCCTTGAGTTTTATTAAACCAATATCTGTTGCTTTCTTTCTCCACCCTTGCACGGATAAAAAAGCCTAAAGAGGGAGATATATACCAAAAAATAAAACAAGTGATGATCAAGTTCAAAATATAAAATCATTTATAGAAAATTATTAATAAAAAAAATATTAATCATGATTTTTGTAGTTAGGCTGCTCTGGTTCTAGCAGCTCATTTGTAACCAATTATTTTCTAAGTATTCCATATTAGTGGAGTCAAATGAGTCGTATAATTCCAATACCCGCCATCTCCATTTAAAAAAAATGTAAGAATGTTTCTGGATAGTCTGAAATTTCTCGTATGTCATTTTGTTCGTTTTATACCTAAAACCGCCAACTTTCAACGACATCAAACTTTCAAATTTATTCCAAAATCCGCCAGCTCTTTTGAAAGTTATTTCCAAATCCCGCTACATCTGTTTCAACCAATCACGACGCTCTATTCAGAAGATTCCAATGTGGCGTTATAGTGCAGAACTGTATGTATTGTTGTTCGTAATTTGCATTTTTTAATTAAAATAATGGAAGAACTGACTAAAAAAGTTGAAAAGCATGTCCTTAGAGGAAGAATAACTCAACCGGATTTATGAAAAAAAAAAAAGGTTTGTTAGTTTGTTTGGTAACTATGGATATTAGTTTTATCATTAGGGCGATACGGCGTGTCTCTTTTTTAATAATAATAATCTTTATTCAATTTACCATGGGTAGGTATCCTTTTTTCAAAAACGTTAAGGTTAACTATATTATGCGCTAGTTCAGACACGACGGGAAAAGTGAGGTTTCAGAATCGCGATCTTATTTGTATGAGTATTTCGCAATCATTCAGACATAACCGCGCGATTATACAAGCCGCGCGGTAACCGTCACTCAATCGCTAGAAAATAGAATCGCGCGCCGCCCGCGCGGTTCTATTACTATGGAGTCTTTCTTCAGCGTTCAGTCAGTTGCGTTGCGGGTTGCGGTCACCGCGCGGTTATAGCGTCACAGCAAGTGAGTCCAATTAGTTCATCAAAAGATTTTATGGACATTCTCAAATAGAAAATTTTCCATTGAACATTCTTAATTTAGGATATAATGTTACGAACTGACCATGTCTGACTGTCATGACTAGTTGGTCACTTAATATTGGATGTACCCAGTACTGCCTTTTTCTTTTCTTTTTTTTATGAGCAACCACAGTAAAACACATAGTTCTTCGTCGACTTCCATTTTCAAACTGACGCGAACTTAAGCGATCCGCATTTGCGAATCGCTTAATAATCGCCGGCGTCTGAACACCATCACAATTTTTGTGGTTTCAAACCGCACGATTTGTAACCGCGCGGTTGCCGCGTGTCTGAACTAGCGCTAATGGTTCTAATTGTGGTGGTAGTTCTAACTTATATGATGTCATTTATGTATAATTTTTTTCAGATACGCGCCTGCCAGTTCGCCCGTTTTACCGAAATGTAGACACAATACAAAAAGATTAAAGTATGGCTCTTTGACAATGAGTGATTTGATGAATATACATAAGCAGTTTTACGCAAAGAATAATAAAATAAACCAAATTAATTTTATTTTAAAGTACTGTGTGACAAATAATGTTCAAAGACATCGATCTAAAGATGGGAGCCGAAGTTTGAAAATTATGAGTGTAAAATATTTCCTTTATAAAAAAACAGAAGGAAAAAATTTGCCTGTCTGCAAATCGGCCTGGCCTATATGTCGACTTTAAATGTCAAAAAGGACAGATTTTTGGTGTATTACATAGGTCACACAAATCATCAGGCGCATTAGCAAAGGAAACCAGAGGTGGAGATCACCGATCTTGGAAAAATGAAGGAAAGCGTATTGCTATTCACAACTTCATTCAGTCTTTTCAATGCAGCGAATCACATTATTGTAGAGGAAAATCAGAGACGAGTGTATTAGAGCGCTGATCTCAACATTAAAAAAATGTAGCTCATCCTGAAAATAAAGTAAAACAATAATTTTTCAGGAAGGAATTGAACATAAATTATATTGATTTTGGAAGCCCTCGGACCCATGTGTGCTCCCGCTGTAAAAGAGTGCATAGCTTAAAAGCCAAAACTTTTTATAGTCTATTAAAAGATGACACAGTAAAATAATGTCACTGTCTTGACTGCCAGAAAAAAAATTTGCCTACCGAAACTTCTTGACCAGAGTGCATACTTTAAGTCAATACAACTTCTATAATTTCACTATTGTTATTGGCTATTCTAAAAGTAAGCTAAATACTGAAAATGTAATGTGTTACTACTGGTATGAAACAGTGAGGCCCAAGGGGTCAAATGAAATTGCAAGTGCAGTTTACCATGCTTGGAGGACCCTAAATGTACCAGAACATGTTAAAATATTGAGGCTTTTTGCAGACGGCTGTAGTGGCCAAAATATAAAATCAATTTTGATTGGTATGTGTTGCAAGTGGCTGTATTCATTCACACCCGTTCAACTAAAAATAACAGATTATATTCCCAGTACTCGGTCACTCTTTTCTACCGGCAGACAGAATCTTTGCTAATATAGAAAAAAATATTCGAAGAAGAGAAGTCATCATGAAGCCTTAGGAGAATATGTGGAAATGTTAAGTCAGCATGGAAAAACATTCCATCTCTCACAGGAAGTATCAGTTCTAGACTGGAAAAACGCAGTCAATGCTGTTTCAACGTTTCAAAAAGATTTTTTATATAAAGGGAAAACGAATGTTGCTATAGAAGAAGAAAATTACAAGAATGAAAGAAAAGATAAAAAATTTGTTACCAAAAAGGGTAAATCTGTATCCATGTTATCACCTATATTACCTTACTTGTGGGGACTATTTTGAAAAAAGAAAAAGTTAATGACATTTTCAAATTATTACAGAAGCATTACCGAGAGAATTGGCGCGAACTATCAAACTTAAACTATTACTACACTGCTGAACAGGCCTTTTTTAATGGAACAGTAATAACTAATCATGAAAATGAAAATATTGTGTGTGAAAGAGTTGTAGAAAATGATCAATTTGTTTAAATTACTTTTTTAAATTGTGTTTTCCTTTCTCTTATCTTTGTGATTAAAATAAAGATAAAGTTTCATCTATAATTAACTTTTTTATTTCCACACCTGTATATGAACAAAAAATTAATAATTTGTTTCAAAAGCCGGTAAATCTACCTCTAACTAGATCCAAAATCCGCTAACTCCACTGGTTAGTTATAATACCCGCCAAATCCATTTTTAGAATGTATAAATGTTTATCTTCTTTTTTACTAATTAAAATACATTATCAGGGTTATAAACAAATTAGAATTACTTTCGCTAGTGGAATAATTACAATTCATTTAGACAGGTACTCTATTAGATACACTTTTTTTGCTTTTACTGAAAATATGATGCGTGTGGAGTTAGCTGATATTGGAATTATACTACTCAAATATTCATAGCCATAATCTCCTGCAGTGACTTGGCTAGGTCCTTTCTTCGTGCTTGCTCTAATGCATCACATAGAACAAAGAACCATCTTTGAGGATCTGCTTTCATATCAATATATTTCTCCATCAGCCTTGCAGCCTTAGCCTGACAAGATATGTTCTGACTTTCAATTTCATCTATGAAACCCTCTTTCATATTTAGATATCTGCCAAGATTTCGCCAATGCGTCCCAATTTCTTCATACAAGGTGTCAAATATTCTTTGCCTTTTCTTATCACTTATATTTCCACCCAATGGATTACTAATAGATGTCTCTTGCACTGTATCCCTTTTTGATGATGATTTTGATGCTGTAAAAAACAAGGACTTAAATAATAAACAAATTTATTCAATTTATGATATCTTACACATAGATAATTATAAAATATTCATTAATGATCACAATAAAATAATTCCTGTACCTTATCACCATCCTATTGTTAAATACCAGTTGCAAGCTAAACTACCGCTTCGGTGTCCGGCATGGAGTGATAGTCCATTAGCATGCATATTATCAAGCTAGCACTTTCTGGGTCCATTTCCATTACTGTACCTAGTACTGACTAGTATTCGGTCAATTAATAATGCCAGCATCTAACAGATAAGGTTAGGATATATAGGTGGTATTTTTCAACATTGAATCAGCTTTATTAATTCTAGTGAATCCTGATAACGGTCCCAGAGATTTCCCTAGTCATCCATAACACAAGCAGTTTATACTAATCAATATAATAATTAAATGATTATTATTGGCCTTTAATATGTTCCTTTAATGCTTCTTATTTACTAGCGTGTTTGTCATCTAAGATACTAATTGTGGTTGCATCCATTTGAGCAGGATCAGAGATCCATACTCCACTAAAATTTTATAACATGCTATATTGTAAGCACTACAAACTATAAATAACTGCAACAGTCCTACCTCTGGTTTAAATGGAGCACCAAATTAGCAAGGGAAATTGACTTTGACTCATAATAGTTTCTTATTTCTAAAAATACTTTTGCATTCATCTCATTCATAAAAGTTTATTCAAAGAAAACTTATGATCTGATAAACTCACCATAATAGTTCAGAGGTTCCCTAAATACATGATTTTCCTCATATTCATTTATTCTTGCTAATATTTTATTTTCATTCGGTAGTTTCCGAGTAATAACTTTCAACGGTCCAACATTGTCTTCGGATAGAATATCCCTTATTTCTAAAATTTGTAATAATTGTCCGATACTGTTAATAGATTCATATCTACGTATAGAATTGATGTCTTCTCGAAAGAGCTCCTTAAGAATAGTCAATATTTCACTACGCCTATCACTAAGGTTCACATTTAACACGATCTCATCCTTGAGTTGAGAATATTCTGTTAATGTCATACTTTTACAATATTAGACTATAATATGTACACATAAAATTTATAAAAATAAATGTTAACACAAAGCAGTACTTATAATATTGTTAACTCTAATAGAAAATAGAATCAATAAAATGGAATTGGACTTAAAATTGACTTTAGCTAATAAAAGTAAAAACACAAAGCAGATTTCTAGGATTCTAGGCAGTGTGACCGTTTTAAAAAATGGTGATCTACTAAAACTACAAGGTGCCAGTACTAAATAATACCAAAACACATGCTGAATTATACTAAAAATATACTAAAATAAAAATAAAAAGTAGAAGAGGAAAAATTGAATTGTAACACTTATTATCAGTTACTTTTTTAATTTTACCAATTACACACCTTCATTATACAGACATATTAAAATAATAATAAATATTTACTATAAGTTTTATTCCAAATAGTCAGTATTCGACGGATTATTTTTTACCATATCTTTCGATGGGTCAAATAAGACACAATCTACACTCCCTTCACTTAGACCTTGCACAGGCAACAGGCAGGCAATATGTTTAGCTTTAAACCTGTTTCTGTATTTAGTTTTTATATAATTAACTTTTGAAAAAATTATTTCGCATTCAGCGTTTGAAATGGATATGCATAGTAGACATTTTAATAAAATTAATTAAATTTTTGTACTTAGGAACATTTTTACTGTTAACAATAAAACTTAATTTGCTCCAAAACTGTTCAACATTTACAACACTAGCACTACTACTAGAACCACACATCAGGTTTTGTACCTCTAAATCATACTTAATTTGACGATATTCTTCGTCAATTAATTGTCTTACTATATCATTTGTAGTAATGTTCGGAAACCTGCCCAAATGCTGATATGAGATGTAAAATTTTCATAAGCCGCCATAACTTGTGGGTCTATGAAACGTAACTCGGAAAATATTTTAATGGGAAATCGACATTTAAGTTGAGTACATAACAAACTTTTCAAAAAACTTTGTTCCCACTCAGATCTATATTTATGATCGTATTTGCGCTTCATTATCTTCACTACACACGCACGATAACACAGAGACATAAATAAAGAACAAAAACATCCGTGGTCGTGGTCCCATTTATACTTATTGCTAGTAATCATTTTTTAAGTTTCAGTAATTCCCCGCGACGTAAAGCATATAACGTATATATGTAGCTAAAGCACGATCCGCGGTTTTGTTAGCATTAACCGTTCGAAAGAGACAAAATGATACAGTTGCGGTAAACATCAAACAAAGACAAAAATATATGAATGAAATACGAACGAATGGAAATTATTGTTGCCCACCCAATCCAAAAATATATCAATAATGTGTTAAAAATGTTGAAAGTTTAAAAATGTACCAAAAAATACCAGAATATGAAAGGATACCAAAAAAATACTAGATTAGTTTTACGGAGCCCAAATTATACCAATTTGGTACTGAATATACTACGGTCACACTGATTCTAGGGGAATTACCTATACACCTATACTCTATGTTCTATAGGTATGTAATTTCATGAGAGCACAGTTTTATTGAAATACCTATTTTGAAAATATTTTAGTAAGACTTTTTTTTGTCTCTTTTGGCATGTCGCGGCTTGCAAATTTGCCAGTACAGTATCAAGTAAAGGTAAAATATTTTTGTTAAATATGATCCATGAAGTTAATAAGTACAACTGGAACGCTGTCTAATGCCGAGAAACCAGTCTCGAAAGAGAAAAGATTTTGGTCGCAGTGTCCTTGTCTAATGTGGTGACCATATAAAATTTATTTATAGGACAAAATTAAACAGATGTACATCAATTTTGAATTTTACTTCAAATATTTCTGTGTAGCCCTAAGTAAATACAACACACGTGCTTGCGACAGTTTATTTATGTAAATTAAGTTACAAACATTGCTTAGTACAACATACTTTCGTTGGTAGGACGGTTTTTTTGGGAATTACTTCGTTGTCGGAAATCTAGCATTGAGTTTTGTTACAAACGTCATTACCTCAGTTCTATTACTTAAACTTCCTCAAACTCATGTCTAACGCTCGAATACTCAAACGCGACTTAAATATTATGTTGCACTTAACTACGCAAATCCCGCTTATGTGTACTACTGGCTAAGTGGGTCGTGCACAGTTAAAAGCAAATTAGTATTTGAATAGCGTTTGAGTATTTAGCCGTGAAACACTGCAACATACATGGTCTGCGCGTATCGGGCGCTCATTTCCTACATTCACATGTTCAATTGATTTAAAATTGGTTGTATTGTTACTTCTGTGGTATTTTCATGACACGTGTATATTAGTTACATTAGGTCTACTAGTTAAATTTTAGGAAATAAAACACAATGAGTAATAAAATGAAATGAACTGATATTCGTTTATTTGTTATATGTAGACAATTAAATAACTCATAAATAACAAGTCAATACATGGTACTTATTCTATATTTACAAAATAATTAAATATATTATTATATAAATTAAATTTATTTAGTTTTAGTTTTTGGTAGTTGTCTTATTTATTATATAAAACTGTTTATAGTAAGTAAAATGCTATTCAAGGAAATACATTATATACGTTAATCCATATTTTAGTGGATTATGAGTATTAATAAAACGACGCGCAGCGATGTAATGTTAACTTTTTCTTAGCTTTTGTTAAATAGGTCATCTTGATTAAAATGCAAACTACAAACGCATGCAAATTTTGATACATTATTGTCAAGATTCATGGAAGTAATCCACAAAGCCCTCCGTTCTTCATTAGCTGGAATCCTGAAAACAGGACACGAAATTGTGACAATGTACGAAATTATAACAACCGGTTGATATTTATGGTTTACACTGTATGGAAAAACAACTACATATTTCTCACGCCAAATATATATGCATTGTTGTGTTCCAATTTGAAGGACATTGTAGCCAGAGCAACTACTGGACATATTGAGACTTAACATATTATGTCATGTATAGGCGCAGTGGAATGCAAAGCATTGCTTTGTAATTCATGGTGTCGGTTGGTTTTACTACTGTCCATAAGCGGTCGTATCGCTTAACGTCAGGCAAATAGCATGCTTGCGACGCTATTCAACACTATTCAATTCTATTATATTCTATTCAACACTAAAAAAAGTTTAAAAAATACCACGTGAAACATTGCAAAATTATAGTTTTGCACGATTGATTTTTCAAATTTAGTATATGACATAGATTAAGTACCTACAATTTACAAGACAAAAGGTAATAAATATATAATAATGATAAAAAATATTTCACAGTATAAAAATATATGCTCACACTAGTAAAAATTTATCAATGAATCTTACGGAAGGATATTCCACAACCTGGATAGGATTTTCGCTTACAATACAACCACTTACAATACAAGTGTTCACCATGATTACACGGAAACTTTCACGATTTCCGAAAAAAAAACAAGCCTTAAACTGTAACAGTGTCTTTTTAATTTCGAACTACAAACGTAAATAGATGCCATTTTTGTTTGTAACCATTCTGATTCATGGCCCTTTTTCGGTGTTGCCAACAATTAATCAGGTTTCTCACCAGATTCAACATGAAAACCATCAGAAATCAACGTACCATTAAATTTTCCACTAAACAGAGTTCTTATTAAAGAACAATAACATTTTTGTTAAGGAGCTTTATTGATATATGGTGTTCTAGTAAAAATCAATATATGTATATTTCTTATATAATTTATTTTAATAAAATTTCATCATCAGAAAAATCATTTCACCATCATTTTATCAGGTATTCATTATTATGTACGTTTTTTTTGTACCAATTTTATTTTTGACGTTTGATGGAAATTCGAAATTGTCGCAACATTTTCTAGTTAAGTTTAGGTCACATCGTATTCATAAGATAGCCGTTAAAATAATATGTATTTACATATATTATTGTCATAAAATGTATGAAATCCTTTTAAACTAAAAAAATTACAATTATGTATCGGAATCAAAAGTGGATTGATTTTAATCTTTTCGATAATTTTCAACAACTCCTAAACTACTAGAAAATCTACTAACCACTAAAAGCCATTTTTGACAACTAAGACAGGGGTCCAAACCACCAGATTTTGTGGAGAATCCACTAAGTTAGCAACACTGCTTTTTGTTTGTAATATGTGTGAGAGGGACACCACCACTTAATAGTCATTCTCTTTGCAGACCGTTTTTCCTTACATTTATTGATTTTTAAAAATAAACTTTATACTACAGACATAAAGTATATTGGTAATGCGCTGGAACCTTGTCAAATTAGCGCCCTTGTGACGTCATCAGCAAAGAAAAAGTACAGTTAACAAAACGTAATATTCTCATTTATTAATAAAAGTTTATAAAGGAAATTTGATGTGTTTTTTTAATTAAAACTAAATGTTTGAATAATGTTTAAGTTTTAATCATCATCATTCATCACATTTTTTAAAATCTTAACTCTTCAATTCCACTCATTTAATCTATATCAGACTCAGAATTGGTATCCGAGTCTGATGTCTCGTCAGAATCAGTATCATTTTCATCATTTAATTCATTCCCGATTTTGTTATTGTTTTAAAAGTATTATGGCAAGTGGATACTATAATGTATTTAACACGGGAGCAAGTAAACAACGTGTCTCGCGCATAGTGTTTTATTATAAAACTGCCTACCTACATATAATAATATATTAATACATCACAATCCTCCAAACTTATTTTAACACATACATAAATATATACTTACATTCTAATAACTTAATACTAAACTTAACTAAATCACATTAATAAATAATAATTAAAATAACACACAAACATTATCTCAATACTTATAAATTGGATTTTGTAGCCTACATTTCCTAATCGGCCGAGACCCCGGGCGCGGTGTTGATGGCTGTGGAGAAAGTTCACAGGGTTCAGACTCCGACTCAGAATCTGCAGTAGAAGATTCCTTAGGTGGCTCTGCCTGTGACTGGTCGGGCAGAATCTTAACCTGAGATGTTTCCCTGTCATTGCTGTCTACTGACACTATATTACCCTCAGACTCTGGACCAGTAAGAGCAGACGAAACCCTAGATCTACGCTTTAATTGATCGACATGCCTATGGACCGGCTTACCCCCATCTCCAATCACTTGGAAGTTCGAGGGACCCATTGCTTCCCCGACTGTCCCTGGGAGCCACTTCTCTCCTTTCAAATATTGCCGATACCACACTGACTCACCCTTCTCGAATTGTCTAGACGCACCTCCAGCATAGTCAACCTGGCGTTGTTGTATTTGACTCATTCGATTTTCCCTATCGGGCTTCAAGGCGTCTAATCGAGTTCTCAAACGTCTTCCTAACATTAAGACCGCCGGGCTTTCCCCAGTAGACGCATGTGGCGTACTTCTATAGTGTAACAAAAACGTATTCAGTGCCCTACTCACATTCGCCTTTTCAAAGTTAGCCTTTTTAATCACACGTTTTAACGTCTTGACCGCATTTTCCGCAGCACCGTTAGACGAGGGATGATAAGGTGCCGTGAAAATGTGTTGTATTCCGTTTTTGCTCACAAACACCTGAAATTCCTGGCTGGTGAAGGGAGGACCGTTGTCTGTGACTATTTGTCGTGGCAAACCCCACCTGCTCAACAGTTCATCTAACTTATCTATTGTACTCGTTGCCGCCGTACTAGGCACGCAAAAAATTTCTAGCCACTTGGACGTGGCATCTACGACTACTAAGTATGTTTTCCCAAAAACAGGACTCAAAAAGTCCAGATGGAGACGAGTCCAAGGCCTGGAAGGCCACGGCCATGGACACGGCGCCTGTCGCGGAGGCGCATCTGCTTGCAACACACACACCGTACACGACCTACACATATTCTCTATGGCCTCATCGATCCCGGGCCACCATGCGTAACTTCTGGCCAATGCCTTGGACTTAACTATGCCCATATGAGGTTCGTGTATTAGCCTTAAAACGCGTTCCCTACATTTTTCAGGTATCACGACCCTGTGACCCCACATGATACACCCTAACTCTTCGTATAATTCAGTTTTCCTGTTTTGATAAGGTCTGATTGTAACCAGTTGGCAATCCTCCGGCCACCCGTCTCTGATATAAGACAACACCCTACTCAAGATCGGATCCCTTTGAGTTTCGCTTTTAATTTCGTTATAATCTAATAATAATGCCTCTTGAGCAAAATGCAGGTGCGTTTGTTCAGGATTATTGCATAAAACTGATTTTATCTGTATCTGTCAACTTATTGTATCTGTCAACAATTAAGGCTGGGTTCAGAGTTGACTTGTAGTCTACACAAAGTCTGAGAGTACCGTCCGTCTTATTCACGGGAACCAACGGTGAGGCCCAGTCGGAGCACTCAACTGGCTCGATGACGCCGGCGCGCAGCATCGCATCTAACTCCGCGTCGACGCGCGCGCGCAATGCAAATGGCAGGGGCCGCGCACGGCTGAACACGGGCGTCGCGTCCCCGCGCACCCGTAACGTCGCCTTGCCCCCCGTGAACCTCCCCAAGCCACCGTCGAACAGCTGCTTATATCTAAATAACAATTTATATAAATTACAATCAACCGAGCCATTAACAAACTTATTCACAGGCGATACAGAATTACTATTATACAAGTTATATAAAGGTATACACAATTTAGAGAGCCACTGTCTCCCAATCAAAGAAGTAGTTCCGCCATTTATTATAAATAAATCTAAATTTTTGACATTTCCCTGATACGAGACAGAACACTTTATATATCCTAGGGGTCTAATGACAGAACCGTCATAAAATCTTAAACTAAGCTTATGGGGAATTATTTTCTTATTTTTAAAATATTTATTGTAAGTTATTTTACTGATGCAAGATATAGGCGTACCAGTGTCTATCTCCATGGGTATAATTCTAACATCAACAGATATAGGTAAACTCACCGCCTTGTAATCACCAAGACAAAGTTGGTGCAACTCGATCATACTGTCATCTGAGTGCTGTTCACATTCATAAGGCTCCTCGAGCGAACCAAAATTAAAACTCCTGTCCGAGTGCTTCCGCATGGTTCCCTTTAGCCCCGGACCTGGACATACCCGACGGAGATGACCTTGTCGTTTGCAACGGCTACAAACGAAGTCACGGTACCTACAGCTCCCGTAGTTGTGACTCCTCGATCCGCAGCCTTCACAGCCGCCGAATGCTGACTTCGATGTGGCTTGTTCCGCCGCCTGTCGTGTGCTGCTCGGGCCACGGCTACCGCCTCGTTGCTGGAACGTGCGACGACCTCGCACCTCCCTAACTGCGTGAAGTTCTGTACTCTCGAACACATTCTTCACCTCCACAGCTGCTGCATCTCGTTCCGCAGCTTCCAAGGACATAGCTATCTTAACGGCTTTTGTGAAATTCAAATTTTCATCTTCCGCGAATAACCGTTGGCGAATGACGTCATTCCTCAACCCACAAACAAACTGGTCCCGAAGGTTTTCAGTTAGTCCCTCCTTAAAATTACAGTTTCGCGCCAGTTTCTTCAGCTCTGCAACATAGTTATTTACATATTCGTCGGTAGTTTGTCGCCGCTGTCGAAAACGGAACCTCTCGGCGAGTACCGACGGACTCGGTTGCAGATGATTACGTAGGAGCTCCGATGCCTCATTGTAGCTCAACTCCGATGGCTTCCGAGGGCTGGCGAGGTTTACCAGAAGTTCGTACTGTTATGAGGCTCTTCAGTAAAGCCTTTTTAAAAAAGGAAAAATTAAAACAAAGAATATATTTTTGAGACAACCGTCTGCATTGGGAGCTGGATAGAGACTGGCGATGGATTGGTAGGCGAGTGACATGCTATTGTATAGAAAAATGATGACTAAACGGATAGACGAGTCACACGATACTGTATAGAAATGATGACTAAACAGAATAGAGGAGCGGTAAGCAGAATAGGGTGCATAGAGCAGCTATAACACCTCCCCGGGGTAGACTAAACTTCGGGGTTGAAATTTCGAAGTTTAGGAGAAGAACATTAAAGATGTCATATATTTCTTCTGGTACTGGGAGATGGAATAATCTCCGGATTCTGGTGTTGTTTATTAATCTTAACAGGAATGACAGGTTCGGGTTTTGGAGTCTGGATTACAGGTTCGGGTGAGTTCACAGGAACGGATCGGGTAAATAGAGGAATTCGGTAGGAGAGACGGTTGTGCGATTTAATGTATAAAATAAACTTAAATGTACAAAATAAAAAGACAATAAAAGATATTAAAATTAACAGGATTGTATAATGAGTCTCGTATTTAATAATTTGGTGTTGGTTTATAATTTCGTCTGTTTTATGGGACATAGATTCTAATTTTGATTTAGTTTTCTGAGTAAAAATATCTAAATCGATATTCTGTAGATTTATACGAGGTTCATTATTTATCTCCTTTTTAAACTTATCTAAGGTACAACAAGAGTCATTTATTATATTGAAGTCGGAATGAGTTACAATGACATTTATTTTGATGTTATTAAATTTTGGTATCAATTTAGTACTTTTACAGTATGCAAAACAGTTAATCGGTATATTTACAATTCCTGTTCCTACAATATTAATTTCTAAACTTTTCTGTGTCTGGCATTCTATATATAGTTTATTACTTTGGGATTGTACATAAATCCAGTTATTATTACTAAGTGGTTTCCATAAATCTAGATTTCCGTAAATGAAGTCCGTTTGGCATTGCACTGGTAGGACACTTATTACGTTAGAGATTAACTCACTTTCACAACTTGGATTTGCACTGGTTGGGTACACGGTCATAACGTCGCAGATGTACTCGCGAGGGCTTATCACTCTGCATTCTTTCAGTGATTCGAGGTTACAATATTCTGATTTATCCTTGGTCATTGCGATATATTTACTACTAGGAATAATAAAACTGAATGAATTTGGTTTTACTGTGTTATGTGGGGTAGGAAGTGCTATATTATGGTACAAACTGTATTCCTTGGGCGATACTAAAGGTATTCTTAATATAAAAACAATCTTGTTGTTTAAACTATAACAAACTACATTAGATATATTCATTAGAATATGAATATGACTTAATTCTAAAGCAACAGGTAATTTTTGTTCAGCAGGTAAGTATCTATAGTTATCGACAAGCTCTTGGTACAGCTGCGTGGGAAGTAGCACAGCTGGGTGAAGTATGTTTTGACTACTAAACATAATTGCATTTGTTATGTCTTCTAATTGAAATGATAAGGCAAGGACAGAGGTTTCCAAACTGTTTAATATTGAATTTATATTTGCTTTTGTATTTAGATTATTGGATATTATAGATAAGTTTTTTAATTTTAATGAGAGATTGTCGATACCTTCGTTAAGTCTGGCTTCATTAATTTTTATTTTATGTAATGTTTCGTTAAATTTGTATAAAGTAGAAGAAGTAACTAAAATATTTTCCTTAATTAATGAACCCAGGCTTTTTCCGTTGTTTTGTATAAGCTGTATGGCATTGTCATATTTGATAGCATCATCCTCGTTCAGAGTCCCGAAAATGGTCTTAGATAGTGTGCCTATACCTCCTAACCAGGCTCCACGTTTGAATCTGTTATTATTTAGGAGATGGGCGATGGAGGAGTATTCAGAGACCATATCTTGGTACCTGACAGTGAGTGGTTCCAACATATTATGACATTCCAATTCACTAGTGGTTTCAATTTCAATTTGGCCACATAAGAAACGTATTGTACCTAATACAGAATTGATGTTTTGAATATGAGGTCCAATGTGGGAAATATCAAACGGGGTTACTACATCTAAATATCCAACGTTAATTTTGAGTTCGCCAATCGGGTCAAAATATATGCCGGAGCTCGAGCTGATAGGTTGAACATAGTTTCGATGACTTTGAACTTGGGCCAAGACGCTGCAAGAAAAGGGGTATTGGAGTTACCAACTGCTGAATTTAGCCACTTTTAACTAAGAATAGTTACATAGAAATGTATATATTAACCTACTTAACATTTAATTACGCTTATTTATAATTATAAAGTTTTACTTAAATTATGTTTAGTTTTACTTAATTTTATATTATTTATTTTAACTTATTTAATTAACCTTTTATTTAGGTTTATTTAAAATATAATCTTTCTATATTATAATTATATAATATAATATCAGAATATAGGTTATTTATAATATATTTCTAGTGATCAGTTTGATACTGACGTAACTTTAACGAATGTTAAATTTTTTTTTTTATAAATATATTTTATATTTATTTATTTATTGTATGGAAGGTACTTCCGCGAGTTTAACTTCGTCATAGTGATGCTTCACATGGCGTCTATTTATCAGTAGGGATAAAGTGTGATTACCATGAATTTTCACGACTTTATAAGGACCCTTCCATATAGGTGATAAGGCTTTGCGCATTCTAAGGTGGTTTTTTAATAGGACATAATCGCCTACCTTGTACTGAACATGTCGTGTATGTAAATCGTAGTAAGACTTGGAATTTTCTTTGGATTTATGAATGTATTCTAGGGCTTTATCACGCGCATGTCTCAGGCGGTGTTGCAAGAGCTTCACATATTCGGGATAGGTAGTATTGTTGGCGTTATCATTATATACTGAATCTGGGATATGGGGCTTATGCCCAAATAATAATTCATAGGGCGAATAATGTGTTGTTGAATGTACAGCGGTGTTGTATGCCAACATAGAAGTATACACATATTGAGGCCAGTTATCTTGGTTTTCATTGACGTAGCATTTAAGGTACTCTTTAAGAGTAGAATGTGATCTTTCTAGTGCACCCTGTGTCTGTGGGTGGTAGGGTGATGACCATAATTGTTTTATCTTTAAGAATTCACACGTTTTCTTGAATAAGTCTGCCGTAAAATTGGTGCCCTGGTCGGTGAGTATTTGTTTGGGGATTCCGAATAGTGATATAAAATGAAGGAGACAATCACTTGCCTCTGCCGCGGTGTTACTGCGAAGAGGGTAAGCTAATGAAAACTTAGTTAGGTCGTCTTGCATAGTTAGGATATATTTAAGTTTGGCCGTGCCGGATTCAGGTAAGGGACCTACGATGTCGAGAGCTAACCTCTCGAACGGGGATGTAGAAGTGGATGTTATAACCATTGGTGCTCTGTTTATTTTACGCAACGCTTTATTGGTTTGGCATGATGAACAATTTTTTACATAGTTTTCGATATCGTTACGCATGTTTTTCCAGAAAAATCTTTCTTTAATGCGGCTAAGCATTCTTGCGGATCCTAAATGGCCTGCGATTGGAATGTCATGATTTTCTTTTAGGATTTTAGGGATTTCACTAAGTGAAGGATATATGATGTTATTATGGTATATATGGATTGTTATATTGGTTCCATCAAATAAATAAGCCAACATATTGTAAATTTTGGCAAAGGAGTGCCTATCAAAAGGATTTTTGAAATCTGAAATACTTATTTCATTAATAGTAGGATATGACATGATTATTTGGTCACGAGCATATTTGAGGCATTTAAATATGTCGGGATACGAGTGATCGTCGAAGTAATGCACTTTAGTGAATAGGAAAAGGTAAGTTTTATTTCCAATTGTAAGGGGTAAAAAGGTGTGAAGGGATCTTTCCATTTTCAGGAATTCTTCGTGCTGAGGGCTTGGACAATTGCCAAGTATTTCTTGAACATAAGGTATGGACTCATCCATGTCTACTGTGGTTGGTATTATAATTAACTTTTGTGTCCCTTTCAGAAGGTCTTCGTTGTGTTCTACAATATTAGTGTTATATAATCTCGTAGCTGATTTTAGGAATTTGTTGTAGGTTTCGTCGGATAAAGGTAAATTTTCAGGTGCTGAAGAAGGAGTTTCAGGATCACAACGAGCGGCTATGGATGCAGGTAAGGTTTCAGGATTTTTCCAGCTAATTGACGGTTGAGGATCTGATTGTGTTTCAGGACATTGTTCGGGTTGTATGAGAAGAGGATCTGTGGGAACAAAACGTTCTGGGGGAGTAGGAGCATCTGGAAAGGTAAGACTTAAGTCACTGTTATCTACGGGATTGGAGTCTGTTCCTATCACGTCATCGAGGATTTCTTGAGGTATTTCAGGTAGTGGTGATACCAGTGGGGTTACGGAGCTTTCATTCGGGTTAGTATCATTCATAGAATTCGGGCTCAAATTACTTTTGTTTTCAGGATATATAGGGTTTACAGGATATCTGGAGAGAGCGTCGGCGGCGGAATTTAATTTACCCTTGCGATATATAATTTCGTATTCATATTCTTCCAGTTTTAACCGCCAACGTTGGAGTTTACTACTGGGATCTTTATGGTTAAAAAGCCATTTTAATGGCTTGTGATCGGTTACGATTTGGAATTTATTTCCATAAAGGTAAGGTCGGAAGGTTTTGCAACCGTGAAGGATAGCTAATAACTCCTTTTCAGTTGTACTATAGTTGGATTCGCTTTTATTGAGGGTTCGTGACGTATAGGCAATTGGTTGATCTTTACCAATAGGACCTTGAGAGAGGACGGCACCTACAGCATATGTTGAGGCATCACAGGTAAGGATAAAGGGTTTAGAAAAATCAGGATAAATTAGTAATGGGGCAGTTGTTAATTTATGTTTCAGTGTATCAAAGGCAAGCTGTTGTTCATTTTGCCATTTAAAAACAATATCCTTTTTCAGAAGGTTGGTAAGGGCTTTTGCAGTCTTTGAAAAGTCTGGGATAAAACGGCGATAGTAGGATACTAATCCAAGGAATGATTTAATATCCTTGGGGGATTTAGGAACTGGGAATTCGGTAACGGCTTTAATTTTGTCAGAGTTTGGCTTAACGCCTTGTTCGGTAATAACGTGACCAAGATAGCAGACTTCTTTTCTTAGGAACTCACACTTATCGGGTTGTAGTTTTAAATTAAAATCTCGGATTCTTTGGAAAATGGATCTAAGGTTTGAAATGTGGGATTGCATATCATATGCGTAGCAGACTATATCATCTAAGTATACAAAGCACTTGATGCCTTGTAACCCTGATAAGGTGGAATTCATCAATCTTTGAAACGTGGCAGGGGCATTTTTTAGCCCAAACGGCATCCGGAGAAATTGAAAGTGTCCTTCTGGGACGTTGAAGGCTGTTTTTGCTTTGTCAGCTTCATTCAGTAATATTTGATGAAACCCGGATGCTAAATCTAGGGTTGAGAAGTATTTACTATTACCAAGTTGATCTAGGATTTCTGTAATCTGAGGTAAAGGATAGGTGTCACCAATTGTGACATCATTGAGTTTCCTGTAGTCAATTACGACCCGCCACTTTTGGGTGTTGGAGGCATCTAGTTTTTTCGGAACTACCCATATGGGTGAAGACCAAGGGGAATTAGAGGGCTCTATGATATTTTGCTTCAGCATTTTATCGATTTGATTGCGGACTTCGGCTTTATGAACTTCTGGAAATCGGTAAGTTTTAGTATGGATTGGTGTTTCAGTAGTTGTTTTGATTTCGTGTTTTAGGGCATTTGTATAAGATAAATCTTCTCCAGGAAGATGAAAGATATCAGAGAACTCGGAGCATAATTCGAAGAGGGCTTCCCTTTCTTCGCTATTCAAGTGCGAGACACGCAACTGTTTGAGGACTTCTTTTGTTCGTAGGGCAATATTGGTTGTTGTATATATATGGTTAACGGAAGCAATGGATTTTTCATGGAATTCTAAGGGATTAACGGGAATAAGTTTTAGGTTAAGGTCTGATTTTATTGTTGCAGGTTCTTCGGAAGTATTTACGACGGATATGTTGATTCTATTGTTTTCCTTTACTCGTACTATACAGTTTGCAATCAATAGTGTATCGGATAGGTGTTGATCGAAAACTATCCCCTCTTTTATTTTAGGATTTCGGACAGAACATTCTATAACTGTTTCGCTTCTTGCAGGTATTATGTATGCGGGATCATGGAAGTGTAATTTTAAAGAAGATTTACCAAGATGTAGTAGATTATTGGTGTAATCGATGTTGCAACCATGGGCGTTGAGCATATCGGAACCTATAATACCATCATAGGGTAAGTGTATTTTATCAATAACATGAAATTGGTGTGATAAGCTGGATTTGGGAAGTTTTAATTTAAGTTGGAAATGACCTCGGGTTTGGATGGATTCTTCTGATGAATCAATACCTTTTAGTTGAATTTTTTCATTTACAAGCTTTGGCTGGTTTTCTATACACGAATGTTTTAGTAAACTTACAGAAGATCCCGAGTCGACTAATAAGGATAAAGGAATGTCAGATACAGAGGATTGAACAAGTATGTGAGGTAAGAGCATTATTGCCGGATTATTTATAATCTCAAAAACATTGGAGTTGGAAGGTTTTGGCAGATTTGTATTATGCACGGATACAGTGGGATTTGGCAGATTTGATTTCTGCACGGATACAGTGGATTTTGGCAGATTTGATTTCTGCATGGATACAGTGGGATTTAGCAGATTTGATTTCTGCACGGATACAGTGGATTTTGGCAGATTTGATTTCTGCACGGATACAGTGGATTTTGGCAGATTTGATTTCTGCACGGATACAGTGGATTTTGGCAGATTTGATTTCTGCACGGAAACAGTGGGATTTGACAGATTTGATTTCTGCACGGATACAGTGGATTTTGGTGTATTTATCAGATGTCTTCCATGTAGCGGAGACAGTTTGATTTTATGAACAAGGGTGTCGGTTTTGAAGTCTTTCTGTCCCGTACGGCACCGGGACGGGACAGTTATTCGTTTTTTATTTCATGATCTACAGTGTCATGACCTTCAGCGGGGTCGGCAGGGTATTCATCTTCGGGAGTATCCGTGACGTAATGTATACGCTGAGGAGTTCCTGTTTGGTTTTGATTAAGTTTAAAGCGGTTGTTGTTATACTCGCGTTTGCGGCATTGCTCCAGGGTATGTCCTGGCGTTTTGCAGTATCTGCAGACAGTCGGCGCATTGGTGTTATTAATATATCGGTTAGGAGGAAAATTTGGTTTAGGCTGGTTAACGTTTCCGGATATACGTCGGTTTTCGTCCTGACGCGTTGGTTGGAAATTAGGCCTTGAGAAATTTGGCTTCGATGTGTTTGACCTTTCTTGACGTGAGCTGGACATACTCGGTTTGTATAGAAACTGTTGGATTTTCTCCTCAGAAATAGCCATATTAACAGCTTCATTAAGGGTTTTAGGCATTTTACATCTAACAATATTAGATATTCGGGGTGTTAGTCCCATCTGGAAGTGATGGAGGGCTAATTCCTCCATGGCCGCTGTGCGTCCTATCATTTCGCGGCTCTTATGTCCATGTGAAATGGAAATTTCTGTAAGTAATTGGGAGAGACATGATTCTATTCTTAAAGCGTATTGGCTTACGGTTTCATTGGTCTGTTGTTTACATTCTTGAAGATCAGTGAGTAAATGTGCATAGTGTTTTCTCTCACTAAATTGGGTTTTGAGAAATTCTTTGAGTTGTAACCAATTAGCAAACTCTTTGACAGAGCAAGCAACTTGTGCTTTGCCCTGCAGTTGGCAAAGGATGTATTTAAATAGGATATCTTTTTGAGGTTCTGTGGCTAACTCATAAGCATTATTACAATTTACTAAAAAGGAATTAAGGGTTTCTCTACAGCCATCAAAAGGTTTTATGAATTTTAGTAGGGTTGAGAGGTCAAGTTCGACCTTGCCGTTCCCAACAGGGAGTTTCCTTTTAGCGTGAGATCTTGTGGATGGGCCAGAAGGCGGAGGGCAAAGACCATCGTCGTCTGTGTCTGTTACTTGGAGTTCTGGTTTCCCTAACTTAGGACTTGGTGCTCTACTTTCAGACATATTGTTAATATTATAGGCTAAGATTAAATAATAAATACAAAATGTGACTTATTTAAAAAAATACACGAAATAGAACAAAAATACATGAAATAGAACAAAATTAATAAGAATGATATAGTAACAATGAATAAAAGTTTGAGAATCGCAATGACCAAGAATCGCTTACTTGAATACGGACAGAGTGATAACGACGGCGGCAATCATTACTCGGAATTCTCGTACGGCAGGATGAATGTAGATAAGCGTCGCGCGTTGAGACGTGTCGGATCTCGCTCGCCGGATGGCCAATACCGGTCACAGCACTATGTTTATGCGGGACAGTGGGTATGGTTCCTCTTGCGGAAGTCGGCTGCAGCATTAACAGCGCGCAGCAGTGGACCTCGTACAATTGGTCTGGTCGTTCTTGGAGAAGCCGGCTGCAGCACTAGCGGTGCGCAGCAGTGGGCCTCGGGACGAATCCAGCCAACTTATTATGCACTTGGATATCCGGATTTGCACGGCACTCGCGTCGAATTCGCGTGAATTTAGAGCGGAGACGGTACCGGGGATTATTTTTTGAAATCCCTTTACGCTGCCACCAAAATGTTATGAGGCTCTTCAGTAAAGCCTTTTTAAAAAAGGAAAAATTAAAACAAAGAATATATTTTTGAGACAACCGTCTGCATTGGGAGCTGGATAGAGACTGGCGATGGATTGGTAGGCGAGTGACATGCTATTGTATAGAAAAATGATGACTAAACGGATAGACGAGTCACACGATACTGTATAGAAATGATGACTAAACAGAATAGAGGAGCGGTAAGCAGAATAGGGTGCATAGAGCAGCTATAACAGTACGCTTCATCCCCCATGACGGCGATCATTGTAGGCAATTTTAAATCATCTTTGATGCCGTTGACCTTGAAATACATTTCAAGTCGATCCGCGTACAACGTCCACACTCCCGTTTTTACGTCGAACTCATTTATTTTCCCGATCGACATGATGATTACACGCACTATTATCCGTTATTTTCCAATTCGTCGCCAGTATAATGTATTTAACACGGGAGCAAGTAAACAACGTGTCTCGCGCATAGTGTTTTATTATAAAACTGCCTACCTACATATAATAATATATTAATACATCACAGATACAAATCTAATAACTCATCACTTTATTTTTTTTCTAAGTCGGACGAAAAAATTATCGTTTATCTAGAAAGATAATCGATCGTGTTTGATTATCTAGAATGATAATCGATTGTTTCGATTATCAAAATAATCGATTATATGTAATCGATTACGCACACCACTAGAAAAAAGTAAATCGAAAAATATGAGGCTTTCATACGCATGCGCGCTACACCGCCACCGCTTGCCCCACTTCTCCGCGGCCAGAAAATATGCATCACTGAAGTTCACTGAACTCGTAGCGCTTATAAAAATCGTTATTTCTTAAAACTTTAATGACTAAATAAAATGAAGATATCGCAATATTTTTTTAGTTATGGGCCAAGTGTCTACGAAATAAAACTTAGAAAATTTAATTGAAATCTATCCAGTACTTTTGCCATGATGCGCGCACAACTGCAGATCTCTATCATTTTATCTAAATAGATTTCCGACAGCTCAAGTAATGAGTTATGGCGTGTATAAACCCGCTAAAGTGAGATTGATGTCATGTTCAACGGCGCCGGCACTCAATTCGTACGAATGAACACCGGAGTAGTTTTAGTGGGAATCCAGCGATAATAATAAAATAATCCATACTAATATTATAAATGCGAAAGTAACTCTGTCTGTCTGTCTGTCTGTCTGTTCCTCTTTCACGCCTAAACGGCTGAACGGATTTTGATGAAATTTGGTATGGTGATAGATGATAACCTAGAAATGGTCATAGGCTATAAATAATCACGCCATCGTTCTTAGGGGGTAGGCAGTAGGCAGATAACTAAATTGAGTTAGTGATTTTTTGTGCTTATCCGGTATCTATGAGAATCGGCCAACATCTATTTTTCATCCCCCTAAATGTTAGGGGTGACCCACCCCCAAAAAATTTTTTTTAATTTTTTGACATTTTATTATTTATATGGCAGAACAACGTTTGCCGAGTCAGCTAGTAAATAAATACTTTATGACAATTCACACAGCTCCATTTAGTCCCAAATTAAGTAGCATAGCACTTGTGTTATGAGTACTAGACAACTGATACTTGATAATTTTTTTGTAAATGAATAGATATACATAAAAACCTAGACGCGAGACGGGAATCGAAACCATGATCACCGCAAGCGTAACGAAGTGCGTTAGCCGTTACGTCATGGGAGTCGTCAGCGATGTAGGTCTCCTAATCAAAAGTGGGGGCAAACGGGCGCTATGCTTGGGAATCAACCGTTGCGCTGTTGCGCGTTTGCATTTAAGATGAAATGTTCGAAAAGTATTTCCATCTTTAAAAATTTCCTTTTTATCCGTGCAGGGGCGGAGAAAGGATACTAACCTCTGCGGCTGGTATCGGCCTGTCGTAAAAGGCGACAAAACAACCCACCCTAGCTACGTGGTAGGGCCTCAAGCCCGTCTGGATGGCGACCACCTTTGGTCTTAAGTATGCCGCCATAATAACCCTGTGTTGTGTTCCGGTATTAGTGACCCAAGTTCCTGAACCCTTATGGGACAGCAGCGTGTTCGCGATGCCACTGGCGTTGCAAACACCTATAGGCGACGGTAACTGTTAAATTCTAAGCGGGCCGTCAGCCTGTCTGCTGTTCGACAGCATTAAAAAAAAGAAAGCAGGATAACGCACTGCTTATGTGATTGTAACAAGACCAACTATTTATCCTATTTATAAATTATGAGCTAAGGTCCTATGGAAGATAATGCAATCCGCTTAGATAATTTGTCATTGTTAATACTCATATTGTAATTATTTGTTTATTACCCCTTATCATTCGTTTGTGTTGAGTTTGGATCTTTTGACCCGGCTATCAGTACATGATCGTCTCTTTTGTAAGTCACACAATAAAATGATCAATATTTAACCGACTCTAAATTTATTAAAATGTACAGGATTTTAAAAAATAATTTAATAACTAAGAATTCAGTCGGTAGTCTACAGAAAGCGTTAAGAGGAAAAACAATTTGGAGTAATGGCATTAGAACTGTTACTACAAAAAATCAATCGGATAGTTTGTTCCCGGAACGCGTGGATTTTCCAAGCCGTCATATAGGACCTCGGGATCAAGATGTGGTGACTATGTTGGACTTGCTGGGTTATAAGGTACGTCATTCCTTGCTGCTCTAATGGATTCCCGAATTAATTTAAACAATGTCCCTAAAATTATTGACTGCGTCGCATACGCAACTATTAAAATTTCGTTTTGCATTTTTTGTTTTGTGGGCTAGTTAGAATTTGAGAGGGTTCTATAAAATAAATTATATTATATCATTTATATTAGAAAGTCTTAAAAATTGTTTAATTATATCGTTTAAATCTGAAGCGAAATTTCAGTTACTACTTTGTAATTGTCCTAATATACTTGTAACTTTATATTATTTAAATATATAGATATACATATATAATTTTAATACGTGGTAGTTTCTTCTGGTATACGTATCTCTCAGTTGTGTGTTGTAATCAGATTTATTCAATAATGAATAAAGATGACGCGCGACATGATTATTATTTTTATACAACTTATTACATACAATGATATTTTTCAACTTATAATCTACCTAGAAGAAACATATCGGTCAGATTTTTATTGGCCTGACGGTTATTTTACTCCGTTGTAAGAATACTAACCGCTGCAACCGGGTCGGCCTTGTGTAAAAGGCGAGAAAACAAACTTAGCTACGTGATAGGGCCCCAAGCCCGTCTGGATGGCAACCACCCTTGGTTTATAAGTATGCCACCATATTAACCTTGTATTGTGTTCCGGCATTGTAACCCAGGTTCCTGTATCTCTATAGGACATAAACATGTTCGCGGTGCTCCTAGTACCGCAAATATGTATAGACGATAGCAACTGCTTACTCTTAGTGAGTCTGCCTGAACAGCCTGCCTGCTGTTCCTCGCCAATAAAATATTCATGTATGTCACGCCAATAAAATATTCATGATGAACGCAATTACGTTTTAACTAATTTTGTTTTTTTTTCTTTATTGTTAGAGTCTAGATCAGTTAACAAATGATGCAGTTCCTGAAAAGATTCAGTTTCAGGGTCTTATGAAAATAACGGAGCCCATGAGTAAGCGAAAAATGTGTTTGTATTGAATTGTACTAGGAGGGATCAAAAAGTAGTGAGAATGATATAGAATATAATGACTATTGATAACTTAATAATTATTTTTTCTACATAGTCTTCAATCTCTCTACACACCGAGTCCAGCGCTTTTCCAAGGCTTCAATCCCTTTCAAAAAAAGTTTTGTCTTGGTCCTGCAAAAAGCTCTCCATCACCTCGTTATCGCCTTCGTACCTGTTTCCCCTTAAGTATTCTTTCAATTTGATGAACAGTTAAAATCGCTAGGCGCCAGATCTGGTGAATAAGGGGGGTGGTCTACCAATTCGAAGCTAACTTGCTGAATGGCAGCCATCGCAATTGCCAACCTGTGCGCGGGTGCGTTGTGATGAAACAGCACGCCCCTTCGAAGTTTCCCTCTCCTTTTCTCTTTGATGGCATTCCTCAACTTGGGAATTAAAGCTGCATAATATTGGCCTGTAGTAGTGGTTCCACGCTCCAGATAATCAATCAACAATATCCCTTCTGAGTCCCAAAATATTGAGGCCATAACCTTGCCAGCCGATGCCACGGCACGAAACTTATTTGGGGTCGGTGATGATGCCGTTTCCATTGCGAAGATTGCTGTTTTGTCTCGGGATCAAAATGATGAACCTATGTTTCGTCCATTGTTACGAAACGAGACAAAAAGTTTTCAGAATCTTCTTGAAACTTGTCCAATAATATCTTCGAAATGTCAAGTCGATATTGTGTTTGATTGTCGGTTAACATTCTCGGCACCTATCTTGCGGAGACTTTTCTCATATTTAAAGATTGTTTCAATATGGATTGAATACTTCCATATAATATGCCCGTTTCATGAATTAAGTATCGGATGGTAACTCTTCGATCGCTCAATACAATTTTCTCGACTTTCGCAACATTTTCTTGGGTTATTGACGTCGATGGACGGCCGCAACGATGTTCGTCTTCCGTGCTCGTTCTCCCTACTCGAAAATGAGAAGCCCACCTTGCGACAGTGAAATACGGCGGAGCAGACTCTTCTAATGTTGCCTCCAAATCGCAATGAATCTCTTGCGTCGTTAACTTTTTTAAACAGAGGTATATAATAACGGCTCGCACTTCGTTTTTCTCCATTTTCGAGAACACGTTCCGACACGAAGCAAACAAATGACTACATTCAGAAAAAAACAAAAAAGAATCGAAGATTTTTTCTTTATTAATATTACAAATATGTTTTTGCGCTATACCCGCCAGTATATTTTTTTTTATTATCAAGGAGTATGTCGTTCTCACTACTTTTTGATTCACCCTCGTATACTACCCCGATTCTTAAAGTAAGTTTTAACGAAAATACCCTACAGCTGATGATAATGTATTTCAGATTTTTTTAATAAAACAAATACTTAGTTACTTTTATCGATTCGCATTAAACAGTTAAGACAAGTGGGGGTTCAAAGTTTTTTGAAAGTATAAAAAATTAATATCAGACCAATCACTTGAAGAATAATATTCTTTCGAAACATCTGGTTTTTTATTATCGTAGCAAAGATTGAACATCGAACAGAAGTACGAATTGGCCCCTATAAGGAAGAAAACTTAGCACTATATGCTAGTATTGTTTATGTACGCTTCTATAGATAGTATAGTTGATTTTTATTTTAGGTGAATATGAACTTATTGAAAGAATAAGGAAAATAGCAGAGAAAAATCAAATATGGCGGTCATATATTGGCATGGGTTACCACAATTGCTGTGTTCCACATACAATTATGAGGAACATGTTTGAAAATCCAGGATGGTAAATATCAAAGTCGAAATTTAAACCGTGCCATGTGGCCACTTTTGAACATAAATGTCCCATTTAAAAAAAGTATATAGTAGTATATACGATATATAAAAGTACATATGTTTATGAACTATCTTTCTATATAAACAGACTTTTGTTTCGGTATAGGTTAAATTGTAGCTGCTAATCAACGGAGTTTCTAGTGCAAGCTTTTCGGGAATACTGAAAGTATTTTGTACAAGTAGAACTCGTTATACCAAATTTTCTTTAGCAACCTGCGGGCTTCGACTAACAACATGCAGCTGAAATGGACCACTAAGATAATAATTACAAATTGTAAAGTATTTTATTATTTACATTACATTTTGTTTCATGAAGGATTCCAGAAACCGTTTATTAATGGCTAATATTTATAACGATTTATATAATAAGACAATTTGTTAATAAGAAGCATTCTTTCTTTATAAAAAATACGCCCTCTTCTTTATTCATATCACAAAATCTTAAATATTAAAGAAAGCAATTGTAAAGCGCATTGCCTATACGCCTTGTAAAAGTTATAAATTTCAGGACAACACAATATACGCCGTATCAACCAGAAGTTGCCCAAGGAAGATTAGAAAGCCTTCTAAACTATCAGACGATGGTTAGTGATCTTACGGGTTTGGATGTGGCTAATGCGTCTCTACTTGATGAAGGGACAGCTGCCGCTGAAGCCTTGTCCCTCTGTCACAGGTAATATACAATACTTTCGTTGGAACTAGTTTGGTTTATTTAAATTAATTTTATTATTTTAATTAATTAACGATAAATTTTTTCTTCTTCTCGACCTACAGTCGAGATACGTAAAATTAACACACATCTTTGCAGAATAGGATACACAAAATAGGTCTACTATTGCAAAATAGTAGACCTATTGTGTGTATGGTGTGATTACGAGACAATATGATGAACGGTGATTTAAATGATAAAAAATAACTAAATTGAAAAAGAATATTAAGGAAGTGAATCAATATTTGTTTATAGTTTTATAATATAAAATATGTATATTTATGTTATTATTACGTATAATCAGTTTGTGCACCGCCATCCACAAGTTAATTAATACGTGTATTCTACTCCATTATAGGGTTGCCTGGAAGAGATCGCTTTTAGCGATAAGGCCGCCCATTGTATCACTGTAACTTATTCTAGTTTTCATAGTATGTACATAGATTTAGTTGGTGAACAATAAAGTGTTTTCATTCATTCATTTATTCATAAGGAAATGAATCTTCCTCCTGCCCTTATCCCACATTATATGGGGTGACCACAACGTGTTCTCTCCTTCCACTCTCCTCTGTTAGCCGTCATCCCAACACCCTTTTTTGCCATATCATCTTTTATGCAATCCATCCTTTTTTTTTGGTCTTCCTCTACTCCTCTATCCATATACTCTCATTTCTATAATTTTTCTTGTTATATGGCATTCTTCCCTGCGCATTACATGGCCAAACCACGCTAGTCTCACTTTTAACTTTTTCAATAACTGGCGCTACTTTCACACTTCCTCTAATATACTTATTTCTAATTTTATCTATTTTCTTAACTCCACCCATCCATTTCAGCATTCTCATTTCCGCAGCATGTAATAATACCCTTTCATCCCTCCCCTTTGTGGCCCAGCATTCCGATCCATACAATACGACAGGCCTTATTACGGATTTATAAATTTTACCTTTGAGTTTAAGTGATACTCTTGGGTCACAAATTGTTCCTGAGACCTGTTGTCATTTCATCCATCCTGCATTCACTCTGTTTTTCACATCTCGGCCTATCCCACCGTCGTTCTGGATTAATGATCCGAGGTACCGGAAGTTGGAGCAAGTTGGCAGCGCCACGCCTCCTAAGGTAATCGGGGTGAAGTCGGATATTAATTAATATTTTATAATTTATAGTGTGGAACCAAATTCAGAACCATCCTAAACATGGAATACAAGTTCTGTTAAAGAAAATTAAGAAACATTTTAATGTGTAAATAAATTAATAAGAGCTTGGCGTTTCAGACATAATAAAAGAACAAAATTCGTGGTATCAGAACGTCTGCATCCTCAAACATTAGCAGTGGTTCAAACACGGCTTGATGCATTGGGTCTTGAGGTTATGGTTCTTCCAGACGTTCGTCAAGCAGATTTTGCACAGAGGGACATATCCGCAGTGCTCCTACAATGCCCAGATACAAGAGGCTTGGTTTATGATTACTCAAGTCTCGCCACTGCAGCACAAGAACATGGGGTTTGTAAATTGTTATAAAAAAAACAATATTAGGAGCTTTTTCTAATTCATTATTAGTTCGTGCTGATATTTGTGTGGATGTTATGGCATATTATTGAGACGTGTAATAAAACTAGTTTTTTTTATATTGTTAATAAAGTTTATAACCAATTTTCTTCATAAAAGCGCGAATATTCCGGCTGCATATAATGCTTAATTGGAAAACCCAATAATAGTGCATATTTTTGCCCATTTGTAAACTAGTAAAAAGTAAAATTCTCGCTTTAACTACGCTCTGGGAACGAGATTATTCGTCTTGTTAACTGGGAAGAACTATAAATATATACTATAACAATTCACACAGTCAATATAATCCCAAAGCAAACAGCTAAGCGCTTCTGAGAGATAATAGACAATTGATATACTACATTTTTTATTAACTGTAGGACAGCAGACAGGCTAACGGCCCGCTTAGAATTTAGCAGTTACCATCGCCTATACCAGTTTGCAATACCAGTGGCATCGCGAACACGCTGTTGTCCCATAAAGGTACAGGAACTTAGGTCACTAATGCCGGAACACAACATAAGGTTATTATGGCGGCATACTTAAGACCAAAGGTGGTCGCCATCCAGACGGGCTTGAGGCCCTACCACGTAGCTAGGGTGGGTTGTTTAGTCGCCTTTTACGACAGGCCGACCCCGGCCGCAGAGGTTAGTATTCTTTCTCCGCCCCTGCACGGATAAAAACTTACTTAAAGACTTATACACTTTATGAGATACATACCTTTTATACATAAACACCTAACATTCAGACTCGCTAATGACGTCGCACTACGGCAAAATTGATAACAACATACTTTTTTCTATCAGACTTTAGTAGTGGTAGCAACGGATCTACTGGCAATGGCGCTGCTTAGACCTCCAGCCGAGTGTGGCGCCGCACTCGCTGTCGGAACTTCCCAACGTTTAGGCGTGCCCTTAGGGTATGGTGGACCACATGCTGGCTTCTTCGCTGCTGAACATCAGCTTGTAAGACTGATGCCTGGCCGTATGGTTGGAGTTACTCGAGATGCTGCAGGACGGGATGCTTATAGGTACTAATTATAATAGTAGTGCGGCCGTGTAGCCTTTTCCACAAATATAATATACCCCATCGCTTTCTTAACGAGTACTAAAGTACAACAAAACATTACACGTCCTCGGGTAATACACCCTCTGACTTAACAGTGGATCTTAGAGTCCGAAATAAAGGTTACAAATGCAGGTAGGATGAATTGAGATGAAAGGATGATGATTATGAAATGGGATGAACAGTGAAAATAAAGATAACAACTGTAAACAGTATAATTTTTTACCTTTTTGTAATCACAGAACCTGAAATTTGTTTAATCCAAAGAGATATTTTAAAAATATAGTCCATCCATAAAGCATGTACATCTTGTGCACTTAAAAGTTATTATTTGATTAGACTAGCCCTACAGACGCGAGAGCAGCATATTCGCAGAGACAAAGCAACGTCAAACATTTGTACGGCCCAAGCACTGCTCGCTAATATGTCGGCTATGTATGCAGTTTACCATGGACCTCAAGGTTTACGGGATATCGCTACACGAGTGCATAATGCCACGCTTGTTCTAGATTATGGTAATAAAATACTTTTATTTTCAAATATGAATTTGAAACATATACCGATGTATCAGATTTCTAATTTTATTGATAAATATTATAATTTATGACAATCTGGCCTAACGTGTATACCACTAAAAAATACAACATATTTGTTTAGGTTTTCATAAAATATCATACATAAAACAAAAATGCCTAATTAGACCTTGCTAGCATTAAGTAACCAATAAGTAATATAATGTTAAATTAATTTACTAAATTAAATGATGATGTGTCTAAAAGCACTGCAGTGTTATAAATTGTTAGGATGTTTTAATTCTGCTCATGTGGACTAAACAATATAATAATATTTTTTTAATAACTAACCCTACTGGATGACCAAAGCTAAAGACAGAAGGACCTGGAACATGTTCAAAGAAGCTTTTACCCAGAACGGGGCTTTACAAAGAATACAAAAAAAACTGTCGTTTATTTATTGTTAGTCTATTTAAATATTTATCTATTAACAATTTACTCGTAGTTCTTATTAGTTTTCTTACTAAGTCTGTATTGTCGAGAAGTAGTATTTATTACTTCGACATTCATGAGATGGATTGGTATGAGAAAAATTAAAGCATATATTTAATTACACAGGTATTAGACAACGTGGTCATGGACAATCGAACGAGGTATATTTCGACACACTTCACGTAGTTCCCATATCAGAACATGATACTAATGCTATTAAATTAAGAGCTCAGGAAAAGAAAATGAATTTGAGGTATTTTGATGACGGAGCCGTAGGAGTTGCATTAGACGAAACTACAACTATAGAGGATGTGAACGATTTGTTATGGGTTTTTGATTGCAAGAATGTAGAAGAGGTAAAATTTCAACATATTAAACAAATATAATTTCTATTTCTTATCACCTGGTTTGTGAATTTCTTTTTTGTGTTTATAGGTAGTTAAGTCAGGGGATATTAGAGAACGTAGTATATTAAAGGGGCCGTTTAGAAGAACTTCACCGTATCTTACCCATCCCGTGTTTAACATGCATCATTCCGAAACAAGGATTGTGAGATACATGAAGAGGTTAGAAAATAAAGATGTATCACTCGTGCATTCTATGATTCCTCTTGTAAGTAGATATCATATTAATTAATTACAGAAAACAAAACTGCTTTTTATAGGCCTGTATACGATTTTATATTTTTTTATTGCAGGGTTCTTGTACGATGAAACTGAATTCGACAACGGAAATGATGCCGTGTTCTTTCAAACATTTCACGGATATTCATCCATTTGCCCCTCTTGATCAGTGCCAGGGATATCACAAACTATTTGAAGAATTAGCTCAAGATTTATGTGCAATTACAGGATATGACAGAGTTTCATTCCAACCAAACAGGTATGAAAAATGATGAAATTATTGTACTTTGGTGGTTACGAAATTATTTCATTTAAATGATTAATCTGAAAACAAACATATGGACATTTTATACACTGCCGGTGTAGGTAGTATACCACTTATTTGAATATTTTAAATTCCATTAAGATTTTAACACATTTTTCTTAACTTTGCCTAAACTATCTACTAACTTCTTAACTTTTATCTACTTCAAATTTCTTTTGACTTGCAGCGGTGCTCAGGGTGAATACGCTGGATTAAGAACTATAAAACGATACCATGAATTTCGGGGTGATACGGGCCGCAACATTTGTCTCATCCCAGTCAGTGCACATGGCACGAATCCAGCATCAGCTCACATGGCTGGCATGCTGGTATGTGCCATCCGTGTCACTCCTACTGGAGATATCGACATGGAACATTTAAAGGATATGGTAGGTTATATTTATTTTATATACTATAAGATACATATTATAAGATATTTTAGTCATTTAATTATATTTTCGCCTTACATTTTATGAATGTTGAATAATTTTAAAGGTGGAACAACATAGCAAAAATATATCTTGTCTGATGTTAACATATCCAAGCACTTTTGGAGTGTTTGAAGAACGGGCTGCTGATATTTGTGCCTTAGTACACGCACATGGTGGACAAGTGTACTTGGATGGCGCAAATATGAATGCTCAGGTATGTTTAAGTTTCTCTATTAGTTTAAATAGGATAAATAGGATAACGATTAAAAATCTGTTATTATTTGATGATTATTAACTTATCGTCAAATCTAATTTATCTTTATGCACACTTGGTTGCTCATAATTTTATTCAAATTATTGGCTATAACGTCACGAGGTTTTACTGTTACGTATATGAAATGTATTACAAGATTTACTCTTATAGAAAAAACATTCTTATTTAGGAATCTTCCTAGACCATTTTTTTAGGTGGAAATACTTGATGCACAACACACTACTTGGAGGCTCGCGGCAGGGTAATGTGGGTCTCCCGTAAGCCCGTGCGCAGTGGACAAGAAGATACACATTGCTGGTATATCCGCTAAAAGCATCGCAGTGTTCCTCTACTATGCAATGGCTGGGCAAGTGATATGCTTTTGCGCCTCTGGCTTGCGTGGAGATAGTTTTTATACCTAGTTAACTATCATCTCCATATTCTATCCAAATTTTAAAAGCAAGAATAAAAACTATAAATTTTTTTTAAGGTTGGCCTATGTAGGCCGGGTGATTACGGTAGTGACGTTTCGCATTTGAACTTGCATAAGACCTTTTGCATACCACATGGAGGCGGTGGTCCTGGTATGGGGCCTATTGGAGTGTAAGTAGACAATACAAGATATTCTAATAAAAATTATAAACTAACAATATTACGAAATACATTGGTATTGTTAATTTAGTATATAAACACTGCAACAATTTAAGTAAGTTATCTGTTTCTAAAATAATTAATTTAATTCATTGTATTAGCTCTCTTAACCTTATACATTTAATATTTGGATCACTAAAAGTCATGTTAAAGTTACGTAGTAACTATTTATTAATCTGTGGTTAAAGTTTAAAATTGAAGTCAATGGTTACTAGAAATGCTAAATTTTTATATTTTTACAGAAAAGCTCATTTAGCACCATTCCTGCCTTCACATCCGGTCATAGATCCTTTAGCAGATTTAGGAGACGCTGCCCATAGTTTTGGTTCAGTGAGCGCTGCACCTTATGGCTCATCTGCCATTTTACCTATTTCATGGGCGTATATAAAGGCTAGTATAAGCAAATTAGATACGATAAATTAAATTTTTCTTTAGATATCTCTTTTTTCACGATTCTCTGATTTCACGTATCGTGAAATAATAACATTTATTTTAAATCCTGGTATCTTTGCCACCTAAAGTCAAGGCTATTTCGTGATTTTATTTACATAATTCAAAACACTATTGTATAAAAGACTTATATTTATATATGACTATTAAGAGTTTATATTTATTATCAGCAGTTATAACAAACTTCGTGTATTTAAAATACATTTTTATCTGGGTATTTACATTTTAGATGATGGGACCTAAAGGATTAAGACGAGCCACCCAAGTCGCGATATTAAATGCAAATTACATGTCTAAAAAATTAGAATCACATTACAAGACCTTATACAAAGGGGAAAGAGGTTTAGTTGCGCACGAGTTTATAATCGACGTAAGAGATTTGAAGACAACGGCTAATGTGGAACCGGGAGATATTGCGAAACGTTTGATGGACTTTGGTTTGTAGATTTCTTAGTAATAGAATATAAACTCTACTTTTGAATTGGTTCTTCGCGTCAGCGGTGGAAACATTGATTAATAGTGGGATCCATGTTATATTTAGTGGCTGTAAAGAATAACGAATAAGCTGCTGATAGCTCATTCGTTACGATTCATAATACTCACAGTTTCATTGAGAATAATTGTAATCATACATTTATTACTAGTTGACCCGGAAAACATTGTTATATCATAGAAATTAAAAAAAGAACTTAATTACGTTCACCCCTATTTCACCCCATTCAAGTTTCATTTTCGCGACAAAAAGTAGCCTATGGACATATCTTTCTATAAGGTCCAATTTATATCTATACCTAAGGTTGCCATCCATCCGGGTTTCCCCGGATTTGTCCTAGTTTAAAAGGCGTCCGGGGAGCGTCCGGGCGGGGTTTTATTTGTATTCCGGGTTGTAATTCAAATCACGCGCGCGGCTCGCGCGACGCCCAACTTGACAGGTATCTCGCCAGTTACAATTTTTAAGAACACCAAATGCTCATTTATATTTGGAATTATTAAAAATTGCACGGTATTTTTTTGTATAACTGCGCATAACAGCAACGCAGAGAGAATATTTTCACTAATTACACAACATTGGCGAAAGAAAGAAATTTACTGAAAACAGAAACAGTTCAATTATCAAAATAAGATACAATTTCAAAGACTATAATTGTATTGATTTTTATAAATTTCTTCAAAGCAAGGAAGATATTCTAAACGCTATTGGAAAGACTGGAAAATAACAAAACACGAAAAGTAAAACAGGCAATTTAGAGAATAAAAAATAAACGTAGAACTTTATGAAGATTTGTTTTAATTTTTTTTTTGAAAAAGTGAGGTTGAAAAGATTGTAAATTATTTTTAAATTTTAAAGAAAAGTTTAAATGAAATTTAAGTTGATTTTTTCAAAGTTAAAGAAAGAGTAAAACTTTCTGTTTTATTCACAGACAAAAAAAATTTAAGATGTAGTTTCTTTAAACTTTGAGATTTTAACACAACTCAACGCAAAAGAGCAGTATAATTTTGTTTTGTTAGAAAAGTCTAATTTTGTTTTTTTTATTAAAGAAATGTAAGAAAACTGCTAATAGTTCCTTAAAACTTTAAAAAGATTATGTTTTGTTTAAAATTGTAGTTTAAAATTGTATTAAAATAAATAAAAATTGATTTATGACCATCAAAACTATATTTTATTCTACTGAGTAACTTAGAAAAAATACTCTGTTCAAACGTCCGGATTGTAAACTCTGAAATCCGGGGTTTTCGCATTTCTTGTCCTGGTTGACAAATTTTTGAGATGGCAACCCTATCTATACTGAAATTAATCAGAATTAGTTCAGCGGTTTAAGCTTGAAAACGTAATAGTGAGACACACAGACAGTGTAACTTCCACATTTATAATTTTTTATTTTAGTATGGATGTATTCTCATGTGATATTTAATAAGACTGTTACAGATATTTCATCCTTTTCTATTTAATAAAACTTTTCATCATTTACATGTGTCCGGAATTAACGATGAACTAACTGCTTCCTATAAGGCTTCCACGCACCAACAATGTCGTGGCCTGTTGCTGGGACACTAATGATCGAACCAACGGAGTCAGAAGACCTTCAAGAATTGGATCGGTTTTGTGAAGCGCTCATCACTATTAGAAAGGAAATCAAGGATATTGAAGACGGGGTTATTGACAAGCGCATAAATCCACTGAAGGTTAGTTGCAATGGCAATTAAATTATGATTGTAACAAATATTAAAATATTTTTGATTAAAAAACTAATAAGTCTAAAAAGGCTAGGTCTTTCCTATGAAAATTAAATTTGACTATATATATTCTCTTATAAAAATGTACGAAGAAATTCTAAACTAGGCTCCAAAGGGATAAGTAATAAAGAGATAAAGAAGAAGTAGGAAATATAATGGACTTTTTATATATGTATATAGTAAATATCTTCAAGATATTTTTATAAACCATCGAGAGGACGGACTTTATGGGTTATATTAATGGGGAGGCTTAAGCTCAGCAGTGGGACGTTGTGAGCTGTTATTATTATGATACAAATAAACCTCCCAAATATGAATCTGATATTAAATGATCTAAATTTGGTTCAGATGGCACCCCACACTCAGGAAGAAGTTATATCTGAAGAATGGAACCGACCGTATACTCGGGAACAAGCTGCTTTCCCTGCTGTGAGTGAATATTTTATTATTGTTTTTGAATCCTTGACTAGAAGACAGGCTTCATCTTTAATAAGGTTCTCTACCTTAGAGCCTTATATTTTATTTTGAGCCACACTCAGGAGCTCCGTGCCTTGCATATAGATCTTCTAGAAATGACATAGTAAATTTTACAAAAGCGTATTGTTAATACTTTGCTGGCCGGTGGCGAGTTAACTCGTTTTTTCATACCCAAACTTTGCTGACCTGTGACGAGTTAACATATCACTGTACTTGCATTATCTATTTCAATTTATGATACCAAGGGCGATATAGCAAAAGCTTGGAGTATCGTGTTTAGGTCATAAAGCGGACATAACAAAAAATTACTTTTTTTGGTATTTAGATTTTTATCACAATTTTAGTATAAAAATTTCAACCATGACGGAACGTATCGGTGAAGAACTTTTCCATAAATTATATGCGAATACTTTATATGATTGTCCAAGTGATTTCAGTTTATCATACAAAAAAAAATATTAAGAGTTTTATAAAAAATAAGTCCAAAGTTTCATTTCATTCAGTATAAATAAAATTTATTGGAGTTTATTTAGAACGTTTTACTTCCATATTCAATTACAAAATAATAGCCGGGGACATGACATAGCTTCTGTGTAAAATTGCCGGATCAACAAAGTGTTAAGAGGTTTATAACAGGATCCACGATAACGGTCTCTTAGATTATTCGGGCTGTCTTCATAAAATTAACTTTTATGACTCATTAACTGACTCAGTAATTAAGAATACGTTGATTAATAAAATAATTAGTTAAATCAAATTAGAAAACTTCATATATATATAGACTTTTCAAAATTAATAAGGTGAGCCACTTCTTTTACAGCCGTTTGTGAAAGGAGAGACCAAAATCTGGCCAACAGTCAGCCGCATCGACGATATGTATGGCGACAAACATCTGGTATGCACCTGTCCACCTGTCATTGATGATTTCTGATTTCATTGATAATTTATTCTAAATAAAATATAACTGTATATTGTATTTCATTACCTGTTCTATTAATATTATTAGGGTACAAAATATCGTCTTATTAAAAAAAAATATTAATATACTTCTGTATGAATTAGGCAAAAGTTTAGAAAACGTTTTCACTATCACACAACTTTAAAGAAAATATATGATATAAGATAATAAAACAAAGTATGATGCATTTATGTATATTCTGTTCATTTTTTTGTGGAATAAAATACAATTCTCTAACAACATAATAATTTATTTATTTTCAAAGTTTATTATACTATAGCAGTATAACAGTAGCTTGCTTGCATTAACTTTGAACAATTAATCTATCTACCTTAACATACTAACATTTAGTATATTGCGAAGGATAATGTTTAATTTTTGTATTCAAGGCAACGTGTTTATTTTTCTAGCTCAAATTAGCATCTGGAATGGAAAACTCGATTATAAATTTCTAGTAACATCTTATAAGAAACTAATCGGTTTTGTAAAATCTAAATCTACAATCTTTAACTACAATATAATGCTAATTAAAATATTAATACGTAAAATTGGAACAGATTTTAAATTTGCCACATTATAAATAAGCAGTCATAAATGTTTATTATATTACTTCGAAATGAATTATAGAATAATAACATAAGTAATTTTTAAGGAATCTAAGTATTATGGTATTAACTAAAGAAACAACTATTTCTTATTTGGATGGAGAATTTATAGCGTCTTTTGGATACATGCCCAATCTCACTCCTAATTCTTTAGGCATACGCATTACAGGGCGAGTAGGAAATGGGTGGTAAGAACCGGATGAAGGGCTTCGAGGGTAAGACAAAGAAGACAACGTGTCTGTATCTATTAGAGACGTGATTGCACTGCAAGTATCGTCTGTGTCTAATACACTTTTATCACTTTTTTCTATATAGTTCGGAAGGGTGGAGGTGTCTTTTGGAAATATTTTCGGTGAAATGGGCGTCGAAACTTGATCAAGTGATGTAATTTGACATAAAGTATCACTAGAGTTGCTCTTTGCACCCAAAGGTGAATCATCTTCAGTTGATGGTTCGTATGTAAAACTTATCGATGAAGTTACAACATGAGCGAATTCACTAACTTGGCTGATATCAGTCTTTAATAAGTTTTCGGAAACGTTGGACTCTTGGTCAACCACTTTCATTTCTATATCACTACCTATAGATGGTACAAAATCGTTATATTTTGTAGAAAATGGATAATTGTAGTCATCAGACGTATGACGTCTTTCATGTGTAAACGTATCCTTAAGTTCTGACGATGGTAATGTTATCGACTGTTTTGACTCTCCAGATATTGAATGGCGTGTCCCATCAGAGCTGGTTCTAGGTTTCAATTCTTTATTCGAACCGTCAACCTCACTTAGCAAATCTGACTTTTTTCTAATATCGTAATCAAAACTTCTTTCATGTTTGTCTAACTTTTTTTTGGAGTTGCATTTAACAAAGAACCCTTTGTTTTCCCAACCGTAAATATCTGTTTTGTTGCCTATACATTCAATACTCGGACTTTTAACAGCTTTAATATTAAATTCATCAGTTCTTACATTCAAACTACGAGATTCCAAGGAAAATGGATCGTCTATTGATATAGGTCTTATTCTATCCATATTTTCGGAATGATCTTTACGCGGATTTCTTTTTCTATATCCTATAATCGAATCGGAAGTAGATTCTTTTAAAGATGGCGAATCAATTAGTTGATTCTTTACAACTTTTTCTGGAATTGAAACATGAAAAATACTTTTTTGATAATCTATTTCCTGTTCTGTTCGCCTTGCAATGTTTTGTTTGGTTAGAATACGACTGAGAATTTTTGAATTTTCTTGAATAATTTGTAAAGCTCGTTCACTATTTTTTCTGCCTGTTTGTAATAAATAGTCTTTTGGAGAATCTTGGTTTGTAGGAGATTTTATTTGTTTTGATGTTTTCAGTGATTCTTTGACTTCATCATCTATTTCATTTTTTTTCATAAAGCTATGACTTTGTGGTAGAGACGAAGCTCTCTCTACCTCATCTTTTATTATTTTATCACTGTTACTACTTTGTAAAGTTAAAGAATCGGGCTTTTTAGGTAGCCTAGAAAGTCTTTTGGTAGGGCGCCTATTAGGAATATCTGAACTATTAGGGTCAGTTAATCTTGCCCCAAAAAACTCGGGACTATGCTCAAAGTATTTATCAATTTTCAATGGTATTGGTGGTTCATCTTCACTAACAATAATACTTTCTGCACCTGGACTTCTTGGAGGACTGTCCAAATCTGATATATTTTTTTCAAATAAATCTATGTCTGGAATAAAGTTTAGACATTTAGAAATACTATCAATTATGTCCGGGGGTCTTGAGTTAAGATTATCGTGTTCTGAAAAAGGAGGTCTTTTAAAATTTGATTCAAAATCGTAGTCAAATATTGAAGTATGTGTATGTTCAGGATCACCACAACGACAAGGTGATAAATCTATGGGGCTTAAATCAGTAAAATTTTTTGGCATTTTATTAAAATTTTTAGGCCTCATAGGTTCTAAATTTTTAGGCATGTCTTCATATATAGTCCTATTCAGTCTTTGTATAACATCTTCTTCTTCCGTAGTTATATGACCAGAATAAGACGACATATTACTTTTATAATTTTCATGCTCGCTAGTTACTAAAGTATCCTTTAGTTTTGTTTCAAATCCATCAATGTACGTTCTTAATGGTTCCCCAGCTGCAGAATCCAAATAGTCAGTAATAGAGTTAATGGGTTTTTTAGAACCCTGTATTTCCTTTTTAAATTCAGGAGCGTACGGAATATCAATTTTTGACTTTAGTGGAAGATTGTGAGTTTTTGTATCTTTTAATACTAGTGAAGGTGTGTATTTTTTAATTTTCGAACTATTTATTTCATTTCCATCATTTGGTAAATCTGGTTCAGAGTCACTGACATGCTCATTTTCATCACACAAACTAGTATCTGTACTTGATGCACTGTGAGATGAATACGACGACGTTTCACTTGAACTACGTGACCTCAATGTCGCAATCATTTGATTGGCTTCAATTTCAGAAACTATAGTCCCATCTCCAGCCTCATCTAAATCAATTGATGCTTTTCTGCGTTTTTCTTTTTCCTTTTTAATATCTTTCCATTTAACTGAGTTTCTTCTGCTAAGTGATTTACGATGTTTTTCTTCATTCCAACTAATTGTCTCATTAGATCGAGCTCGTGGGTGACTTGATTTATCTGAAGGCGTTGAAGTCTGCCGCGAAGGTGGCACTGCACCCGGAGGAGGACCGAGTCGTCGTCCTCGAGAACTAACAATAGCACTTTTTCCCAAAAGCAGATTATTAACTGTCAAAGAAGTCGGTGATGTGGGAACTCCAACTAAAACAAAGTATTTTTTATAACTTTTTCAATTACAATAAATATGTATACGTACTAGTGTAAATAAACACCTGCAGCATGTCGGGCACAGGCAGCAGCTAATATGACATGAGCTTGACGTTGACGCTCGCGCAACCTAGCATATTGACGCTTTAAGGCACCTATATCCAAAGACAGTCTGTCACCCGCTGCAGAGCGATCTTCCCGCCTCGGCATAACCTTGAAATAGTAATTATTATAATCAATCATTATAAATGTTAGTTAACGTCATAGGATTTAAATAGTTATTTAAATCTTATGGCGTAATTTTAAATACATATTCTTCAACATTTTATTAATACCCGCTATAAATATTTACCGTTGCTAACGCCATTTTATTTCCATCATCGCTGGAGTCTCCTTCATCTTCAGAATAAAACAAGCGGAGTCCTCGTTTCGTCATGGAAGTCATCTGAAAATCAAATGTGAATCAGTTGCAATAGCTGTGAGGTTTTTGATTGTTAAAATATATGTAGATTCTTACAGCAGAATTTAATGGAGGTTGATACGTGGGAGCCGCTGTGGGTGGTACTGGTGGTGTTACTTTATATCTATGTATGCTGCGCAACCTAGGTAACTCCGGTGCGGAACCGAAGGCCACCACTCTGGCAACCAGTGCCTCTCCGGCTTCCCATACAGCGCCTGCGCCTCCACCCATGCAGCTGTAAAACTCGTCCGCAGAACGTGCTGAGAGTATTCGACTAGAAATAAATATTTCGTTATACGCTACATCATTACTAAAGATAGAATGACGATGATAAATAAAAATTTAGGGTCACAAAAGTAAGCAAGTCGTTCTCTTCTACTCTGGAGACCGAGTAACATTAAGTATTAAATAAAATATTGAGTTTTGCCATGGAACTTTTGTTTTCTCAGTAACATTAAGTATTAAATAAAATATTGAGTTCTGCCATGGAACTTCTGCTTTCTCCTATAAGTTCCTTTTCGTGAACAAAGAGACACAAAAATGGGTGTGGCTAAATTTGGTCGTCTAACTCCCAAATTTATTGCTTTTTACAAATCCTTACGCAAGTGATGCCGTAGTCCTAATTCTTAAGTCTAGCCGAGCCACATGGTTACAAGTCATAAAGCCAGATAGTCATTATTAAAAAAAAAAACTAGTAAAGAAGATAATTTTTGTTTCAATGAGGTGACTTACTCTTGGAGCAAATCCCAAATGGCTAAGGCTGTAAGTAATAATACTTCGTTTCCATCTAGGAGTATCAGATCCCACACTCTCAGCAGAGACTCCCGTGGTAACCAAGTAGCGTATAGCGTCAAAAACCATTGCATCGTGAATACGTCTGGTAATGGGGGTTCAATTCCTCCACCTAGTAAAATACAGCAACTATAATACATTAACAATCAAGTATTTCATCGTTTGTTGGCAGACGTAAATATTAATTTAAAAAATAATATAGGTTGTTAACAATTTCTCTTATAATATCTAGTGGTATGATAATTAATCAGAATTGAGATACTTACATAACGTATAAAAGAGAGAAAAGATGAGGAAACGAATATATAGAATATTTCTCTTTTTATGTTAAAAGCTACAATATCAAACGAAATAGTGTTAGTAACGAAAATCAATTATAACTGAAGGTACACAATATTTTTTACCGTCAGATATCCTTTGAAGATGATCCATGTGATGAGCTAGTCGGGGTAGTCGTAATCGCAGCAAATCTCTAAAAGCTGCCATATCTGCAGACAAACCACGCAAGTCGTCCGCAAAATAGCCCTCTGGCAAAACTGCTTCTACTAAGTATATCATTACCTGCCACGAGTACAAAATTATCACTAAGTTGTATGATGAGTTGCACTGGCCATATGACCCCGAGCAGAAATATATACCGTCGGAATCTATATAAATTTCTGCTCGTCATAATTGTTAAAACGATTTCTCCTTCGTTCACAAAGAGCAAAGAATGACTATGTCAGTTATCTTTTCGGGGAGATGAATCAGATGGTATCCCCCTTTCAAAAATAATGTTAGCCTCATATGTTATATATTTGCTTATGGCTCTTTGTCTGGGTAAAGAAAGTGCCATCGAAGGATAATTCGGGCTCTAAATGCTTCGAAGAAGGTTTTTTTTTATTGCTGTAGGATAACAGACAGGCTGACATCCCGCTTAGAATTTAGCAGTTACCGTCGAATATGGGTATTTGCAACACTAGTGGCATTGCGAATACACTGCTGTCCCATAAGAATACAGGAACTTGGGTCACTAATACCGGAACACAACACAAGGTTATTATGGCGGCATACTTAAGACCAAAGGTGGTCGGCAACCAGACGGGCTTTGAGGCCCTACCACGTAGCTAGGGTGGGTTGTTTTGTCGCCTTTTACAACAGGCCGACCCCAGCCGCAGAGGTTAGTATTCTTAGTTAGGTTAGTTAGATAGTTAGTGCCGCATAGACAGGGAGCCGGACGCTCGGTGCCACCACTGCGTCCACGGCGGGGAGGACACGGCGCAACACACACTCGCCGAGTGTGTAGCTTGGGAGGAGCAGCGCCGTGTCCTCACAAATGAAGTAGGAGGAGATCTGTCGCTGCCGGCCGTAGTGCGGAGGATTGTCGGTAGCGCAGAGTCGTGGGACGCAGTGGTGTCCTTCTGCGAGGACGTGATGTCGCAGAAGGAAACTGCGGAACGGGAGAGGGAGATCTCGACTCCCTTCCCCGGCCGCAGAAGGCGCACCGGGCGAAGAAGAAGGGCGAACAACGCCCTTTTCCGGCCCCCATAAATAGGTCCAGGGGCGAGGGACTTGGGGAAGTTTCCGCCCCCTATTCAATGGACCCGAGGTGGAGGCGCGCGCGGGTGTCGGCGCGCGCCTCTGAGGCGATGCACGGGGTAGTTAAACACCTCACTACCCCGTGCAGGAGACGAGGCCCGGACAGACCGGGCCAGCACTAGTGTGGGGCTGCGGAAGAATCTGGATTCCCGCGGCCCCGCGCGCACGTGTGAGGAGACACTGGGGTGGTGGTTTTAGCCGGTAGGAGTTCGGCATGCCCTTCCACCTTTCCCCAGGCGGAGGTAGTCCATGAGGATTTCCCCACCCCGTAAAAAAAAAAAAAGTTAGATAGTTAGAGGTTAGTATTCAGAAGGTGATTTATTTCGTACACAAAAATAGTATAACTTAAAAAAATTACGCAATGGACAGAAGGCCATTATAAAATAAAATACTGTAACGCAAATTGATAATTTTAATAGACTTGTGTCTACTTACCTTTAAAGAATCTGATTCAGACTTATCCATAACCTCTAATATAATTGCTGCTAACATATTAAAGCCTTGACAGTAACCGACTTCTTTGTTCCATCTAAAAAAAAGTTTTATTGAAAATGTATAAAAATATATAAAATAAATAATAATTTTACTAGGCAAAAAGGGTACCTTGCGGATAAATTGCAGGAGTGTCGGCTTCGTTGGTAAGGCCACATTTTACGGCAACCGGATACTTACGTGGGAAACAAATATCTGGCCATGCCGCCTCCGCCGGGTTCCAGCAGGAGGGGTAGACCCGAAAAGTGCTGGCTTGACGTCGTAAAGGGTGATATGCGTGCCAATGGGCTCACTACCAGGGATGCTAAAGATCGTGCGAAGTGGAGCAGAAAAAGTCGGAAAGTGGACCCCGGGCACTGAAGTGGAAGTCTAGGTTGCAACCGGGATACAATGCTGGGATGATGATGAATGAATGAATGAAAAGGGTACCTTGCGTAAGCCAATAATACCCTGCGGAGCATCGCTTGATTTTCCCGCCCTTCAGTTCCGCAGAACAAGGAACATCCAGTGCGATGTAGATCCTGAAAATAATTTATTACTAAAATAGTTGAAATAAGTAAAAATATTAATACCAAAGTTTTATTAGTATTGTATATAAGCAAACTTAAAAACATTTTTTATCGGTATTCAGTTAAACTATTTTTGGTATAGAAATAAATATTTTTAGTTTACACAGTTCGATGTTAATAGAATCTACTACATAAAGCCAGACTCTAATAATTTTTTAGTGGAGTGTAGTAGGGTGAAGATATATAGCCTATTTTTGCTTTATTCGCCTATGGATGATTACGACATAGATATGGATCTAGAGGTACAGCGAAAACGCTGCTGTGCACATAGGGTTAATGGAAGCTGGGTCACTAATGCCGGAGCACAACACAAGTGTAATATTTTTTTTTATAGCTGGAGTTCAACAGACAGGCAGACGACCCACCCTGGCAAGTGGTCACCGTCGCGCTGCCGGTCTCGAAGAAATTTTATAACGCCTTTTTTCAAGAACTCCATATCGTACCGCGCTGAGAAAACCTCAGCCGGAAGCTCATTCCAGATCCTGAGAGTAGGCAACATGAATGTTCTAGAGAACCGTTTCGTACAAGAAAGAAGAGGGTTCAAGAATTGGGGATGAACACCCAGCCGATGGCGGGCAGTACGGTGGTAGAAAGACGACAAGGGCACCATCCTGAATAGTGCTTCAGAACACTCCCCGTTGTACAGACGGTAGGATACGCAAAGAGACGCAAAGTCTCTCCGAAGTCCAAGCGTGTCTAAACCGTGAGTATGAGATCGCTGACAATACGAACTGCGCGCCGTTGGATCGACTCTAGGGGATTGATATAACAGGCGGGTGCTCCAGCCCATAAATGTGAGCAGTGCGCGGTCACCATGTGCGGTCCGACCTGTGCTTTGTATAGCACAAGCCGTTGCCTTGGACTGCTTGGACCGGTTTAACACACCTAGGTTTTTGGAGGCAAGTTTAGCTTTACCCTCCAATTATCCCCTAAACTGCACGACACCAAGGATCCCAATACTGCTTGCGATGGAAAGAGAGGTTCCTTGGAACTGTGGCGCAGGTGCGAACGGGGTTTTCTTGGCAGAGAATACGCAGACTTGCGTCTTCGAGGGGTTGAACTGGACAAGGTATTGTCGTCCCCATTCAGAAACTCTCTCTAGGGAGTTCTCTACTTCAGACACAAGTCTAACCCGACTTTCTTCCAAAACTGCAGGAGAGAGGTTTACACGACCAGTGTAACGTGCATCGTCGGTGCTATCATCTGGATAGCAATGAATGCCATCTATAGATAACATGTCATTAATATTCAGAATAAATTGCGTCGGCGACAGCACACAACCCTGGGGCACAATAGCATTGATATGATTTACACTGGAGCAGCAACCGTTAACAACGACCTTAATACTGCGCCCAGCGAGAAAGCTGGATAGCCAGGTGCAAAGACTCCCAGGTATCCCGTAAGATGTAAGCTTCGCAAGAAGAGCCCTATGCCAGACCCGATCGAAGGCCTTAGCGAATAAATATAATTATGGCGGGATACTTATAGACCAGGGGTGATTGCCATCCAGACGGGCTTCAAGCCCTACCACCTAGTTAGAGTCGCTTTGTCGCCTTCTACGACTGGCCGACCCCTGCCACAGGGGTTAATATTCTTACTCTGCCCCTGCACCGGGAAAATGGGTATACGGACCTTGAGTATTTGTGCGCCCAGTTCAGCATCATCTGGCAGTGCTGTGCCGCGGAAACAAGCGCGTTCCGCCATCGGCCAGTCGATGCCTCTGGAGGATAAGTAGCGATCTGCGAGCGTAATCCATAGCTGGAACAAATATTTCAAATAAGTTATAAATTTATTAAAATAAGTCCCATCGATCGGTTTTAATTTGAATTCATGATGTGGTCACGAAAGAAAACTTGCGAGAAATATTGAAGGATATTAAATATTAATAGGTAGTTCAAACAAATTGATCATTCTAAATATAGTTGTGGCGAAATATGTAAAGGATATTTTCGATACGCTCCAGATGATTGACGTCAAACTTCAACTTTGATTAATGTTTGTATCGGTCTGGGCCACGAGATCGGCGGACCAGTTTATTCTCCATCGGTCCAAGCACTAGGTGATATGGGGCAGCGGGTTCATTTTTATATACTTGATAATTTTAATGGTTATGTACTTACAAAATAAAACAAATGATGCATGTACATTACAGCGTAACTAAATTCAAATTGGCAGTCAATTTATTGCTTTGCAAATGCGTATATAACATAGTTCCTTCATAAAGTTGAAGCGACCGAAGATAAAGCTATAAAATATTAATATCGTAAATTTCTTTAGGCGGCACTTACTTATGTAATGTTATTATATAAAAGTAAGGATGAATGAAACTCTTTTTTTCACCAGCTAAAAGTACTAAATAAAAGTTTACATATATCGGTTTAATAAATAAGCTAATAATCGAAATATAACGGTACATATACTTATACAGATGAACTTGAGAGGTACCTTTTTGCGAAAGTGGTGTGGCACGCCAGCAGGCAGGCGCGCCACGAGGCGCATCGCATGTAGCCATTCTGCGTAGCCTCCTTCCCCTGGACCTTCGTTACCAACAGTGCTAGGGGCCAAGCCAAAACGCAAGCTACTTTCCCCAGCTATGTAAGAAAAAATTATTAACAGATGAATTACATGAAACATAAATAATTAATTATTCCTGTAACAACTTTTTCAATTGAATAGAAATTTTTGCAATCCTTAATAACACTGCAGACATTTACTGTCGTCTTGTATATGAACATCCTAAAAAAATACACAAGGAATATTTAACCCATCTCTATGCTGCATCAGTAAAATGAAATTTTAAAATCAACCTATAACGAGTTTTTGTATAGAAATTATATGAAAAATTCGTGTATTTTGTGTATTTCTTTAGTAAGTATGAAAATTATTATGAAAGATTATATAAATAGCGTTCAATAACGAAATCTTTATAACAACTTATTATATTGAACAATGCAATGAAATTAAGAGCTTAAAATGGTATGGTGAGTTTAAAATGTAGAAGAATGTAAACAACTTTATTGTAGCTATTATGATATTAGTCATTTCAATGATGGTTATGTTATTACATTTTACAATTTTTATTTATAACGTTACAATAAATAATAATAAAAATTCTCAATATCGTTATAGACGTATCTTCATATAACATTGCAAATTGTTTGTAGTATTTTTTAAACCGCAACACAACAAAAGGAAGCCGCAAACAACTTGAATGGCTTCCAATGCCTGGTCATTGATTAGAAAAAACCAGCTACGTACCAGCGGTAGCCCTCGCGGTACCTGCGAGGTTTCTCAAAGAATTTAGAAGTGCACTCATCTGTGTTGCACGAAGCAGTTATTTGGTATTAAACACATAATTATATTGTAACTGCACTAAACACCCGGACTAAGATTTAACGACTTTGTTTTACGATTTCACGTTATAGTTTATGACAAACTTCATTCTGATGTATACAGGTTAATTATTACTCTAAAAACATGTAGCTTCATGTAACTATCAACGCAAAACTGCGAAATTGTGAAAAATAATGTGACATATTCGAGAAACGATTGAGACTGCGTAGTCTGCCAGCTGACGCGGTGTTTACTGGGAGCTTCGAGGAACTACCCGACAAGCTATCTCTCTACTATCGTACTGCATTTGAATTTTGCTATTAGGATTGGAGGAAAAGGGACGTAGGATGAAGGCGGCCTTATGTCGAACAGTAAGCAATAATGTTTTCACGGTACATATTTTGGAGCATGCGCTTTGGGGCTGATGGGTTACATGTGTGCGAGAACTGTATATCGATTCAGAACCACTGTTTCCGACACGTCAGTGTCGGAAACAAAATAGACGGGTAAGGCATACCCTATCCAAACATTGTCGCCAAAGCTAATTTTAAAACACAATAAATGCAATTTGTCGCCTTGTGTTGTTAAGTAAGGTAATTTATTTAAAAAATGAATGGATGCTGTGAAATAAATAAAACAAAATTACATTATTAAATCACGGTTTATAAAAATGCAATGAAAATCAAAAATCTTTACTTATCATATTAGTTACATTTTCCAAACTCACAAATGTGTCGTAGTAAAACTGTGAAAGCTGCACACAGCCTCTTCTGTTGTCTCTTTAGACGATCTCTGGCGCGAAGTGATCTTGAGAGGCGATCCCCAACAGTCTTTAGCCTATTTTCCCATTCGTATTTCTGCTCTCTTAATTCATATATATCTGTGTTATTTATTATAAATTGAGTAACTGTTGTTGTATAAAAATTATGATATGCATACTTATGGTTTCAATACTTGAATCGAGATATATGTTAATATTTGCAATTAAATGCTAAAGGCAATCTATATTAACTTCTAGCATAATTACCATTACCGTTAAAGCATTTAGTTCTACTTGCAATGAAAGCTTGGAATTTGGGATCCACTGTTTAGATCATAGAACAAAACATTAAGGCGTTTTCTTGACTAAAAGTATTAAGAAAATTTGCATGTGACGTGCCCTTTTGGTTTATGTAGCTAATATTAGCCAGTCCTCTAACTCAAAAGAAGGTAAGAATGATGTACTTTCTGAAAACTATCAATATTAGTACCCCTTCAGTCGCCTTTTATGGAAACTACACAACCAAATTATTAGCATTTTTTAAAGATTCTGCACAATGTGAAAATATGTATTACGGGGGTTTTTCACAAAGATAAAATTGGCGGATCATGTCCGTGGATAAATTGTTGGAGTGCCCCTTCGCTGGTATGGTCACGTTTCGAAGCAACCGGTTACTTATGTGGGGAATAAATGGTTAACCATGTCGCCTCCGCCGGGCCCCGGTAGAACGGGTAGACCCAAGAAGTGCTGGCTTGAGGTCGTAAGGGGTGATTTGCGTGCCAATGAACTCACTACCGAGGAGGCCGAAGACCACGCGAAGTGGAAAAGAAAAAGTCGGTAAGCGGACGCCGGGCATCTAAGTGGAATTTTGGGTTGCAACCGGGATTTAACGCTTGGATAATGATGATGATAAAATTGGCGGATACAGATACATAGGTCAGAAAATATTATTTGCATTAAACAAATTTTAATAAATTTAGTCTTTCTTTGGGAACGCTCCCACACACGGTCGTATCAGACTTGTGTAGCCACTGACATTCTTATACTATATTGATATTCTAATATCTCATGAAAGAAATAAATTACATAATTAAGGCAATATAATAAATGAAGCTAATTAGTTACGTAATTGGTTTCTTTCGTATTGTAATACATACCCAAGGATTCTAAATAATTTCGCTCAATCGCTTCTGTTTGCTCTCCATAATTAGATTGCGACGACGTTACCGACGCCGCAGATGTTGATCTATAACGAAGTAATTACCTCAATATTGCCGGCTTATCTAAATCATGGTACTTAATGATTGAAAATTATCTTTTTACCCATGACTGCAATCAATTGCGCTGTGGCTGCTCCAGTCCCTGTGGTCCGTGTAAATTTCATCCAGTAACTCGTCTATTAAATCCTTTACATTTCTTTGCTGGGGAAAATTACAAATTAGTTACAAAAGAAGCAGTGTATACCAAAGGGATTGAAATATATAAAACACAATAGATATGGGATAGTATTTAGAGAAGAGGAGATAAAGTGTACTTTACAAAAATTAAAAACAAATCCCTATTTTAAATTTTACTGGCCATTAGTTAAAAAAAATATTTTATCGAGTTTTGTACTTTAAATTTTAAAAAAAATGCAACATATGAGCAACAAGATGTTGTACATTGTAAATATTTATATTAATATGAAAGTTAAAAAAAACACTAGGGCAGGGTTTTCTAAAAAAATAAAGCTAAAAAGATTTTGCCCTGTTTCGATTGCCCTGTTTAAAACAAGGTTATGACTTACCTTTTCCTGAATAATGGGTGGCTGTGGTATCACTGTACGGCCTTTCATACAGTTTATTTTAGGAATTTTAAGCTTCTTTTTTTCTTTTGGCTTTGGACATTCAGTTAATGTACTAAAATCCAATTCAAATCTCACTACTTTTAAGTTTATTGGCTGCTGGACACTAATTGTTTTCATTTTTGTATTATTATTAAATGTATCCATAAAAATTTAGAATATAAAATAAGACATTTATATATTTTGATTGTTTATTGTCTTTCACTAATAATATGAAAATCACTGTCAGATGGGAGATATTAGAAAGAAGCTTTAAAAATGTGCCGATTTAAATCTTGCGGAATCGGCCTTACTAAACAATTTTAAATACTGCTTATTCGGGAGTTATGTATGATTGAATAGTATGTGGCGACAGGAGGCGCAAAGCGATAATCACCCACTCGTTGACTGTCAGTCGTCGTCCTGATAATGCCGATAACGCTTAATATATTCATTGGAATGAATGCTTAATGAGCTAAGGTCTAACCGACATTGACGGCTGATGACAACATTTGCAAAATATAGAACAAGATTATCGTGTGTGAAATATTAAATAAATCATAACGATGAGGTTATACGATCAATTAAAATTCATTTCACAATGTTCCAAACTCACTAATAAAATATCTTTACCTAATATATATAAGCTGGGTGTTCATCCCCATTTCCTGGAGCCTCTTCTTTCTTATAGGAACGTTCGTGTTGCGTACTCTCCAGATTTGGAATGAGCTTCCGACTGAGGGTTTCCCATCGCAGTACGATATGTGATTTTTCAAAAAAGGCGTTATATAAAATTTCTTGGAGGCCAGCAGCGTATCACCAGTAAATGCTGACCTGGAACCAATTTGGGACATACATATAATTATATCAATTGTTGAAAATATTTGATGTGTTAAATATTTCGTATTTTCCTTTTCTTTCTTTCTATTTTATTGTTTCATCTTGAAGAAGACGAAATGGTTACAATATATAACACTTACATGAAACATAGTGTTCAATGAATGATTGGTTTTCTAAAAATACCACAAATGACCCAAAAACACATTTAAAAAATATATATATAAATATTTAATTATTATCCTATACTGTACCTAAATTTTTATACGACATATATCATCAATTTAAATGGAATTATTTTATTTAAGACATTTTATATACATCGTTTTATACGAACAAAGTATTTAATATCCAGTACAATAAATTTATACATACATATAATCACGCCTCTTTCCCGTCGGGGTAGGCAGAGACCACTTCTTTCCACTTGCTACGATCCTTACATACTTGTTTCGCTTCGTCCACTTTCATTGTTCCCTAGATACATGCCCTTCCCTGATCTGGTCTCGAAACGTCCGCCTAGGTCTACCCCTTCCAACACTGCCATTCACACTCGCCTTATACACTTTTTTCGTCAATCGTTTTTCATTCATTCTCTCGACATGGCCAAACCATCTCAGCATACCTTTCTCAATTTTTGTCACTACATCTTCTTTCAGACCACAACGTTTCCTTATCTCACTATTTCTTATCCTGTCACTCAGTTTAACTCCTATAATACTTCTTAACGCTCTCATCTCAACTGAATTTATTCTACTTTCATGTTTCTTCTGCCATACCCAACTTTCACTTCCGTACATGAGTGTCGGAACCAATACCCCCTCATGCACAGCCAGGCGAGCCTTGCTAGACACCTTCCAATTATTCTTATATGAGTGCAAAGCTCCATTCACCATGTTTCCTGCATTCACTCTTGTTTATAAATTTATAACTTAAGAAAATAAATATGATAAGTCATTATTGAACATAAAGCCTTTGTTTAAATATAAAACTCTAAGCTATTCTCAATAAATTTTCTATAAATACTAGATTTTGTGTAATAGAAACAAGCAAAGAGATGCTACAGGACCCATATCAATCTCGCCGGCTGTTATTGCACGTTCGTTCATGGTCTACATTGAACCACAGACGCAACTTTTCATTTAAGGTCTATTCTTTTCAATTTGGGAGGTCAGTCTATAGCCATTTATGTAAAAGTTAAATTCAACAAAATTTGCTATACTTTATGTTTTTCTTTGAGAAATTTTCCCTAATCTGGGTACTAAACAAAGAATGAGCATCAACACAAACGAAATACTATTTTCTCTCTTAGTAATGCCAAACAGTATAAATTTCGGACTTGAATGAGCAAGTCCTGGATGCAAGCGATCATTTAATAATAATAATATTTTGTGACAATTCAGACGATGATGTCAAAATTAATATTTTAAGGAAAATAAATTCGTAATTAAGATTCTTATTTTTAAAATATATGTACTTTTCGCATGAAATGGAAAGTATATTTGCAGGATAATATGATATAATATATAATTGATATAAGTACTTGTTTTAATATATTTTGTAGTGCACAGAGCAGGTGTGCGTCTCACCTGATTTGCAAAAGTATGTACACCAACTAATATAGATAAGCATATGTCTGCATTTTTGCGAGGTAATTTTTAAGCCATTGTTATAATTGAAATTTGAGTACTTTATTCTTTTAAAAGGAGATGATTATTGGTATAATGTAAAAAAGTGTAAGGGTAGTTTTGCTATTAAAAAAGTGTAAATAAAACTAAATTTAAAAATTTCTTCATACAATAATTGTTTTGGATCTGAATATTATTCTGTGGAACACAATATACGCTGTTAGGATTTGTTTGCGCGTCTTTATGTAAGACTTCTTTTCTTGATCAAAGACATAAGAAAATAGGTGGAATAGATGTAGATAAATTTTGGGAAATGTAATCTGACCAGATCTAAAGTAAAAACCGAATGGCTGCCCTTACTTTGCTAACAGTAAACTAATGAATATAGATTACAGTTCATTTGCTGCTTTTTTCGTAAGAACGATATTTTACCCTATTTTTCTCGTTTGTTACTTTGGGAACAAACTGGCAAACATTATTTAAAGTGAAACGTAAACATCAAAGTAAAAATTAAAACTAAGAAAACAAATCAGGGAATAAGCACTTGTTTCATATCAATTTTTCATTAATTATAGGGATTATAAGCTCCAAAATTTAGTAAGAAGGACATTGAATTAGAAAATCCGAGTTCATCAATTGGCTGGAAATTAGAAACCAAGTCGATGTACCACATACGATGAAACCACATCAGAATTTGTATAGTCTTTGTTTATTTGATACCTACGATTATTTGTTTCCAAGGTAATAACAATTTAACATTGACATTACACAAAACTACTTAAAATGAGTGGACCTAATCCAAGCTCCATGATTTCATCTCAAGAAAAGCAACCCGGATTCTGCTCAGCTACCTGCGTGGATAGAGATTGTTTGCGAAAAGAAATAAGAAAACCTGAACCTAAAACATCGGATTTTTTTGCTACTTGCAATCTTCCCAAAAGATTCGATCATCCACGTAAGTAAATATTTACTTTAAATGTTGGTCTCTGATTAATGAGATCCCATGATTAGCTTTCAATTTATCAGATGGCTTTCAAGAGATCGAATGGTACCTAACAGAACTCTCTATGCCAGAGCTGTTTCTTGTGTCAAAAGTAGTATCAGATAGAAGCTACGAAAATTTTAGATTTGGTCGTATAATCCCGGCCTATAAAAATCACCCTATTGTTATAGAATATAGGTAGTGACAACAAAAAAGAGCACCATAATGATTTTTATTTTAAGGTTGGCTGCACAGACAGCACAGTTCAATAACTAAAAAGTTATATTCATCATCTTTAACTTTAACTTGTTTCGTCCACAAGAAATGTTACGTAATATATACATATATCAAATAATCAATATTAGATTCTAGACTATATTGAAAACTTTTTGTAACAGGATTAAAATGATATGTAAAATAAATGAAACTTGAGAACCACGTTCACGCGAAGACCCCTAGACATTTGGTTGTATTGGTGTCATTGGTCTTTAATAAATGCGGGTGTTACCTCTCTAATCAATACTTTAGTACATATCAAGCTACATTGTAACTTTTTAGGAATTATTTTAGAATAAATTGATTGTATTTGTTATTGAAAATTTTAATGATTTATTTCATAATTTTTCTATATTATGAATGGAATGTGCCTTTAGAAGGAATGTGTAAAATATTACAACAAAATCCTGATATTCACTATAAAACTGAAATGGTGTCTTCTTTCTTTCACCGCATTTCTCGCTATCGGCTTAGCGTTTATCTTTATTTCCAATAGTATCGTCGTTCTAGTATCCAACGGTTATCTACAATGTTAGTTTTACATTCGTACCCTTCAGATTTATATAAAATAAACTTTCAGTTAAGGTTTTACCGTTGCGGTATGATATAGGAGTTTAAAAAAAGGAAGCCATAAAATTATGTGGAAACCGTCAATACGTTGACAGTGCCCCTGGCAAGATAAAACTTTATGCCTCATCATTGATTGCTAATCCCCGGCTCTTAAAATCATAGCATATATTTCACTAGCCTAGCGCTAGTGAAATATATACAATTTGTTAATTACTTTCGCTTAAATTTTTTTTGCGAATCCCATTTACGGTATTTAGAAAACTTTAAGCCCGTTTCCGAAAAATTATTTACAGCTAAGGCTGCGTTTTCCGAATCTATTTTCATCGGATCTGGAAAAAACCGAATGTTGTGTTCACATGGCACATCTTGCGTTGCCGTATCCGACAGCCCCGAATCGGGATCCCGTGTGAATACACCATCCGGTTTTTTTGCAAGAATACTCACAGTCCCTCTTTGATTTGGAAGTAATGGACACGAACAGTCTTGCTATAATATACTTGGGTTGTTATTATCATGATTATTTATATTCAGGAGTATTACATATACACATATATACAGTATACAAACATACTGACGATATAGACATGGTTGAGATAGAGTAGAATATATTACCTTATATAGGATAACAATGTAAGAAGTGCGATTTTCTCGGCTTATTTTTCTTGGATTTTTAGTTAAAACTACACCACCTTACAGATCCCTACACCAATGTTTTCCTTTAAATATCAATTTCACTATACTAACAAGTTAGAATGCAATGTTTATTATTCGATAACGAAATTTAATGCTATTAAACTGGTGCTTAATTCAATATTGCAGATTGGTTTAACGGATACGGATGTCAAGTGAGCAGACAGCATCCGTTCTACAGAGCTTCTTCAAGTGAATACGGGTGGTATCCGCCAGGTACTTATATTTTTTTCTTTAATTATTAACATTAAAGGTTTTGTAAACTCAGTGATAATATGTTTGCATTCTTAGATTGGTAATATAAATAATATATCATAATTATTGTACATTAAAAGTAGTAAAAAGGTATTAAAATTATCAAGCGCATTGAAGCGTATTATATAAAACGATCACAAGGTCGGTATATTTATTTAGAAATGAGGGATTAACAAAATTTTATTCAAATCACATAAAAGTTGAATAGGCGTAAAATAAATTGGTATATTGCTCTTAACATTCAACAGGCGCATTGTACATTTAAACAATGAACTATACAAACAACGAGCTTATATTTATACAAATGAGTTCTTCGTTTATGAACTTAATAATAAAAATTTAAATTATAATTTTTTTTCTTTATATTTATATAAAAAAGTGCGATTTTTCCTGCTTTGATCAATACTTTGTGTCATAAAGAAGAAAAAATTTAATGACGGACTAATATGTGCAGTTTGCTCACATTTGTGGGCCGAATCACTTTTTAAACTATATCTCTTTAAAGACATTCCTTTAATAATGAATTATTTGAGCAAAGATATCCCGTTCTCATAAACATTTTAGGTTGGCACTCTATACCGACAGTGTTTTTCCCGAAGAATCAAGACTTTTCCTCACAGCAAATGAAGGCGGGAATGTACCGGAATTATTCTCTCAACACTGGATTGGATCCGCCGCCGTTGAAATAATGAATACCGCATTCTTTATTATTTATAAATATCGCTGCATAAGCAATGCTTTGTTTAAAACAAATATTTAAAGTTTACTTTGCGCATGATGTTATTAAGATGCTTGTGTTTCAAACCAGTTCTCTGATAATTTTAAGAAAAGTTTTTTTTTATTGCTGGGAAACAGCAGACACGGTGAACATATAATAGTAAGCAGGCACCGCCAACACGCTGCTGTAGGAGAAGTAGGAGTTCTGTCCTATAGGAGTACAGGAACCTGGATCACTATGCCGGAACACAAGGTTCGCAGCATACTTATATATTAAAGGGTGGTTGCCATGCTCTACCACGTAGCTAAGGTTGTTTTGTCGCCTTTTACGACAGGCCGACCCCGGTCACAGGCGTCAGTATTCTTACTCCGCCCCTGCACGGAGAAAAGTATACATATTTCATTTACAAGCTAAGAGTAGATTCAACAAATATTATGTTTTACTAATAATAATTGATCTGTAGTTATATGGTATGCTTGTTCAAATACATTTTATTTGAAGCTGCAATGTTTAGTTTAATTTATATCCTTTTGTAACATGGTCTTACATTGGTAGTTACATATCTTGAGCGTGTGCGTATACACTTCATACGCTAGGTGTTTAAATGATTCTGAAATTAAGATTTTGTTTAAAACTTTAATCATGCACACCGTAACAAATTTAATCTTCAAAATTCTTGATGTATTGAATTTAGTTTATCGATTATACTGATCGCATGAAACGTAATTTTTATTTTTGATTATCGAGCTATCATTAAGTGTTTTTCATAAATAAATAGATTTTTGATTAATAATCTATTATTATATCATTCATCAGCATATGAATGCGATAATTTTCAATATCTCAACTGGCTCTCGTAAAATCATATATATATATATATATATATATATATATATATATATATATATATATATATATATATATATATATATATATATATATATATATATACCTAGTCAGGTCATAAATTCTGTCACATGTTTAATGTAAAATAATTGTAACAAGTTTATTCATTATGTAACCATTCATATACCAAAATGAACTTAACAAAACATAGATTCTTATGACATTAAAGTTTATTCAAAATGACCTCCGTGATTTTGAATACAGGCCTTCAATCTGCGCGGCCAGTTGTCTATCGCAGCACGAACGAGGTCCATGTCAATATCGGCGGCTGCCTTAATCAAGGATGTCTTGAGTGACTCCAAATTGGGATGAGGCTTTGAGCACGCCTTTTCCTCCAAGTGTTGCCATATCTTGTAATCTAACGGATTCAAATCTGGACTGGAGGAGGGCCAGTCTTCGTGCCGGATGAAGTCGATTTCACGCGCCGCCAGCCAGTCCTGTGTGCTCTTCGCTCTATGAGCTGGCGCCGAATCTTGTTGGAATACCCAGTGCCTGTTATTGAACATGGTATGAGAAACAGGTTCCACAAGGTTCGTCAGGACTGTATTTTGATACACAACAGCATTCGTTTTTACACCTTTCTCACAAAAATGTACCTCTGTTAAGCCCCAATAAGAAACTCCCAACCATACCATGAGCGAGGATGGAAAATGACCTCGTTGGACACGCGGAATACGGTTGCTCGCTTCTTCACTACTGTGTGCGTACACCTTATCATTTTGTTTGTTGTAGCTCTCTTCTACGGTAAACATTTTTTCATCCGAAAAAAGAATTACCCGATATTTTTTTCCCGCGTACCGCTTCAACAAAGGGCGGCATCTCTTCAGTCTCAGGTCCATTAGACGAGCAATCAAACGATGTCCTGTTTTTCTTCGATATGCCCGAAGCCCAAGTCTTCATTTAACACCCTTTTCACCGTGGTTCTGCTTAACCCCATCTGAAGGGCCAACAGTTTCTGCTTACGTTTGGGATTTCTTTGAATTCGTGCCTTCACAGCTTTTATCACTGCTGGAGTCCTAACAGACCGAGGGCGACCACTTCTTGACCTGTCATCTACACTAGAGTCTTCATTGTATCGTTTGATGGTACGATAAACGAATCTTTTGGTTATATTCAAAGTTTTTCAGTTAGTTAAAAATTTGAATTGGCGCGTAACTGCAACGATGCAACGCAATAACTGCAACACGGTCTTCTTTAAGCGTCCACTCCATATTTAAAAATGAGTAAAATTTCAAAAAGTATACATTTTTATTTTCATGAACAATTCTAAATTCGAATTCAATAAACTTTTTTGTGGCCAGCATTCTAAAAGAAAAGTTTTTACTGTGTGACAATACTTATGACCTGACTAGGTATATATATATATATATATATATATATATATATATATATATATATATATATATATATATATATATATATATATATATATATATATATATATATATATATATATATATATATATTATCCGTGCAGGGGCGGAGAAAGAATACTGACCTCTGCTGGTATCGGCTGGTATCGGCCTGTTGTAAAAGGCGACAAAACAACCCACCCTAGCTACGTGGTAGGGCCTCAAGCCCGTCTGGATGGCGACCACCTTTCTTCTTAAGTATACCGCCATAATAACCTTGTGTTGTGTTCCGGTATAAGTGATCCAAGTTCCTATACCCTTATGGGACAGCAGCATGTTCGCGATGCCACTGGCGTTGCTAACACCAATAGGCGACGACAACTCCTAAATTCTAAGCGGGCCGTCAGCCTATCTGCTGTCCTACAGCAATAAAAATAAAAAATTGTCTAAATATATGTTATACACATCCCTAAACGACTGCGCAAGACAGGCTTCAGCTAGGGACTAATGGCGCGCGGTGGTGAAGCGCTGCCGGGCGTCTTGCGTGACCACGACTGCTCTGTCAAGAGTATTCGACTGAGAAGAAGATGTTAAACACAAATAGACGTGACATTAACCCTTGTACTAACTAATACATAATAGCAGCCTTATATAACGTCTCACTGCTTGGCTCAGGCCTGCTGTTAGAGGGAACCGACAGTATGCCTGTCACGCTTGTCAAAGGTGTTATTAATACACGAGATTTTAGCATGTAGGCTTCCTCAAGATATTTTGTTTCCCCATCGGTACATAACAATTATGCTATAATACTTTAGGCGAGAAAAACTGCATATGCGATGCATGACAAGGCCTGTTTTCATATATCTCCTGCATTGTTATATATCTGATGCATTTTCCCTTACGTGCAACATTTTTATTGTCAGGTATCCATTCCGTGCCGTCTGTATTCTTTCCTGCTGGACAAACTTTCACCAACCGCCTCACAGCAGCTGGGATGTACCGTAATTATAGTCTCAATACTGGCATGGACCCACCTGGATATCAGTAAATTTACAATTGATTCCTAGTTATTTTTATTATATAAAAAAAGCTTCTAATAGTGATGTGGATTTTTTATTTATAAATAGTGATATGACTTTGGTAAATTATTGGTTATTTCGAAGCTATAGCGACTATAAATAAATGAAACAATATTGACTTACCAAAAGAGGTATTTATTATTCATATATAGATTAACATGCATTCAAATTCCATTAACATATTCCCTTCGAACAATGACATGGATGCCACGAGGATTAACTTCTGCCATTTTAATATCAGATTTAAAGTGAGAATCGTGACATTGTTAACAACGATCATCAGTTAAAATGTATTTAGGGACCGTCCGTGGCATTCCATGTCTTTTTATATTATAGAATATTAAACTAACGACAAAAAATACAGAGAGTCTTTGTCACAGGTCACGTTCTCTCCATATTTGTTATCGCTGTATATATTTTAAAGATTATCCATCATTGAGTAAATATTATATAACTTGTAGCAACAACAACAACAGCGTTTATAATTTTATTGTTTATAATCTTAACAATTAACAAATGATTTATATTCAAGTTAAAATTGAATTCGCTACTTAATATAACCATTGAAACACAATTTCATTCATCATAACAGTAAATTATTTTATTTGTTATAATAAACTTATTTGCGCAATAATCCTGCTATAACATAACCTACCCGTGGCTAAAATACTTAAGTATTTTGTGTCAAAATCTACCTACAGGTGCATATACATGTTAATTATTATACTATTACGAGTATTATACAGTATCTTAGGAAAAATAACTATCATGTTTTAAGTTTCATCCAAAATAACCCGCCTATTGCATTGTTCAAACTTAACATTTATCATAAATACAAGAATGAAAATCAGAGCTGTTAACTTACATAACATACTATTTTCGTTGTAAAATCTACAATAACAAGTGGATTTTGGATATATAGGATTTTTGGATTTAGGTATAATAGTTTTGTCATATAAAAACACTTAAAATTATTCAGCAATTGATCTAAAAACTTTATCTTAAATTCGAATAATGTTTACCTACACGCGAACGTTTACTACCGCATTATAAAGATATAAACCGATATTAATATTGAATCCTCTACATTTGTCAACACACAGAAAGCATCGCACACGAAACAGCTTAACTCTCACATGCCTTGATATGAACCATCATCACTTGTCGATAAACCTTTCCACACTACTACCACATAATAATACGCAAATATACAAGTAAATGATATAGAATTAGTAATAAGGATGCAAGCTTATAAGCTAAATCAGGCTACTGTAACACGAACGCATAGTATATTCACTATGTCGTAAATGTTGAAGTGAAACAGTTCAATAAGAAGCATGAAATACTTGATTACATACTTACGATAAGACAGATATAACACGATACTCTTAAACTAATAGGGTATATAATAAAATGTTGATCAATTCTTGCATTCAACAATATTGTCTTATAGCATTGCTTATAATCCAATCGCCAACAACCTAAGGTCTAAAAGGACGATTCATAGGCTCCGTAGAATCAACCGCGCTCGATAAAGAAGATATCGATCGGTCGTCATCTATCAGTAACAGACGGGGCAAACAGTAACTTTGTCACAATTCAATCAATTAACAGTGTTCAGAATTGATATTCATTACAATTAATACTAGTTTGAAAGTTATATACGAGTATTAGCATAGAATATAGAATCGTTTGTCTACGAAGGTGTAATAGGGTTGCCATTGTTGTTAAATATTAGTATACAAACATCTATTTTTGATTAAAAAAGTGCTACGAATATTTACATCGACATTCAGAACAGTGTACATTAAATAAACGTAAGTGCTTGTTATTCACAAATAGTGTTAGATAAACCATAAATTCTTTGAATAAATTGTACAATTTTAATAGTTAGTGAGAATATTGGCAACCCCAAATTGCGTGTGGAGAAGAAGGCAGACAGAAGACGAGGTATCGCGTTGTGTTCGCGGCCTCCAACAGTTTGATCACAATGCAGCTTAGTTGATTATTCCATATTTATCAATAAACTTATTGTAAAAAATCTAAAGTTAACATTTATACTTTAACTTTAATTTACTGTTAGTTCGAGTTGATTATTTTCACTGGAGAGAAAGAGAAATTACTCCTTAAAACGGCATCATTCTTGTTGGCGCTTACTCTGTTTGCGTATTTCTTTTTATTGCTTCAAATTGCTAATTGGATATCTAACGCTATGCAAAAAGAAATAACTCCAAGAATTAGTGAATAGAAGTAACTGGAAATGCATGAATATTGCATCTTGTATTTTTTTTTTGATTAGGACAAATAAATTTTTTTTACAACATTGAGAGGCCCATTTCTGTTAAACAATATATTTTCTTTGTATTCTGTTATTGTTGACATCATTAACATAGCTTTGTGCATCGCTCTCGCAATTTTTTGCAGCAACATTTGAACTTTTTGCTTCCATATAAGTACGAGAACGTTTGAACCATTTTCAGCTTTACTTATAGCTAGATCTTACGCTCAACGCTGAAGTTGATAACCAGAATTCAAGTTTCATATCCAGATTTGAAAACAGTGAATAAACAGTTTTAAAGTTGTTTAAATCAACAACAAAATCAAAACAACAAAATCGGGATTTTTCTATCAAAAATTAAATGGATCTCTCTTTTTGCATAACTAATAATACCCAATCACCATTTTCAGTTAAACCTGTACTTAGATACACAGTTTAAACCAGATTGATTAATTAATTGTTCTAGTTTAAAAATAAAATGGATTTTGTGTCGTCCGTCGCCTTAACAACATCATTATCTGATTACATATCGCCAAAAATACCGGCGAATGTTTTTCGCAAGTTTTTCATGGTATCCTCAGCGTCTTCAGTGAGAGCTGCGCTTAGGGAACCCTGGCGTGCAAAACCCCCGCGGCCTGATGCAGAGCTGGGCCCAGCTACACCTGCGCCGGGGTTGCTAGCAGTGCTAGGTGCTGCCGAAACGGAAGACACTGTCGAAGATTGGGAAACTGAAAAATATACCATGAGTATATCAAGTCTAATATTTGTCCCTTGTTTTAATCCTTCAGATGGGTTTCAATAAATAGTTTTTTAAATGTTATGTTATTTTTAGAGTCTAATTTATTACAAATTTAACAGTAAAATACTTTTTTATTTAATAAAAGGAAAATTTATTTTGCTTTTACTAAAGCTATAATGTACACAACAATTAAAATAAAAACGTTTACAATTTTTCCTAACAAATTTGAACTAATTACCCTGAGAATCGCGCCTAGTGAGTGGTGGCGGCGGAGGCTGCGATGGCTCTGCAGGGATGGGCGGCAGCGGGCGGTCAATGCTGGCGCCGGGCTGTAGAGGTGCAGGCGGCGGGCCGCTGGGTGGTCCTCCCGAAGGACCTGGTGGGCCTGCACCCGGCAGGGGCACATTGCGTTCTTCGGGCGAACCTGTCACCGAACTACCTGATACTGAACTTCTAGATGTTGTCTTTGTTATTCCAGGGCGGCAGACAGACTGCAAAGATAAACGGAATCATTACTTTAATTTTAAACATTAATTACGTCTTAAGTAAGACACTAAATCGCGACTACGGTGATGAATATTTCTCGAATCTTCATGTAAAATCTGTTATCATGTTACAGAGCATTACTATATCTTACAAGACCAGCGTTATTGAAAATATAATGATGAGTATAGGGTTCCAGTCGAAAATAACATTTAGCCTTATTATCACTTTCCCTAGGTGTGTAGTAATAACTGGACCAGAAATATAAAATCCATAATTTCATAAGTACTTTGGCTACCTCACAGATAACAAATAAAGAGCGGTATATCCTTTCGATGTTGTAGCCTCTCTGTATCTATTTTCTTGTTTCTTTGCATATGAAATTGAGTATTACAGAGATGTGCAGTTTTAACTGGAAAATACTGGATTATGGTCCAATGAGTTCTAAGTGATTTTGTTGCAGCAGAGAATGTTCATAAGACTGGTAACAATTACATTTTAACAATATCATACCTGCATACGCTGCAATACAAGCTCAGCAAGATGGCGCCGATCCTCTTCCTGCGAATCTCCCATGAAAGATGTGGCCGAATCATTCAGTTCGATGATATGTTCACGACCATCTTTGCCAACCACCAACTCCAGAGCGCATACTTCAAGGCCACCAAATATTTCGCTGACCTGAAAAGATTTTCAATATTCATTAACATACTGCAGAGATTATGTCAGGAATATCACAAATATTGTTATTCCTCTATTAGTACATAATATTTTTCAATAGCTACATAAGTGAGTTAATATTGTTGTGTATGTTTGATATCCGTTCATATCGTTGTGTATGTTTGGATGGCGACCACCTTTGGTCTTAAGTATGCCGCCATAATAACCTTGTGTTGTTAGTGACCCAAGTTTCTGTACTCTTATGGGACAGCAGCGTGTTCGCGATGCCACTGACGTTGCAAACACCTATAGGCGACGGTAACTGCTAAATTCTAAGCGGGCTGTCAGCCTGTCTGCTGTCTTACGCAATAAAAAAAATATCCAATCAGGAAAAAAATTATGATATCAAATTCTTTGTTTTGGTCTGTAAGGACGTATCATTCAATTATATATAAATTTATAATAAAGCCTTGCGGAAAAGGTTCTCACCTGGTGTAGAATATTGTTTAAATAGTTGGTAATACAATCAAAACTAGCTATCTGAAAATATCTGATTTGAATAATAAGAGTTTAACCGGCTTGGATAAAGTATTTTAAAGGATATTTTTATTGCTGACAGAGCAGCAGACAGGCTGACGGCCGGCTTAGAATTTAGCAGTTACCGTCGCCTATGAGTGTTTGCAACGCCATTGGCAACGCGAACACGCTGCTGTCCCATAAGGATACAGGAACTTGGGTCACTAAGAATACAGCACAAAGTTATTATGGCGGCATACTTAAGACCATGGTGGTCGCCTTCCAGACGGTAGCTAGGATGGGTTGTTTTATCGCCTTTTACGACAGGTTGACCCCGGCCGTAGAGGTCAGTATTCTTTCTCCGCCCCTGCACGGATACGAGGATTCCCCAGCTAAGAAGAAATTTAAAAACCCATCCACTTAATAAAGTGTACGTAGTATTTATAACATGAGTTTACTTCAAAGCAACCAATATCTGTAAAGCCTTTTCAGATCTCATAGGTATGTGATGTGTAAACAAATATGCTCTATCTGCAGTTTCGCTTTCATCACGAATAGATGAAACGTGGGTTATTCCAAGGTTATGAGCCGACGTGATTCTGTTATAAAATCAATTACGAAATAGCCAACATATTTGATTGTTAAATTGACATAGACCAGATAACGATAAAGTTTATGCGAAATAAAATACCTCATCAATCCACATCTTATATCTGTCGTTCATGCCGATTGCCTCGAGCATCGCAGAACCCTGATTGGTCTTCCAGTTTCCAGATATAGATTTGCGCCTGAAAATTTCAATATTTTATCATTCACATTTTAATTTGTCTGCATTCCTGAATGCGTGAGTGCTATGTATATAAAATTGCATTTGGAATTTTCAACGGGCGTTATTTTATAGTTATCATTATTTATTTAATATCAGATTAAATTGATCCAATTTTACATTACAATAACATTACAATTACAATGATAAGAATTAAAATATATATATCAAAATACAATTATCATTAATAAATATTATAAATATTTGTTTAAAATATGTATATCTTAGTAAATTTTAGTAGCTTACATGAATGCTTTGTAGTTGGTGCCGATTTTTTGTATGTGGATGTCGTATTTTGCATCAATATACGGTTCCACGGTGCAGTAGGTCCCCAACATAGCGACTACGCCTGCTATATCCTGAAAATAATTTGTTTCATTTATTCAAATACTAATTTCAACTACTACATTTAAGAGTAGATTAATTACAGCTAGAAATACTAAATCACTATTATCAATAAGGTGCCTTGTCGATAAAATATTATATAAAAAAAATGCGTGCTTTCATATGAATAAACTGAGTTTAAGTTTTTTTATCATTTTTGGTTATCTTTTAGGGTTTATAGTTCTTACTTGGAAGTCGGCCAAGTTGTCCACTTTCACCTTGGCCACGCCGCTGTGTGCGTGCCCTATCTTGATCACCACCGGGAACTTAGGCGCTGTAACCTGCAACAATGGTCCAGTTATATCATTATCATCTACGAAAGGGTTTAAATGAACTTTACATTCTTTCCCACGAACACATATTTTTTTCTGATTTGTTTAGAGATAAATTTAATCGTATATCAAGGGAAATATTAGATAATTTGTCCCATGACATCATATTGTTTACATACTCAACACCAAGTGGCAGTGTCTCGCTCGTTTGAATGTTTCTCAATTTGCTAAAAACAATCTTCATACGATTATTCCCATGAAGACTGTCTAAGACTGCCTTGTACTTATCTACGTATTGTATTCCGGTGATAGTTGCCTAATTTAGTGTGTTAACCTTTGTGGTTTGCCACAAGTGTACCAACTGCTTTTGCACATTGGTACGCTTCCGGAGGTCATGAGTTTGATTGCTGTCCCGAGTCTGAGTATTTATGTATGCTATAATAAATTTACAAAAAAGTGTTTAAAGTATATACATCATTTTTCTAGAACATATAACACAAGTGCTATGCTATTTATTTTAAGACTAGATGGCGCTGTATGAATTGGCACAATATATTTATTTATAGTAAGTTGTTATTTAAACAATCATTTTGGCAATTATTAGTGTACATAGATTTTTGAAGTGTGTGTGTATTACTACATTTTTATGCATAATATAAGTAATAATGTATGTTATTAATTTTTACGAAAATTAAAAAACGACTAATTCGAAACTAATCGAATTAATATAAAACGTGTCCTCCTTTGACATCCCTTATTACTTGTTGTCTCAATGATATTGAGAAACAAATTATAAGGAGAATCTTATACCTGAATGATTAAAACTGTAAGGAAAAAGACAATTTTTCTTAAGTAGGTAATTGTTTATTAAGTTGGAATATATATTTTCCTAATTCAATACATCTTCCTGTTTAGCTGTCATCAACTGTCATCAATAAGCTGAAACTTGTAATCTGTCCCAAATCGGGATTTTTTATAAATTAATCGATCCTTCACTCCTTCTTTTTTTCTTCTTAATTCTTGATAGCGCCTACTTTTCTGTGTAAAAGCTAAGAAAATAAATCAAATAGTTATTTTTAGACTATGTATAGTTTCTACCTACTAGTTGCTAAGACCTAGACCACGAAGAAATAATGGAGTGATTTTCCTTTGTTGCCTTTGAGCTAGCGGAAGGAGTAATCAGATATGGCGACCACAATTCCACACATTTTAAAATGCTGTAACAATTCATAGATCGCCATCTTGCCCCTAAAAAGTAGAATGCTTGTGTAATAGATTCTTGACTAGTGATATATTACCTATTTAACACGATACAGGTCGTTTAGTACCTTATTATACTTGATCTATTACTTACCTATTACGCAATTTAATGCAAAAAGATATTGTCTTTTATATTTATTGCAATTAAATAAATTGTATATTATTGTTCTGCAGGATTAAGTTCTAATGGTACATATAATACTAGCCGTTCTCGGCCATTTCGCTGGTCGAATAATTGGAAAAATATGTCAAATTTTCGTACGCATGCGCACTACACCGCTTGCCCCATTTCTCCGTAGTAAGAAAACACACATCACTGAATCGTATTGCTTATAAAAATCGTTGTTTTTTAAAACTAATTACTTTTATATAAAATGAAGATTTCGTAAAAAAAAATTTTTGGATAAGGGCTAAAGTGTCTAGGAAATGAAAATTATAAAATTAAATTTTAATATATCCAGTAGGTTTGCCGTGATGCGCGCACAACCGCAGCTGCACATCTATCATTTTATTTATAGTATATAGATAATTAGTTACAACATTGAAAATGTATAACATTCCTCTTGTTTTCTACTTATTTGTTTTCGCGGAATAAACCTGTTATTTTCCTTTATGACTGAACTCTATAGTCATAACGTAAGTAGTCGTAACAATCACCCACGGCTTTATAAGAATGACGGAATGCTCATCTGTTTTATTAGAGCATGAAAAATTAGTCTGTTTTAAATAATAACGTTGTAAGACTGATTCATATTACAGAGGTAGTAAAACAAACACTATATGTATATTTTCATACAACTTTATATTATAAATAAAACCTATTTTTTTGTTGTCTGTATAATATCGAAGTGAAGTATTGACGTTTTCTTTAAATATTTTCAGATAAAATATTTGACTGCGAATTGAAATACTAGATTTCTATATATTCATGAAATATAAGCGTGTAAGATAATTTTTATAATTATTTCCGTAATACTATCTACCAAAAATGAGTAAAATCCTGCATGATATAGTTAACATTAATATGTAATTCTTAACACACTCAGAATATAATAAAATATAAATAAACTTATGAGATATATGTACTTGTAGAATATATTTAGTCCGACACCGGTTGGATCACGATTGATCCCATGGGCATGACAATATCGGATTCTTAGCCTTAACTTTAAACCTACGATGGGTCAAATGACCCCTCATCGCCATATGACTACTACTTTTATATAAAAATATATTGAATGCTTTTCATTTAAATTTTTACTAAATCGTGCTTAACCCCTTACCGCATACAACGCCATATATGGCTTTAAAAGTTAATGATTTTTTTTATTAATTAAAATATTGTTTTTTCGCAACCAACGTTAAATCTGCATATGTAGTTTCTTCCTTTAACGGAACGTATTTTTTGTTATCCATGGTAAGTGCAATCAGTCATAATATTGGAGAATATGTTCAACGCGGCCGACCGTTAAAGTGCAATTGATTAGTGTTAATTTTATGAGTGTGAAAATAGCAATAAAACGGTAAGTAAAAATCCGTAGAATTTCAAAATACAAAGTTTACATATACTTTTACAAGAAATAGTTCTCGTTTCGGCTTTTTTTGTGTTTTTTGTTTGTTTTTGAGCCTTCTTTTGGTATTGCCATATTTGGCTTCGTATGCATTTTAGCCAAAAACATTATGGGTCATATATGGCTTCGCATGCATTTAGATTATTTTTTTCCCTTTGCAGCAATGGACCCTTCTCGCTTCTATGGTGCTTCCAAGCATGTAAATTTTATTCCAGGCGATGGTTTCTTAAATGACGACGATCTGGCAAACTCCAACTAGCCGAGCCGAAAGTCCTTTGTGTCCGGAGGCTAAAAAACGTGGTCGTCCTACGCGTATCCTACTCGGTACCCCCCAACAAGCCGAGCCGCCATTCCAACCAGCTTGCTGGACTCGCCCGTGCCGAATAAAAAAGCACGAAAAATCTTGATGCCTGGATGGAGTCCAGGCATCAAGACTTACCACTAGATTCTGTACGCTCAGATACCGTGGATCATTTCCCCGAGTGGACGAAATCAAGTCGACAAATTTGTCAGAACTGTTCAAAATTCCGTTCGTTTACCAAATGTAGGAAATGTAACGTTAATTTATGCTACAATGATAACAGAAATTGTTTCAAAGATTTCCATAAAACATAAATTCATTTTTTATTTAATGTATACGAAGCCATATATGGATCAGTACAGTTTCACTATAATGCATACGATGCCATATATGGCTTCGTGTAGTAATTTCTAAAATAAATACACAAAATTTTTTTTTCCTCTTTAGATTGTTTATATATTACAAATAAAAGACGTTTTCAGTAAAAAAATTTTTTTCGTCATCTCCTTCATAATTCATGCAATAAGGGGTTAATGATATATTTTTTGCGATTTAGAGTAATATACATATATGTCTAACATTTTAGAGTTGGGTCCCTTGACCTCTTTTTTTTGGGGGACTGCTTTGTTTTCTGGCATGGCCAGAATCGTTGTTTTGTTATTGTTTATTGTCTTGGAATATACTTTTTATCCGATTGTTTATAATTTTTTTCCCCTTGGCCTTGACCCCCTTTGGAATTCGCAATAAATAATTCACGAATACATGAAGATTTAATAAGTTTCGTCTTAAAAATTTCAAGCACCATTTTTACGCAGATGCCTCTTGGTAACTTTGGTAATGGTTGTGACTCAATTTGGTTTTACATGAATTACTGACGCTTCATCTCCCAACTATGTAAACTAAAAAAAAGGAGAAGTCACCCCTTCTGCGACTCCTCAAACAATGGGATAGTCCTATACACACACAACGCTTTTAATGATAGTTTTCGCTACTCTGGTACTTAATACTGGAACAGTATTCCAGTATTCCAGGGCGGAGTAAGAATATTAAAAGGGTCGGCCTATTGTAAAAGGCGTCTAAAGAACCCACCCTAGTTAATTGGTAGGGCCCCAAGCCCGTCTGGATGGCAACCACCCTTGGTCTTAAGTATGCCGCCATAATATCCCTTGTGTTGTGTTCCGGCATAGTGACCCAGGTTCCTGTTTCCATTATGGGACAGCAGCGTGTTCGCAGTGCCACTAGCACCGTAAACATCTATAGGCGATGGTAACTGATTACTGTTAAGTGGGCCGTCAACGAATCTGCTGTTCCTCAGCAATAATAATAAAAAAGAGTATGCGTGTGTAGTAAATATATATTAATTGGTATATGTCGTTAATGGTCCTTACGGAGGACCAGCAGGGTTTATCCCCGATTTAGAAGGGGCCCGCCTTAAGACAAAGTGCGGGCCGACGCCGGCCCGGGCCACGAGATCGGTAGGCCATATATCCATAGGCTCGGGCGTAGGCGATAGGAGAACAGCGGGGTTTTTTAGTGGGTAGTCGGATGGTCGAACGTCTTTCCCGGAGTCCCACATGTCCCTCAGTCCCCCCGGGCCGAGGGAACCCGTCAAGAGAGGTTTTTCCCCGAGAAGAAAAAACTAGATACTAATTAAATACAGTATTTGTTGACCTAATAGTCATTTTGGATCAAATATTTATACAATATAAATTAATTATTCAACTTTAAAATTTATGATGATGTATTATAAAAAATATTAACATATTTCGTTTTCTTTCTTTCTATTTCTGTACTAGCTGGGACCACATTTTAATATCTACTTTCTAATCTCAACCAGCAAGGATCATACGGCTACTAAATTTACAGGTAATATAGATTGGCAGTTAATAGTGCGATATATGAATTTAAATGAAAGTCGAAATGAAGGTATAAATATTCCTTTTATGGTAACATTACATTTACAACCAATTTATTGTTCTATTAAATGTATACACTTGTAATATAAATGAGTAAATTATAAATACAGTCATATAATGTGATTTTACTCATACAAAATGCAATGCATTAAAGGGTTGATGCTCTTAGAAATACGTGGTATGCGTAAATATTGTCCATCGTATGCAACTTACTCATATTTCGATGAGTAACTGGTTATGTATTGTCTAAAAATACAATTTAAAAAGTTATGACCATTAACATGTTTATGCAGATCCGCTGTTTATAGTAATGACGTCAATATTTATCCTCGACTCGAAATACGACGTGAGTCTACGTGAGAAAGGAATCCTTGACGTTTAATACTCCATTTAATTAATGACTATTATATAAAATTTTGCAACACTTTATAATATTTTATGATAAAATAAAATTGAACATTTACATAAGGGAAATGATGCACCATTTTGTTTTAATAATAAACGTATCGTGGCAAATGTAACAAATAACTGGGGCCTATAGTTAATACAAAATCAAAGTGTTGGAGTGTTAATTGTCTAAGACTCAAACCCACGATTTAAGTCGGCAGTGACAGGACCATTGGACCACAGGGACATTTAAAATGAAACAAACGACAAATATATTTTAAAGAATCCATAATTCGGAAAAGCTAAACGATGAACTGTCATCCTTTGTTATTTATAGACATTTAAGGTTATATGGCTTTATTGGTGTTTATTACACACCCAACTACACCATCGGGATTTCTATATACGTATATACTTTAACTCCCGGCAATTGGTTCTGGACCCTTATTGGAATCTACAATATAATTTTGATACTATCTTTGCACGTCTGTTCATCAAAGGTTCTTTATACAGTTTCTAATTGAAAAGCACTTAATAAATAAAAGCGGACACGTTAAGACAATGCTAATAATAATTGCTTTCGAAGTTTGCAAAAATCAGTTATACTCAATACATGCAGAATACGCCGAAAATTTTTATCATCCGAAAGTGAAAATACATATCAAATTTCTACTTAGATAAAGTAAATCCTATGATAGTCACTTAGCTTAAGCCCGTGGCTATCAATAAACCGGTTAAAAGGCCGAGAAATAGAAAATGGAGAAATAATAATAATAACAGCCCTTGGCGTCTCACAGCTGGGCTCGAGTCTCCTATATAGGGTTGCCACCCGTCCGGGTTTCCCCGGATTTGTCCTAGTTTAGAAGGCATCTGGGGAACGTCCGGGCGGGGTTTTATTTGTAGTTCGGGTTTTAATTCAAATATAACCAAGTTTCGATCCCACCATAATTTTATGATAAATCCGATAATATTCGAACAAGTAAAAAGTGTAACAAGTGTGTCATATAATTAAATAAATGAGTTTAATATATACCTAGTCAGGTCATAAGTATTGTCACACAGTAAAAACTTTTCTTTTAGAATGCTGGCCACAAAAAAGTTTATTGGATTCGAATTTCGAATTGTTCATGAAAATAAAAAAGGTATACTTTTAGAATTTTACTCATTTTTAAATATGGAGTGGACGCTTAAATAAGACCGTGTTGCAGTTATTGCGTTGCATCGTTGCAGTTACGCGCCAATTCAAATTTTTAACATACTGAAAAATTTGAATATAACCAAAAGATTCGTTTATCGTACCATCAAACGATACAATGAAGACTAGAAGTGTAGATGACAGGTCAAGAAGTGGTCGCCCTCGGTCTGTTAGGACTCCAGCAGTGATAAAAGCTGTGAAGGCACGAATTCAAAGAAATCCCAAACGTAAGCAGAAACTGTTGGCCCTTCAGATGGGGTTAAGCAGAACCACGGTGAAAAGGGTGTTAAATGAAGACTTAGGGCTTCGGGCATATCGAAGAAAAACAGGACATCGTTTGAATGCTAGTCTAATGGACCTGAGACTGAAGAGATGCCGCGCTTTGTTGAAGCGGTACGCGAGAAAAAAATATCGGGAAATTCTTTTTTCGGATGAAAAAATGTTTACCGTAGAAGAGAGCTACAACAAACAAAATGATAAGGTGTACGCACACAGTAGTGAAGAGGCGAGCAACCGTATTCCGCGTGTCCAACGAGGTCATTTTCCATCCTCGCTCATGGTATGGTTGGGAGTTTCTTATTGGGGCTTAACAGAGGTACATTTTTGTGAGAAAGGTGTAAAAACGAATGCTGTTGTGTATCAAAATACAGTCCTGATGAACCTTGTGGAACCTGTTTCTCATACCATGTTCAATAACAGGCACTGGGTATTCCAACAAGATTCGGCGCCAGCTCATAGAGCGAAGAGCACACAAGACTGGCTGGCGGCGCGTGAAATCGACTTCATCCGGCACGAAGACTGGCCCTCCTCCAGTCCAGATTTGAATCCGTTAGATTACAAGATATGGCAACACTTGGAGGAAAAGGCGTGCTCAAAGCCTCATCCCAATTTGGAGTCACGCAAGACATCCTTGATTAAGGCAGCCGCCGATATTGACATGGACCTCGTTCGTGCTGCGATAGACGACTGGCCGCGCAGATTGAAGGCCTGTATTCAAAATCACGGAGGTCATTTTGAATAAACTTTAATGTCATAAGAATCTATGTTTTGTTAAGTTCATTTTGGTATATGAATGGTTACATAATGAATAAACTTATTACAATTATTTTACATTAAACATGTGACAGAATTTATGACCTGACTAGGTATTTGGGATGTAGACTAGCGGGAAATATACTATCCGGCTGTGAATAGATCATAAAAAGGGCATAATTTTTTGTTTTATTTATAGACAATAAAAATGTAAGATATAGTCCTTGCAGGGGCGGAGAAATAATACTAACCTTTGCGGCCGGGGTCGGCCTGTCGTAAAACGCGACAATACAACTACCCTAGCAGATCACCCAAAGGAAGAAAGACCAAAGTCTTAAGTATGCCGCCATAATAAACTTGTGTTGTGTTTCGGCATTAGTGACCCAAATTCCTGTACCCTTATGGGACAGCAGCGTATTCGCGATGCCACTGGCGTTGCAAACACCCAGGCGACGGTAACTGCTAAATTCTGAGCGGGCCGTCAGCCTGTCTGCTGTCCTACAGTATTAAAAAAATAGTTCCTTAAAACTTTAAAAATGTTCTGTTTTATTTCTTATATAGTTTAAAATTGTATTAAAATAAATAAAAATTTATTTACGACCATCAAAACTATATTTTATTTTACTAACTTAGAAAAAATACTCTATTCAAACGTCCGGGTTGTAAACTCCGAAATCAAAGTCAAGTCAAAATTTTTTTATTTTAAATAGGCCTGAGTAACAGGCACTTTTAAAATGTCAAAAGCTAGATGTCTGTTCCAAAAGTGAATCCTATGGAGAAGAACAGACAAGAAACTCCATGGATGTATTTTGTACAAACATATATTATTATAATATGAAGTATATATAAACATAATTATAGAACACGGAATTGATATATTATTTGTCAGTAGGCCGAGGAAATGCAAGCGTTTAAAAGGATACACCTGAGAATAACCTAAATGTACATTAAAAAAATATATATATAAAAAAAAATCATAAAAAAAAATCATTGCAAGCAGGAGGGGACCGAAGACCAAGCATTTTACCAAATACGGGGTTTTCGCGTTCCTTGTCCTGGTTAATAGATTTTTGAGATGGCAACCCTACTTATAGGGAACAGACTTTATACCCGGTACCAGGGCGCATTGACGGGTTATATAATTAAGTAAGGTTATACACATACCGATGGTCTCGATTTGCAGGTTTTCGTATGATGTTTTCCTTCACCGTCGGTACATGGCAGTTATGCTGTAATATACTGATTAGGCGCGAAAAACTGCCTAAGCGGAACATGTCACCGTGGGATTTGAAATCGGGACATTTAGATTGATCTCCAAATGTAATACCACTGAGCTACCAGGTACCTCAAGAAAATGCAAGATTTAGTATTAGTACAGTAATAGTGTAGTGGGTGGGTCGAATATTCGGACATTTAGTTCAATTGCATTATATATGTCTGTATTTTATCTCGGCAAGTGCGTTTCAGATCAGCAAAACGGTCAGTGAGGCTGATGCGATTATGGGATTTCTCCGTGGGCGATTTTGCGTCAAGTGTTTGACTGTTTGCTCCGGCATGCGAACCTCACTTCCTTTAGTGTAAATGACGCATAATCTCCATAGGTATACAATAAAAATGTTTACTCAAATTACTATTTATGGTCACACGCCAACTGTGATGAATAGGATCGTAAATATAATATTTTCTTGAAATCATTTCCGGAGTTATCCCAATATACAAATATGGTCTTCTGAAACTGTGTTAATATTAGCTCATTGTGCTGTCTTGAGAAATTTGCAAGGACTTGACGTAAATTGTATAACTGATATTGAATGCCACCATGTCGGCGTCGCCACCGTAATCAGTAGAAATCACTTAACTAGCATCGTTATAACAGGTTATCTACAGATCAATCAAATTGATAACTACAGCGCCTTTAGTGCATTCAATTCAAATATCAGCACAGTTGTTGACAATAGTTCTTAATGATCATAAACAGGCGGAAAATAATATTGCACGAGTCTTGATGGAGTATTTATTGTATTTGGAGGACAAGACAATTGTCATTTATCATTGTAATTGCCGCCTTTGAAGTTCGATGTTATCTGAACGCCGATAGAGCCTCATGAATGCGATCATAAATCAGTGCTCAGCGATCGGTGGCACATAAACAGAATTGATTGCCAGGTTGCCTAATCCCTGGATAATATAACGTGTATGCACGAGAGGTGCGTGAGATTTGTGCGTTTTTCACGCGGCCACTGCTGTTGACCTCGTTCAAGGTAAGATATGTGCTCATCGTTGAGATTATGCTCGTGATAATGAGCACATCAATGCAGCTTGCTTTTTTCATAGTCACTCGTTAAATAGATGTTAATGAACCAAATATTGATATGGCGCCAGACTCTGACAGCTTGAGTTTTTATGATAATCTTGTTTTCCACTGGCGTTCTCGGTATATTTGTTTTTGTAAAGCAATTTGCATACCAATATTATCGCGATGCTTCGTGTTTTGTGGTTATGATTTTGTTTATTACAAGACAAACATTTCGTTACGTATCATTCATTATGTTCGGAACAAAAGTATATATAGATACTGGATTATGACTTATCACATTTGGAACCCGTCTCAGAGGTCGCGGGTCCAGTGGCATGCACCCCTACGGAGTTTTAGTGTTAAATATCGTGTGAAAACCGGCACATTGAGATCACAGGTATATGACAAGCATGGTGTATACTTCTAGGGGAGGATTCGAATCCAGCTGTGGGCTTTATACGTTGTTATTGTTTATTATATATTATTTAAAAAACTAATAAAATATTTGACTGTGGCCAAGGAGTGAATTATAGAAACCAAACTCAGTCACATGTAAACATTCTTCTTTCTTTCATCAGATCATGAAATTAGGACGTAAACAATAAAATAAACAAATGTGAACCCTAAGATTTTCAGTCAGGGGCCGTCCATTAATCACGTAATGTTTTTTTTTTGGAATTTTTAACCCCCCCTCCCCCTTGGTGATAAATGGTGAGGTTTAAGATGTTACGAAATGCTTGCGGCAAGACATCATATTCATTCGTAAATTAATCCCAATTGCATCCACAATTTAATGTCATAGCCACAAGACGATTATCTCTGTGACACTTCCTTCTCTTTAATAGGAAAAACAAAAAAAGAAAAGTAATTTTTTACAGGAGCGACTGTTTTCTAATCCAAACCAAAGGTGAAATCAAGCGTTTTACTAGCAAAATGGGTAAGTAATCTTAATAGAGACTATTACGACTCTCTAGGAAACTAACAGGGTAACGTTATTACTCATGGGATCAGAAATACATGCGGTATTGCACAATTGTTTCTAATATGCAACATTTAACGTTTCCAATAAAAGATAATCTAATAGTTAATTTACAAATAAACTTATATACTTATATACTTTTTTTTTAATTTTTTTTAAAAAGCCCGTTACACTTGTCACACGGAGAAATATAATATAATATTTTGTGACAATTCACACAGCGCCATCTAGTCCCAATCTAAGTAGCATAGCACTTGTGTTATGGGTACTAGACAACTGATATACTACTTATATACTTTTTTTTGTAAATAAACACATATTATACATAAACACCCAGACGCGAGACGGGAATCGAACCCGTGACCTCCGCAAGCGTACCGAAGTGCGTTATCCGTTACGCCACCGAGGTCGTAAAAACTATCCAGACCTATTGTTGATACAATATCTCTTACTGTTCATTATTTCTGTAATATTATTTTGAATCACGCTATTGTACTTTTTCAACTAGAATGCATTTCATTCCAATCTGATTAATTCATGTTAATTCCACTAACTTGTGCAATGTTTGCTAATTTGTTTTGTTAACATTGTTTACCTCTGACTAAGACGCTTATATTTGTATTTACTTACAAGTATACGAGTATTCTTTCTTTTATTGCTGTAGAACAACAGAGAGGCTGACGGCGCACTTAGAATTTAGCAGTTACCGTCGCTAATGGGTGTTTGCAACCCCAGTGGCATCGCGAACACGCTGCTGTTCCATAAGGACACAGGAACTTGGGTCACTAATGCCGGTGGTCGGCATCCAGACGGGCTTGGGGCCCTACCACGTAGCTAGAGTGGGTTGTTTTGTCGCCTTTTACGACAGGCCGACCCCGGCTGCAGAGGTTATTATTCTTTCTCCCCCCCTCCAGTTTCTTTTCTTGGCTATGCCAAAAATAGCAAAAGTCAATAGCAAAAGCCGGAAAATGGAACCCGGGAACCGAAACAACCGGAATTGAACGCCAAGATAATGATGATGATAAAAAATATTTGAATAGATATAATATATGTAGAAGATTTTTAAGTTACCAGAATTAATTAGATATTATGGAAGATATAACGTGCTCTTGTGGGAAAGAGTATCTATAGTTGTAAGTGTGAATAAAAATGGACGCATAAGCGGCCCTTTAAAACCCCCACTTAATTTGATATTTCCTAATGAAGTCCCAATTTACCTGTAAATTATATATACACGCTCGTTGTAATATACGATATTGAAACAAGGATCGAAGGTACGTGAAAGAGGAAACGTTGCATCACCTCGACCCACATTGATAAGGCACTCGTGTCTACAATGAGCTTGCTACATGCATTAAGAAAATAATTGAACTAGTGCATGCACATACCCAGACACAGTTCTGCTATCTTCACACTAGATATTGCGTTTGTAATAAACTTAAATCCATTATGATGTTTGTTCTTAATAGGCTGGAATTGCTACACGCACATTTTAACAACTCTGCAACATTAAATGATTGGAATGTGAAGGTGTAGTTTTATATCTATAGAGTTACTTCGAACAGAAGATTTCACTGTTAATCCTAGTTAAAACTTAAGGTGTGCTTCTGATCTAGGATCCACTTTTGTATAGTATGAGGTTTTGTGGTAATAGTAGTATTGTTTTCAAAAAATAGACTCTTCAAATTCGACAGAGACGGCTGCATTTCACCCGAAGTTTAAAAGAAAAACTACACAACATGGTATGTGATTCTCCCTACAGCCAAAAAGTGTGTACGGCGAACTATTAAAACTTCTAATATGGTGATTAATTGATCGAGAAAATGGTAAGTAAAGTAATTTTGTACAAAAATAAAGTAATACGTTAAATAGGGCTCCTCTGTTATCCACAATGTTTTTAAAATGTAAGAGCGTAAGTAAATTGGCGATTTATCTAAGAGATCAATTTATTAATGTGTCAAAGTGTCACAAATGCATGAGCCAAAAACTTGTCCATTGCAAAGAACATGAGCCAAAATATGGCATAGTATTTGCAGTCAGTCTTCAAATAGACGATACAAAGTAAATATTGAGAATGTATCACGATACATACTCACTCACGAGTTATATCTTTTAAAATTGTGACTATTACCCATCATATTTATTAATTTATTCTCAAGTATGAACATTAATTGCATTTTAATATTGTTTTTAAGGCAACAGCGAAAATAATTAAAGATAAAATATTATTACTAATTATTATACATATTTAAACATATTAGCTACTATTATTATTAGTTTACTCAAATATAAAATAAAACTAAAAATTTATTTCCTTTAACCTTCAAAAATTAAAACATTCATTCAAAGTAGGTTTTATATGATGCTCTATTGATATTTTGTACTTTTAAAGCTTTAAGCAACACGTTAACAATGTATAACATAATACTCTGTATTTCGCCTTTGAAGTAACCCACCTATAGAGTTCAGTATAGGTGTGCTACAAGTACAAATAACCCTGAAGACGAACATGACCACGTGAACAGGGATACTGAGTAATACTACAGCTAGTGAAATTCAAGATTATGCAACAGCTTTCTAGAGATACCCGCAAAGTAAGCCGCAACAATAAATTTTATCGTAGTACTTTAAGAACCTTTGAATTTTGCGTTTCTAGGTAATCATTTTCACAGAACGAAATGCAGAGTAAATATTTAGAGATATACTCCAGCTAACACAAATATCACACCAGATTTAACCAAGTTTCAAATTACCTTGAAATCTGCAGAATCGTTATTTCCTTTGACTGAACAATTACATGTTACAGCGAATATTTCACCATGCTTATTATTACCAGATGCCGACAAATCACTACAAAGTTATTTGTTCGAGGAAATTGCTTGTTTTCATGTCCTCGTTTAAAGTGAATACTGCTTGAATATATTTGTTGCAAAATTTGTAATTAAACATTTAAAGATCACTTTTGTTAATATATCTTAAATAAAACATTTTCGTGATAATTATTAATAAAAGACTCAGCTTCGTATCATTATGGTGATGTATTAAATAAGTAAATTATTACTCATTATTCATGGAAATTCTTTAACAATCCGTAATTGTATATATACATTGAATATAAAACTCAGAAAATGGATGAATATGTACGGTATCATATGCCTGCGAAATATGACCATTTAAGCCTTTAATATAGGGCTTAAGAAAACCTGAAATATATTAAACTTACAAAAAAAAATACCATATAAATATTCTTAATGTAATTAGTACGCCCTCAGATCTTGAATTAAACAGACTGTTATTAATATGGGATAATCTCTACCAAAAAATACTATTTAAATATATAGGTACTCTTTTTAATTATGATCATCATTACCTGTTAATTTCCGATTATATTACATTTTAATTTAATTTCTAAGTTGTTTTTTTTTATTTTATACTGCAAAGATTTTATTGTGGGTATGGCGCTATCATAAATCGTGGTTTTGATAAATAATATAAAATGCAACGTTGTATAAATGTCTACGCGTGCGAAGCGCATCGTTTATTTACATTTAGCGTATGAGGTATTATTGGTGATGTCACTGGCGAAAACTAATTCTGATGAATCATGAGCTTTTACAAGCGATGCACCGATAAGCACTGTACCTATCCTGCATGTGTGATATCACGCCGGGTGGCTCGGCTGCGCAAACGCAGACCCACGTGTTGGAGAACTTATTGATGGCATCAGTGGGCGCATAATAACTGGTTCGACTCGAACGAAACGTTCAGTTACTGATTGTCCGTTAAGGCGAGTGCGTGTCGCTAACAATATAAAGCCGGTATTGCGCGGGAGTATAGACGAATTAAATCCAATTGACACTCACCTATTTGTTACTAAATAAATTATAGGGGTAGTGCATACACAGTGCAAGTGCAAATCAACAGTTTTCTGAGGGAGCGATTATTGAAACATCAACGCGTGCAGGTGCATTGTTTACATTATGTCTTAACAACTATGTTCGCAATAACATTATTATGTAACTCGTAAGGGATTACCATGGCATAGATCTCTTTTAACAAAACATAACTTAAGTTCTTCATACATACTGACAATATAATATGTTAATTTTTTAAATTTAATACAAGTACATATTTACTGCTCGCTATAAAACGATCGTGTTAAATTAAACTTGATTACTTTTCTTTTTCTGATAACAGGTACATTAACTTGGATTTCGATTATTTCTTCTTATACAAGGTGTTAAGTGGTCATTATACTGTATATTTTTAAACGGTTATATCTAAAGGTTTTAAATCTCATAAACAATATATATTATTTCCTACATCCTGATTTTAGTATCAAGGATGAATTAATCACAGCTTTCATTGTTATATTCGGGAAAAATAATCCTGATATATTTCGAAAGAGCATTCTAAACATTTAAAATTTTACTATACAATAATTAAAATGCAATTGAAAACTTGGCACCGCTGCATGCTCGCATAACATCGTAAATCACAATGTTCTATATTATATTAGAAAATAATATTGGGTCACACAACGTATTAAACAAGGTTGTATGTAAACAGAGTCCAGCTTAAAATTAGTTTAACATCTGGTGATAATGCGTTAAACATATTTACAACTAATAGTTATGTTACATATGTATATATCAATATCTTTGGAAAATTATAGCCAGTATGAGTGTAGGTGTCACATACGTGATACATTTTATAAACATCGTTAGCACTTAGTTAACAACCTCATGACGATATAGGGAATAATCACGCAGATTTGTAGTTATGTAGCTAAAATCAATAATTTACAAATAAATTAAATTAAATTAAATATACAAATAAATAAAATTGGAGGGTCTGTTTGTAATATTAAAATAACCGCTTTTTGCTAAGTGTATTCGGACGTATACACGGTACATATACCATAATAACATTTTTTACAATTTTTTTGTCTGTCTGTCTGTTTGTTCCGGTTAATCTCTGAAATGGATGCACCGATTTTGACGGGACTTTTACTGGCAGATATCTGATGTATCAAGGAGTAACTTAAGCTATTTTTATTTAAAAACAAAAAAAATGGTTTTTGTTAAAAATGATAAGTTTCGTAAATTTTATAATCCAATTTAAGTTGACCTCAGATTTATATCATCTATCGTGTGAAATAGGGTTCAGCTTAGGCCGGACATTGTAGGTTGAATTTCCAATTTAAGTTAACCTCAGATTTATGTCATCAATCATATGAACTAGGGCTTAGCTTAGGCTGGACTTTGTAGGTTCGAACGTACGGTTTCCGGAGGCGCATGGCGTAATAGTTGCCTTCGATAATACTGACTGTTTGCATATTTCTTTTATCTTTTATATTTTAGAGTTTATAGGGTTTTTAATCCAAAATAAACCATAAGACATATCCAAAAAATTCTGCCCAGTCACTATTCCACGCGGACGGAGTTGCGGGCACAGCTAGTTTTAAATAAAATTCCTCGTAAACGCTACTATTTGATTACATTGTAGTAGTCAGCAAAACAAGTCATATGCATTTTAAATTGATCTCCATGGATGGAACGTCTATTAATAATTGTGTAAATTAGATGAAAATATATTTATGCTCTTGAACTTTTCAATTGTAGTAATGAAAGAGGTCGCGGTGCAAAATCGGGGATGCCGGTGGCAGCACGCAGTAGTGAGGAAGTGCGTCGTTAGCCCACGGTGCCAGCACCCATTCTGCTCTATTGATTAACTCAAATGCTTTTATTGCATAATGGCCAATATCATCGTCACTGTTAACTAGAGATGTACGTATCCCAGAGATCTTTGCCCCTTGTAATAAACTCAAGCACTTACTATACGTTATTCGATACAAAAATGCTTCATATTATTTAAAATAAAAGTCAGATTACAAAATAAATCAGCATTTTACATACAGTTCATGTACGACTTATAAATATTCCTATTATTTATTTGCAGAGTAATTACATACTACGCATAATCGATTTTTTACGTATCGTATACATATAAGTGAATCTGATCATTTTATAATACTTTATCATAATTATATACTTTCTGATGTACTTACACTTCACAAAAAAACGATCCTGTATAATTCCAAACTTATATAAATTACATACATATATAATAAGAGCATGAAAACAAGACGAAATAATGTCACGACCTTTGTATATTATTGACCCCACACGGAAGAAGTTAATCAGAAATTCTAGTTCGTAGCCGGGGTCCCACAGCCTTAAGTGATATCTCAAGCAATAAATTTATTCTTACCTGTTTATTCTTAGTTGAGACATCTTGTTTTGGACTTATCAAAATATAAATAACAATAAATTACATATATGAGAAAATAAAGATAACAATAGTTGAAATCTATTCGGAAATTTCGAATACGTTGCGTAGTAGTTTGCGTATCTTTGCAACTAAGAAATTCATTGGAGTGGAATTTAACTTTTATGTGTCTCACTGTATTATTAATTGTTCAGATCTACTGCGTAGGAAGCAATCTATGATACCCATACTTGACTCGGAGTTATAAGGGATTGCGTATTACATTCTGGCATTAGTCTAGACGTGAACCAAGAATATGGTTACCGTATTTTTTCCTTCGTGTCGTATAAGACAAATATTTTTATTATATAGGAAGGTCATAGGTAAAGAAATTCTCCGTGCAGGGACGGAGTAAGAATACTACCCGTGCGGCCGGGGTCGGCCTGTCGTAAAAGGCGACAAAACAACTCTATCTTCGTAGTAAGGCCCCAAGCCTGTCTGGATGGCAATCACACTGGGTCTATAACCTTGTGTTGTATTCCGACATTGGTGATCCAGGTTCCTGTACCCCTACGGGACAGCAGCGTGTTCGCGGTGCCCCTAACGTCGCAAACACCCTAAGGCGATGGTAACCGCTTATTATTAAGTGGGCTACTGTTCCTCAGCAATAAAAAAGGTAGTGTTTGTAAATCAATAATTAGTTTATTGAAATAAAACCCGATTTTGGCTTCCCGGAATTCCAACGCTAAATACTTTAGCAATCTTGATACCAATATACATATAATTACAGATTTATAAAAAAAAAAACAATTTACTCGATATCTGAGCAGGCACAATATAGAAAGTTTCACAAATGGGTTCGGACGCAAAAAGGTTTTTTCTGTAACAATTTCCGTATTAATTATCTACACACACACACACAACAAGTTACAATTCATACAACGCCATCTAGTTCCAAAATATCGGAACGCTTGTGTTATGGGTACTGGTATAATACGAGTACGTACTTATATTTTGTAAATATAAGTACGTATATATACAATACATATTATACATAAAAAAACATACTTATGATGAAAATCGATCACCTCACTGGTGTTCCGGCTAAGATTAAAAGTTTATATTGATGATTTTGTTTTTGTCAACAAACTGATTTGTCGCCGTTTTCTCTATTTCATCTTCGTATACATACGGGCGGATATAATAAAACCAAATGTTCATTTTGAATGTTGAAATGTGAAAGTAGCATTCGTATGGGAAAAGGTTTTAAGTGGAAAAGATAAGGAAATGGAATTAGAAAACCATTATTTTAATTTAAAACCGCGAGTGGTACGGCTTTTAGGAATGAGTTCATAGTTATAAAATAACGAGGAATTGATACGGAACGATTCAGTTACTTAACATATCAAATAATCTAAGTTTGAATTATAAACATATATAATATTGCCTAATATGCTGATGAACCTGGAAACCCTTAGTTGTACTTTGAAATACTTTTAAGGTATATTTTTTATTACTGAAGAACAGCAGACGGCCATTTATTAGTAAGTAATTATCGTCGCCTATGGATATTTTCTACGCTAGGGCACTGCGAACACACTACTTTCCCATAGGGGTACAGGAACTTGGGTCACTAATGCCGGAACACAAGGTTATTATTGTGGCATACTTATAGACCCAGTGTGGTTGCCATCTAGGCGGACTTACGATTCATCATCATCACCTGGCTAGGATTGTTTTATCGCCTTTTACGACAGGCCAACCGCGGCCATAGTGGTTAGTATTCTTACTCCGTCCCTGCATGGAGAATATACACGGGCCCTATTCCTGAGACTATACGAGTATGCTTAAATATAACAATACGGCGCTCTTCATCCAGTCGTCCCGCGTTTAAATCTCAATAGTAGGCTTGGATACTTTTTATCACCTAATGTTTAATTATGTTATAACATACTTACCACGGGGAAGGAAAACATCGTGAGGAAACTGTGATCATGTGTGTGATCGGAGGATTACCGATATCACCGGTATGTGTAATCTACCAATCCGCCTTGAACAATCGTGGCGGAATCCTATCCGTTCCCTTTAGGGAGATGCCCGACTCAAGCTTCGGATGGAACCTGGATGATTTTTGACTTTTCTGATATAATTATCTTGTTATGCTTACAGGTTATATCAGAAAGCATAAATTAAAAATAAATATAAATAAACAAATGAAAAATCAAGATGAAGTGATGTTGAGAATTTATAGTTAATTTATCAATTCCCGACGACCTCAATGGCGCATCGGTTATCCCAAGTTGAAAGCTTGCAGAGGCATTGGATTTATTCCCGACACGAGTCCGGGTGCTTATAGTGTTGTGGGTGTTTGTAATAATATATGAGTTGTCTATTATCCATGGTATAAGGGCTCTGTTGCTTGCTTTACCACTAGATGGCGCTGTATTATTGGTCCACGTGTATTAACTTATTATTATTTTTGTCTAAAAATTTCATGACATATAATATATGTATCATATTGTTTTGTTTTAAATTTTGTAATAACCTAGATATTAGTTATACAGCCCGCACACCAGTACACATTTAGGGCTTAAGTATCACTACGCTCGTATTACACGTAGCTAGCACTAAAACCATCCTTTATTGAAACCACGTGACAGAAGCTAGTGTTGTGTTACTGAGTTTCAATTGCAAAACATTTCTGTGCCTCATTAATATTGTATAAATAGCTAAATGCAATATAAGATATACTCGTAATACACTGATACAAATTTACTTTCTAAAAGCATCTGTTCTCGATGGTCGCATGTGAATTTTACACTCCAGAGCCCAAAATACATAGTAGAATGTCACAGCATCAAACTTTGCGTCCATTTCAGAAACTTTTTCTGTGCGGAGAATTATAATAGTTAAATTGATATATTCTGAGGTGGCTGACTAAAATCAAATAGTGGCTTATCTTTTAGTCTAATCATACTTCTGTCTGGAACTTTTTTTATTACTGAAGTACAACAGACAGGCTGACGGGCCACTTAATAGTAATCAGTTACAGTTAGAGCACCGCCAATACGCTGCTGTCTACATACGGGTACTAGAACCTGGGACAATAAAGCCGGAATACAACACGAGGCTATTATGGTGGCATACATATAGATTAAGGGTGATTGCCATTCAGGCAGACTTGTGACCCTACCACGTGACTTCGGTTTTGTCGCATTTGACGACAGGCCGACCCCGGCCGCAGGAGTTAGTATTCTTACTCCGCCCCAGCTCGGAGAAGAACTTAATTAATTCTCTAAAGTAAGAGTAATAAATGCAAATTATCATAATAACTGGATCGTGATAATATTTAGAATTTATGATACCTATTAATGTTATATGATCGCTATTTAGTGATAAGACCGCCGTTTGCTCACTATGTTGTACTATTACCTACTTCTTTTTATGTCTTTTTTTCTGTAAAATTGTGTGGTGAACAATAAAGAATTATCTATCTATCTATCTATCTACCATCTTGGGTATCTATTAGTGCGTACAAGTTTGTAAAGAACTGGGACGCGCACCGTTTTAGTAAATTGCGATTGCGTATAACTCTAACGTCGCAAAATCCCATATACGAAGTATATAATATGGTACAAAGAGAAGTCTAAACATGTTTAAGAAAGGTTCGTGTGTTATTTATACGAAAGCGGTTGTAAACAACTTTCTCACGGGGTATCCCTCGGGGCTCGGGTCATCTGTGTTTATCAGTAGAAAACCGACAATTGTGCCCGCCCACGTAAGTCGAAGATTTATATGTAATCCGGGACGTGAGGCGCCAGCAAATACCCTACCAGACACCTAATGCTCTTTCCTTTCATATTTTTAATAACACTGAGCTCAAGTCGGGATTATTGCGGTGGGTGATAAAAATGTCCTTCAGAAATGTAATCCAATCCATTAATAATATCAGCTCATAATATAAACACCAGTATGCCTGCAAGAGTATTAACAGTAATCTACATTAATGATTACTTACGATTATTTGTCACGGTAAGGAGTTTACTCCTCCATAAACTTCTTCTTTTACTTTGTAATCTGAAGTAGGAATTATTCCATTCTGCATTTATGCCCTCTGTGACTGTTTTGTAACCAAAAAGGTGCAATAAACTAGATTTGGCTAGATTTAATATGCCATGTAACCCGCCATAAAAGAGAATAGCTCCAATAGTGCATTCCTCCTTTTTTCGCTATTTCTCAACTTATACATCTCCTTGGGACTTTTAATCTTCTCGCCGAAATTAACAATAATAATTAATATACTGGCACAATTCACACAGCGTCATCTACTCTCAATTAAGTAGCATAGCACTTGAGTTTTGGGTACTAGACAACTGATATACTACATGTATACTTTTCTTTTGTAAATAAACACATATTATACATAAAAATACAGAAACGAGACGGGAATCGAACCCGTGACCTCGCAAGCGTATCAAAGTGCGTTATACATTACGCCACGGGGGTCGTTAGTCAAATTAATCTTCTTACTTCTAGCAACCGAACTACCATTTTTAATAGTACGTAGAAATTATTTTCAAATTTTCACATTAGGTAGAAAAACTGTTATGGTGTCGGAGTTTTTGTTGCGCTCTAAGCCATCGCATCCTCGATATCTATTAATTACAATTAAAATAACCGAGTACTTTTATTACAGTTACGGCCAAGATTATTGCTCAGTACAAGTACCGCAAGCCGTTTGAGGGACGTTAGCTCGTCATCTATTATAATTAATACATACATATATCAATGTTAATTTTTTACTTTTAAGAGCTGTCGAAAGTAATAGCGGTTGGCTTGCCATATGGTTTCATGATACACATCGATAACACCGTGGTCTTAGTGCATACCGCAAGCTTGGTTGGCGTCTCATTGCCCTAACGGTAATACCAGATATTTGCAAATACCAGAGCGACAATTAGCTCATTTTATAATATGCGTTTCTTAATACATTCTAGTGTTCCTGGCGTTTTAGTATGCACTAAATACATATAATTTTGGTAATTATAACTTTAGTAACATTTTGACTAATGTGCATATTATAGCATAAATGCCATGTATCGGTGAAGGAAAACATCGTGAGGAAACCTGATAATGAGGTCACCGGTATGTGCAACTCGCCAATCCGCTTTGGACAAGCGTGGCGCGTATTCTGTTCCTTTCCTGTAGGAGAGGCTCGAGTGGGACGCTATGGGCTGTTTTTTTACAAATAATTAATCCCTATTAATAATAATATTTATTAACTACTGTTAATGTTGATAGATTGACGACCTCAATGAAGCAACGGCTTTTGCATCTCAAAACGCCTGCGGGCGTTTTAGGGTCGTTTCCTTGTCCTGTGTCTGGTCATTAAAGCATACATTTACTTACAATATAAAAGTACATAAGTAGTATGTCAGTAGTCTAGTTCGTAGGCATTCTCGTGGCAAATGGCCACACACTCCTCCACGACATGGCCCCTCTGCACGCCCGGCCACAAAATCACAGTGGCATTTGGCTATCGACCCCAAGGGACTTAATAGAACACTCGTCGAACCTGGGCGATGAGTGCAAACGCATGTGTGTAACTTTATAGCCTGAATATGACGTCAAATTATTTAGGATAGTATTACATACGTAAGTTATTCTCTTAGTCGAAGGCTTATGTCCGGCTAAGGCACCTATGTATAATACCTCACTTATATTGATATTTTATATAATTTATGTAAGGTAATTATCAAATTTATTTTATTGATATTCTCATTTTAGCTAGGCAGTTATATTATTGCCTATAATATCACATATATTTTATTGTTAAACTAATAATATACAGATGATTGTGTACAAAATTAAGGTTGTTTGCATCATGATCATACTGAAAATTACGATTTATTTAGCGTCTTAACAAATGTGGAACAGCGGGTATCATGTTATTAATAAAACGTCAGCTTGTTGCGGGTGTCGTAATCACAATATATTCAGGACAATGAAACACGTCTAACGAACAAAAAGTCGTTAAAACACACAAAACTTTTATAGCTTACCTACGGTTATATTTATTAACAAAGTTCTAAAATTGAATTTTACGTAGGCACGTACGAGGGTCGTCAGACTTGTATTCACTAACAGACCTAACTACTAATATTGTATTATAAGGGGTATTGTTCGTTACTTGCACTTCATAAACTGAGACTATTAATAGGTTTAAATCTCAGTCGGTAACTAATACTTTTGTGATCTGTACGTAGCTTATAGTATTCAGCAATTGTATTTCTTTAAGACCTATAAAGTATTCCTACGACTTACTGGGGTCACCATGGGATCTGAAATTTCTAATACTATTGTTCCTGGGTGAGCAGATCTACTACACTACTCTTGCGGTACATATACACTTATTAATTGTTTTTATGAGGCGTTACTTTATTTTGAAGTAATATACATATTTTATTTAGTATATTATAATAAAATGTTTTCCTTCATAATTATATGGTAGCTTTGCCTGGTATGGTATGGTAGCCTTTGAATAGTTTTCCGATTCTTTCCAAGATCTCAGAGTGGTGAAGCGAAGTACAGTTAGATAATTAATAGCCCCAAATAAAATATTTTTTTGAAGTTATTAGGTTTTATTATAGAAAAAGAAGAACATAGCAAAATTATTATGAAAGTAAGAACAAAAATTCTTCTCTTATTGTATTCGATTTTCGTTTTGTAATTCCTTAAATGTGCTTTAATTCCTTTAGTATGTAGATATCATAACTAATTTTATTATAAACTTTTCCATTAATCCGTTAAATATACCCACAAAATGTAGAATGAAAATGATATATAAAAGCAGTCAAACATTGTGTGTTTAGGCATTTTTGTATTAATACGTACGTGTCGTAGAATAAATTAAAACCACCGCCCAACAAAAGCATTATGAGATTCTGTTGTGATTGTGACCCAGTTAAATTATGTATGTAATTGCCCTTATATAAGGTTGTCCAGTTCACCAGGGCTGAACCCTGGAATTGTGTCATTGATTTTAAAAGTCACGAACGTAATCTACTATTTTTAAAAATAATTTTCACTCCACCGCCCCTTGTTACATTGACATGATGAAAGTGAACAAAGGAAATTTGGTCATTTAGTCAGCGTTTTGATACCACACAAAAATTCAGAAAAAAAAATAGTCTTTGCTTTCAACATTTTCGTATTATACGGTATAGCGGAATTAAAACCTTTCGATTTTAGAGGTCCGAATAGTATGTACTCGTTTTACGTTTAAGTTTTGTTTTTCAGTTTGATAAAATTAAACTAATAATAACGATAGGGTTTCGACATAATATAAAAATAGAATAATCATTTCATTCCTAGGATTTTAATGAAAGAAATCAAATGAATTACTTTTTGCTAGCTTACAGACATTATCTTTGATTCGTTATTAGTCGTCTTTAGTGTAGTCGGTACTCTTTTTCATCTCGAGGAAACAGTTTTACCAGTTCCACTTCGGAACTCCGGGAGAATCATCAGAATCAGAAGAGAAAAACTTGTTATGTTGGGATCACTCTCTATATTCTAAGGCAACCGTACTTCTGTGAAGCTGGCCAATGTAATGAGCGGCGGCCACGACGGAATACCAACACCCTGGAAGCCACCTTAATTCATAAAATAGGACATCGCTGGTTCGACTCTTGGTCCGAAGTCGCCTTATTAACCAATGTTAAACACTATTTGAAAGCGTTTACTAAATAACATTGTAATACAAGTAAACTTAGCATACACAGTCGTACTTAAAACTGAGGAATATACAACAGGAATATTAAAAGAAAATAAATTGCATAACATTCATAAATCACAATGAACGCTGTCAAAATTAATTAATCGTTAACGTGTTTTATTTAAATCGTTAGTTCCCGAAGGGGGCACTTAGTATTTCCCCGGAATAAAAAACCGCTACAAGGAAAGTGCAAAAACCACTTTCTTCCTACGTGATTTAATACTCAATTACTTATATAGTGTTTCAAGCTAAATATGATACTAAAATATATGATTATGAAAATATTGCGTAAACTCTTCTCAAGTTACATATCTATACATATAAAAGGAAAATGGGATTGCTTTGACGAACCATCACTTCAAAACTATTGAACATATCGGGATGGTACTGAGAGTATTGAACACGGAACGTTTCATAGATGGTTCTAGGCTACTTAGTTTTTGGATACCATTGATCCATTGTCATTTTTTCGATTTAATTTAACTGTTCTTCGCTCAGTTAAGTAGGCGGAATCGGCTAGTTTTAACACGCTTCTATTAGCTTGGTATGTATCTATGAATTTATGTAAACGTAATTTTCATTTCATTCAAAACGGCGACGGATTGATTTGAAACTTTGCACACTTATCAAGGACCGATGACAATTCAATAATCTGTATAGTTTCTTACAGATAGATCCTTACCAGGATCCTTAGGATTCAGTCAGTCAGGACCGGTTCTCATCCGATTACCAAAGTTAAGCACTGTCGGGTCGGGTGCGGTCAGTACTTGGATGGGTGACCGCCTGGGAACACCGCGTGACGGTGGCTTTTTGCTCATTTTTTACACGATATATATTAACTTGGCCTGTATAACGGAATTTTCGAACTCGATTTTTACCCACTTTGGACAATCAAAAAGTTTAATTAATAACACTGCCAGAAGATGGTGTTAAATTATTAAAAACGTTTACCGATTTCAATTTCAAAAATAATTTATTTTGGCAGTATACAATTTAAATACAGTATTACAGGGATATTGTTGCTACGCAAAAGTAAAAACATACTGTGCTGCAGTATTGTGTAGTAGTGTGCAACATTCACCTCAGTTCATCACAACTACATTGACAACAAATAAATTATAATTAACACGCTTTTATTTTATAGTTAATCAAACTAAAAAGTTAGAAATAAATTATAGTTAAAAAAAAACTAACACGCTTTTATAGAAAATCAAACTAAAAGGTAAAAAAAAATTCAATTAATTTAAATTAAGGATAGAGTAATTAACAAACAAAAAAGAATTTTATTGTAAAAAAGCGTAGGGTGCTTTTTAAAATATTTTCAAAATGACTACTTCTACCAATATGTCAGTAAAATATTTATAACAATTGACAACAAGCACCCCACACTTTATTACAATAAAATAAAATTTTTTATTCATCAAACTATCTTTAATTTATATTTATTTAAAATTATTTTTTACCTTTCAGTTTGATTTTTTTTAATATAAAACGCATGACTTATTATTATTTTATTACTAGTTATTAAATACCTTATAATAGATTGCGTAAGCGCACGCGGGGCGAATTTAACGTTATTATGACTGGAAATAAAATGACCGAGAATGATCTCGTAAAGGCATCATACGAACCGAAATTTTGAGTGCAGCCACAAAAATAAACATGGCCGGATTAATGATGCACATTTTTCACAGTTAAGCCCGATTACAGCGCGGCGGTTCATTAATGAATCGATTTTGTTACGTTTTCAAATGTGACTCAGTGCATTCTCTTTGCCTTCTTGCCAAGGGACTTAAATAGTTATGACTATTGGTGGACATGTGCACGTGTTTCATAAACCTTGATATCTGAGGTGTAAGATCCCAAAAATAAATCAACCGATAACGTACTGCTCGGAATATAAAGGAATAAAGCTTTCCTAGAGGGAAGGAGATCCTGCTAAGGTTGTCTAAGATGGATTGGCGGGTTACACATACCAGTGACCTCGGTATGCCAGTTTCGCTGCCGATATGTGGCAATTATGTTATAGATGCAAACTAGGTTAGAAAAACTACAGGGGCGCATTTCATAGTGAAATTCGAACCCGTAAACGATCTCCGAATAAAATGCCACTTGGCAATTGGAAAAACGTAATTTGATTAATCCAAATAGTGTAGTATACCACCTCTATCTTAATTACTTAAGGTTTGTGTTTAACGTTAACCGTGCTCATTTCTACTAAGTTATTACTTATATTAAGTTATTAGTTATTACTTACTTGGTTATTACCAACACAAAAAATAAAGTCTCATTATCTTCTGAAAATGCTTCTTGTATTGTTCAAATCTGTTTCGATTTACACATATTGACAATTAAGTCAACAACAAAACTGGGTTATAGTTTTTCATTAGCATTCTTAAGGGCGTCGCACACGGCGAAGATACTGTAATATGTGTGATAGTTCATGCAAAGTGTATAGCGAGCGATATTGTAAGTTAAGATAAAATATTATAGTATCTTCGCCGTGTGTGACGCCTTTAGACTTTACGTATTATTATTAATATTAAAACATTTCCGACAACCAATGCTTTAATAAAAATATGTGTTTATAAAAAAATAATGCCTTGAATGTTTTCTAAGCATTAATTACGTCCAAGGTCAGGTGGTCGTTACCCCATTATTTACGTTATCGAATTATAAATTCGTGTTACGTGTTCAAGTTCCAACGCTGAGTAAATAGTGCGTGCCGATAATTATAGTGTTATTCTGCACAGCGTTAGTTGAAAACATGTGAGATCGTAAACATGCAGAGCTATCACCCAGTTTTCACTTCTCACTCAAAATCTTTCACTGTAAACATAGCGAATATGTGAATAACACGTTCCATGTTTTGTAGTCGGCCAAGGTTGTGCATGTATGTACCTACCCAACGAGTCAATTTCGCTTGTGTTGTTAAAAATAAATCATTAATCAGATAAGAAGCTGTAAATATTGTTATCACAAAACAACACAATGGGGGTTCAACTTTCATCAGCCAACTCAAGTTCTATCCAAAACGCTATTATAACTTAGCTGTTGGTTTCAGGTTCCGTATTATGTTACTTACACGTGGACGTAACAGACGTGTTTACACTGTAATGTTTTGACGATTGCAATTTTTGCTGATGACGTATTTACTAAATCATGGCGTCTTGTTTTAAAAATGCGCGTGAATCATCCACATCGTAAATTATTACGTAATTCATTCAGTAATCCGGGGAGATCGGTGAGTTCTAACGATAATGGATTGTTCCGGGATATCGCTCCAACTACATGTTCTATTAATCATTCATTAATAATAAACCGGTTGGATTACGGCCAGGGATACCACTTTCACAGATTTCAGGGTTACGTAATACAACTGCCTTCGTGGAACTTCCCAATCCCATTTTGCAATTTACGACAGCTTCAATAAACCGAGTTGATGATGAAATATTTTTTCTTGAAACAACACGCGACGGTTTTCAACATTGAATGTGAGTAGGTTTACAAAAGGTAAGTAAAACAAAAGGCCTTACAATTGTATGAAGAGCTTACAAGAATAAGCGGATGTTGTTGTTTATTGTTTGACATAAAGAATTTACAAATTACAGTGTCAAACACTTCAATGGAATTAAATAGGTATTTCTTAATTGAAACACACGCATTGGACAATTAGGGCATCAGAGCGCAAGAAAATAGATGCACTCGAAATGTGGTGTTGGAAACAAATGCTCCGCATACCTTGGACGACCAACAGAACAAATAAGCATATTCTGGATCAGCTTTGCATTAAAGTCAGGCTCTCAACAATCTGTTATCAGAAGATTCTTGGGTACTTTGGTCACATTGCCCGACGATCGTGACAGGCAAGGTTGCCGCTGGTGTAAATAACCGCCCTCACTGGCCTCCCAGTAGTAACCGCTATTCGAGAAGCTGAAGGCCAGAGGAGGTGGAAACAGCTTACGAGACAAGCTACGGTTGATTTTTAAGAACAGTACCTTCAGCAACGAAGAATTCAACCGAGAAGAAGAACTGAAATACATCGAAGCCGTACTCACATATAACTGTACTATTAATAATAATCTCATTTTACGCCTTCTTTAAATTATATGTAAATTGCTTGGAATTCTCAGAGGTATTTTATCTAAATTAAATCTATATTGTAGTGGATATATTGGTAAGGCTTTTTCGACAAGGGAGTTAGAGAGGTCAACACTCAAATTATTAAGTGACGTTCAAATAATTTTGGCTCACGTAGATAATTTATAGATACGGTTGGGCATTTAACCTCATTATGACGTCATGACGCCAGTTTTAGTAGGGAACGGCAATGAACTTCAAATATAGTGTGATTAAAAAAAGTAACATTTGTAACCTTGAACCTAGAATTGGAATTTTAACCTGATAGAATCAGGTATCGGTTAGAAACACTGTTGGCATAGACCCAAGCCTGAGTTTAAAGGGGTTACTGGCAAGCTTAAATTCGTATCGAGCGCCTGGCGCCGAGGCTAGTTCGGGCGGCTGCGGGACTCTCCCGTCTGCTGCCGAATATCGGCGGGCCGGGCGCAGTGTGCCGCAGGCTCTTTGAGGGAACCGTGCGGTCGATGGCCCTTTACGGGGCCCCGATCTGGGCGGATCGCCTGACGGCCAAAACGACGGCGCTGCTTCGCAGGTCGCAGCGCGTCCTGGCCGTCAGGGCGATAAGAGGATACCGCACGGTGTCCTTCGAAGGTCGGTGTCTCGCCCCACGCCTCGCGAAACTGAGGTGAAACGCGCGGAGCTGCGCGACGAGGTGGTCATGGTGGAGTGGAAGGAGCGCCTCGCGCACCCCAGCGCGGGCCTCGCCACCATCGAAGCGGTGAGGCCCGTCCTGGCTGAATGGTTGGAAAGGCGCCACGGCGCCCTGACCTTCCGCCTGACGCAGGTCCTCTCGGGGCACGGTTGCTTCGGGAGGTACCTGTGTCGCATAGGGCGGGAGATGACGTCAGGGTGCCACCACTGTGGCGCGGGCGACGAGGAGGACACGGTGAACCACACTGTCGCCGTGTGCCCTGCGTGGTGCGAGGAGCGCCGCGCCCTCGTCGTCCAAATCGGCGTGTACCTGTCGCTCCCGGCCCTGGTTCTGTCCATGGTCGGGGGCGATCCTGGATGGACGGCCGTCGCCTCCTTCTGCGAGGCAGTCATGTCCGCAAAGGAGGCGGCGGAGCGGGAGCGGGAGTCGACCACCACACTCCCCTCCCGCCAACGCAGGCCACGCCGGCGGCGCCGGAGGGCCAGTAACGACCTCCGGCCGCCGTAAAAAGCGGCCGCAGGCGGCCCCTCGGGGGAGGACCCGCCGCCCGCACTATTGCCGCGAGGGTGAGGGCTGCGTGCTGTTCCGCGGCCCCCCTCAACTCCTAGAGTTGTTAGGAGAGCGCCGGGGGGACGAAACCCTGACCCCCTGGCGCCAACACTTTAGAAGAGGCCCGCCTTGAGACAAAGGGCGGGCCGGCGCCGGCCCGGGCCACGAGATCGGCAGGCCACATATCCGTAGGCCCGGGCGTAGGCGATAGGAGAACAGCGGGGTTTTTAGTGGGTAGTCGGATGGCTGAACATCTTCCCCGGAGTCCCACATATCCCTCGGTCCCCCCGGGCCGGGGGAACCCGTCAAGAGAGGTTTTTCCCCGAGACAAAAAAAAAGCTTAAATTCGTATCAGTTAATAAAAATAACATACCTAGTCAGGTCATAAGTATTGTCACACAGTAAAAACTTTTCTTTTAGAATGCTGGCCACAAAAAAGTTTATTGAATTAGAATTTCGAGTTGTTCATGAAAATAAAAATGTATAACTTTTAGAATTTTACTCATTTTTAAATATGGAGTGGACGCTTAAAGAAGACCGTGTTGCAGTTATTGCGTTGTATCGTTGCGGTTACGCGCCAATTCAAATTTTTAACATACTGAAAAATTTGAATATTACCAAAAGATTCGTTTATCGTACCATCAAACGATACAATGAAGACTCTAGTGTAGATGACAGGTCAAGAAGTGGTCGCCCTCGGTCTGTTAGGACTCCAGCAGTGATAAAAGCTGTGAAGGCACGAATTCAAAGAAATCCCAAACGTAAGCAGAAACTGTTGGCCCTTCAGATGGGGTTAAGCAGAACCACGGTGAAAAGGGTGTTAAATGAAGACTTAGGGCTTCGGGCATATCGAAGAAAAACAGGACATCGTTTGAATGCTCGTCTAATGGACCTGAAACTGAAGAGATGCCGCGCTTTGTTGAAGCGGTACGCGGAAAAAAATATCGGGAAATTCTTTTTTCGGATGAAAAAATGTTTACCGTAGAAGAGAGCTACAACAAACAAAATGATAAGGTGTACGCACACAGTAGTGAAGAAGCGAGCAACCGTATTCCGCGTGTCCAACGAGGTCATTTTCCATCCTCGCTCATGGTATGGTTGGGAGTTTCTTATTGGGGCTTAACAGAGGTACATTTTTGTGAGAAAGGTGTAAAAACGAATGCTGTTGTGTATGAAAATACAGTCCTGACGAACCTTGTGGAACCTGTTTCTCATACCATGTTCAATAACAGGCACTGGGTATTCCAACAAGATTCGGCGCCAGCTCATAGAGCGAAGAGCACACAAGACTGGCTGGCGGCGCGTGAAATCGACTTCATCCGGCACGAAGACTGGCCCTCCTCCAGTCCAGATTTGAATCCGTTAGATTACAAGATATGGCAACACTTGGAGGAAAAGGCGTGCTCAAAGCCTCATCCCAATTTGGAGTCACTCAAGACATCCTTGATTAAGGCAGCCGCCGATATTGACATGGACCTCGTTCGTGCTGCGATAGACAACTGGCCACGCAGATTGAAGGCTTGTATTCAAAATCACGGAGGTCATTTTGAATAAACTTTAATGTCATAAGAATCTATGTTTTGTTAAATTCATTTTGGTATATGAATGGTTACATAATTAATAAACTTGTTACAATTATTTTACATTAAACATGTGACAGAATTTATGACCTGACTAGGTATATGTCGAAAACTTAAGCGCGAAAACAATTACTGTTTTTATCAAAGTACTTGTCATGCACCAGTGTGTTTGTTAGATTATATCGCATAGAATCCAGATAGTACGAACTTTATTCCAAATGTAACTAAATAAATGTTACAAATGTAACCAAAATATGTAACTATTATAAAATATTCCTTACCTACAATCGTTTATTGTATTATTAGTATTTACTTTCGCATTAATAATATTAATTAGGATTAGGAAGGATTTCTATTTAAACATTTTTTCTTATTTGTTAATTTAATTATTGTTAATGTAATGTATTGTTACACTCAATTTAATACATATAGCCCATTTTATACATTCCAAGTAGCATACACGATAGTAACAAGTTTTTACGCTATTAAAAAATCAAAAATTTCTGATACCTATATTCAGGACAATATGTACATATATTTATGACCTGATAATGATAGTAATTTATTGAAAGACTTAAAGAAAATTCATCGAGCAAGCGCTATAATTAGACCACGAGTCGGATTGCGTTGCGTATGACATCCGTAATTAATAAATTAGCCCATTTAATGTAATTTATTTATCATAATATTACGAAGTATAACAAATCACATAATCTTCAGAATGAATGCATTTAAATTGAACCGTGAGTTCGGAACAATCTGAATTCTTTACAATACCTCACGCATAAGGCAAGTGAAAATAACTACTTAGCAAACTACCTACATGAGTGCAGTTGAAACATATTATCAAACACCCACCTAACCATCGTTGGATAGGTACACGTTACCGGCATGTCGAACCCACCCAAGTGCCGGCTCAAGATGTTTTAAGGCTAGGGACACACTGACCAGTCATAGGTTAATTAATAAACATATCGTTCTATACATGACGTTTCATTAAAGAATGAAATGCTCAAAAAATTTGTATAGGCAGACATAAATCAAATAAATTTATGGACAGACAAATCAATGTTAAATAACTCAGACGTTGTAATGACTTACTTCTTTAAAATTTACATTTAAATTATTGAATAATCTTCAGCCGCGTTTATTTAAGCTGTAATTTGTAGTAGGTATATCAACGCAAACCAAATAAATTATAACAAATGAAGCCGTAAAATGAATAAGTTTAAACAGTTCAATGATAAAAAATTCATATAAATAATACAAACCCCAGCCAAGATATCAGCGCTTCCGCAAGATTATCTAACTCGTGAGACTAATATAAAGTACTCGTATATAAAGTAGACTGTTTTATAGAGACCACTTCTAATTGTAATGTTTTACATCGTTTATAGCTGGCTTACAATGTTAAGATATCTTTTAAGTGTCGTGTATTACTTTAATGGCTCCTTGTATCATTATTCAAATTGCTGCAATATTTTTTAGACTCATAAATTTATAGTCCTTAACGAGGCGCACGCATCGATTGAGGCAGGTGAGCCAGAGGGGCTATAACGACGATTATAATAAAGTAGGCCACCGATCACGGTGAGAAACGCAGTCATTAACAAAAAATAATCTTATCAAGTTATTATTAGAGTATGTTTCATCGAAATTCAATTACAGGAAAGTTAATAGTTATATTTAAAATGTCCACGTCGCTTTATTATTGGATTTTTTCGTATCGAAAAAATCCAAACTAAACAACGCTATTTGTAAGAATCCTATTACAGACCTGAACTTAACAAAAACCTAATTTGTTTGAAAAAACATTACCATTTGAGTTCGTGCTTGAAAATGGGAATTCACAGAGACGTGAAATAATGTTTATTTTAAAATTATATATGTATTATACTTAACTATTTGATGTAGTTTAATAAAACTTATTTGATTTAATTACACTCATATTGGTACATCAATCCAAATCATCCAATAAAGCAACCAGTCAAGTCAAAGGATTTACTTTATGACTATTAATATATTATTTTATAAATTTATCAAAGTTTATGTTATAAGAAAATAATAAATGTAGTAAATACAAAAGTATAATATTTTTGGTAGATACCATAAAATTTTTAGCATACATTTCTTAATAAGGAAATATTAAGAAATAATAAAGTATCACAATAATAACTTTGAGTGAATATTTGCGCGATTAGTTTGGGTTTTGTTTTATAAATATTTATTTGTGAAATGTATTATAATGAAATTGATACTAAAATAGCCTTAATTTAATTTCCTCTATTTTTCTACGTTGTTATAGGTAAAGAAAATTAAATTCGTACAAGGTGTAGCCGACGCGTTTTATACTCGACCTTGGCACAACGCGATAAGAGCAGTGCGTGATTGTGCCATGTGTCACCAGCTCACCAGTGCATAGGATCAACAAGATAATAACCGCATCTTCCGATCTTAATCTGTGCTGGCACTAATTAATGTTCTGACAGAATGCTTACACAGCGTAAATATGTTGAAATAAACAACATAAAATGTGTAGTTGTTGCTTGAGCTACAAATTAGTGTTACGCAAACCCTTTGGCATGATAAATAAGAACGGGATATACACATAGGATTATATAATCATATTATCAATATTTTGTTATCGTTGTTAGTAATGGAGTCACGCATGTACCGCCATAGGCAATACAATGAACGGACAATTTATTACTATTCGATATTTTCCGATTTACCTGTTACAATAATTGACAAACTTTAACTGTCATTAATTATATCACTTTACAGTTCATAAATTAATATTTGATTACAAAAAATTTTGTATGGACTTTATTTAATTCGGACCTTGACAACATCCAAAGTTTTGGTACCATGGACTGCTAGTTAGACTGAAACGTAGAAAGATAGACGATAGAACGAATGCCGAATGGAAGAAGTGATGGTAAATCTCAAAAAAAAAAATCTGCGTTATTCAAATGCGGCTTAGGTTATACGAAAAAATTAAAGTCAGTAAGTATTAAGTGTTGAGCTACAAAGTCAAATGAATAAGGAATGTCCTATGAACCAAATAATTAGAGAGATTAGATGAATGTTTCTGATTGCATGTGTTTATGGGTTGCATAAAAACATGCAATCAGAAATAAATATATCAGAGGAACTATAAAATTTAAAATACAAATAATGTCAATATATAGATACTGACAGTATATAGTGCGTAGTGTAAAATAAGTTTTATATATACTATGCTGTATTAAGCAAAGAAAATAAATGCAAGCATGATCCTGCATTTATTACTCTTTTTTATCAATTCATGCTATTTGACAGTTGTGGGAATAATCCCAAACTAGATGAGTTGTGAGGATCAGATACAATCGCCATGAATATTGTAAAAAGAATAATACGAAAACATTAGGGAAAGTGGAAAGTGGCGAGTATGTGGATATATTGTGCCGAGCTCACGTAAGATGGCAAAGTACGCGGTGGCGAAAAATTGTGCTATGATGATGTCGGTTTTAATTCCCACTATGACATGTAGTTCTTTAAAATTTTTGTCACTTAGGGTGCGTATTAAAAAAATGCCATTTAATAAGGGCAAATGAAAATATAATTGACGACCTCGGTGGCGTAACGGATAACGCACTTCGGTACGCTTGCGGAGGTCACGGGTTCGATTCCCGTCTCGCGTCTGGGTGTTTATGTATAATATGTATTTATTTACAAAAAAAAGTATATAAGTAGTATATCAGTTGTCTAGTACCCATAACACAAGTGCTATGCTATTTAGTTTGGGACTAGATGGCGCTGTGTGAATTGTCACAAAATATTATTATTATTAATTAGGAATCACAGAAATCATTGGTGAGATCATAGGGGCGGGGCTGCTATTATATATTATTAAAAAGCCGAGAATTAAATAAGGTTTATCTTGTCTTCTGTCTAGAACTTCTTTCTCTCTCTCTCTCTCTTTTATTTATTATTATTATAGGATTTTATTATTAAGATTCATTCTATAAATGCATTTATTTCACGGATTTAATACTTGTAATGACATGCTTGGTTCAAATCCCATTACGAAAATGGGATATCCATTCAATATCCACGAATTTCCATTCATTCCATCCAATTTCTCCTAGAGAAAAGGGGTTTAGGTTTTATAAAAAAATAAGTTTTTCACTAAATACGTAAAGTTTAAATTTATATAACAGTAGGTTAATTTAACTTTTTAAGAATATGTACATAGTAGGATCAAGAATGCGCATCTTTGGTTGAGACTTCTGACTTCTAGTACCACAAGGCGCTGGCCTAGTGGTACTAGAAGTCGCAACCGCTTAAGTACAGCTGTACTTTACAAATAATTATTTACCTTAGAACTCCATGTATATTATGTTTGTTTGTTTTATGTTATCAGTATTTATAATCTAACTACTGAAAGCAAATCAAAGTACATTACAGAATGCTTGATACTGTATCACGCTACTTACAATTAGGTAATTGGGAACAAGTTTTTGACGTGAAAAAATTGTTTTCAAATGATCAATAAACTCTAACTCAAACGAAACTCAAAATGCTAATAAATATTTTGAATTGAGAGATGAAGTACTTTGTAATAAAACTTTCTACTATTCTATCATTTGACTCTGAAGTTTAATAAAATAAAATATTCATAATTTATATCAAATAATTATTCCTCAAGTTATAGGACATTATCCGTTCACTCACAGAATGAATGGCTTAACTGTTTAATCATACATGTAAAATACAGAATAATTCATTCAAATGAAACGACCCATTACTAGGTTATAGTACTTTGGTCATCATCAATAGCTTGGGTTAAATATAATTTTCCCCATTTAATATTCAAACAGGATATAAATCAGCGCTTTCATCATCTAATTTACATAGTCAAACAACAATTATATAGAGCGTGCGTTTAGTTATATACAATAATGAAACATATTTTATTTTAAGGTACATATCACACGTTTGGCACAAATTCTAAGGAACATTATAAAATACCTTTAAATATAATAATAATAAATAATACAAGGCGTTTCAATGCTAACGGTTATGTGCCAAACAACACATCAATTCCTGTCAAGCGCTGTCATTTTGTAGTGATAGTTGGTTTTCATATGAAAATATTTACGCTTATTACGTCGTTTTTCAACAACTAGCTCAAATTATATCGACGGGTAAACAATTACTAAGTCCAAAGTTTTATTTTCTGCTTACTACTAATCAAAATCGCTAAATATGTTATTTTATAAGTTCAAAGTCCACGTTTGTTTTATATTCATTAATTTCATTAATTCAACCTACGTTGCGATTCCAACGCAATCTTATATAAAAGAATCATAATTTCACTATTCCAATTCCACCTATACGTATTTAATAGTAAATTATTTTTAGGACATTTTGATTATGAATCTCCAGCTATTATTTTAAACAGGTGACTGATTTGTTCAACTCTCAATTGCCTCACTTAACTGTAACGTTACATAAATTTATTATGACTCATATAATCATCAGTGTTCTTCGAACTACGGAATATCGTGAGCATATAGAGCAATCAGAATTTAAGGAAGAATTGGTTATAAAATAGCAATTCAATGTCTTTGCGAAGTATGGGTAGAAGTTTAATATATTGATTTTCCTATTTCTACATTGATAAGTTTCAGGAGTATTATTATACATAAATGATTCTTTCTATTTCAAGCGTTTGTATTCGAGTGTTTTCTCTTTGTTTTTATTTAGTATTTTCTCTCATTGCAGGGGCGGACTAAGAATAATTACTGGGTGGCAACCTCCCCTGATCAGCCTGCTGTTCCACAGAAGTAATAAAATCTGAGCCTGATCACAGAGTTTAAAATATTACTGAGTATTTTCCCATCATCATAATTTATTTAAGAGTTACCGCTCTTGTCGGTGAAGCATCTTCCAATCTTCTATACAAAGTGCCTTTTCCTTGAGTTCTTGATATAACACGACATCACGTCTTTCCTTTACTTGCTTCTTCTTGGTCTCCTTCTCTTCCGCTTTTCTTCTATGATGGTTTTGATTAGATCGTATTGTCATTCGCCATGTTAAGCACTTCCTCGTTACTCTTTTTCTCCGTCCAGCTTATTCTCATCATTCTTCTCCAACACCACATCTCAAATGCTTTTCTAGCCTTTAACTGTCTTTTTGTGTCAGTGTCCACGTCTCACATCCATACAACGTAATGCTCCAGATAAACACATTTATTAATTTTTTGCGAACACGCTATGATATTTTCACGCTTTACAGATGTCACCTGTTGTTAAAAAAATCCCATGACAACCTCAAAAGCCACCGTTTTAAGGTAAAATTTCTGCGGATATTTTTTCGTCATAATCCCTCCCTTGACACTTTTCCTTTTATTAAAGAGCACGAAGAAACATACAAAACTGATGCTAGGCTTTACAGGCAAAACTGTATTCTGAGTAGCAGAAGGAATAAACATTTGTAGCCTTTTATCATGAATAATAAACAAAAGCAATAATAACCTAGTAGTGATATCAAACTCAAGCTACCACCATAATGGCTCAGACATTTACTACTTCCTATAAAATCTGCTATTACACGTAACCACTACTATGTCTTTGATTTTATTTTATATTAGGTACTGTAAAACGGTAGGACACAAGAGTTAAAGAGAAATGATGTTATATCGGTAAATAAATATCTGACTGTAATGAATTATACATAGGTGTGATGCACCTTCTGTATTAAATAGGTCGAGGCCACTTCCATTGCCCGACCTAGACTGATCGCACTGCTGCTGCGAATTGTGGCACTCGATTTAGAACCGCATTACGCTCATCAACGTATTCATACAGTGCATTACAATTCATAATACTACATATAGTTTTAAATTACGTTTGAAAGTTCCTTTAATTAAAACATCGTTAAAAATTGTTACGCGATTCCAAAGTTAAATTCAATTTTCTTAATAAAATATATTTGAAGACAGGTATAAATATCCAAGTTCCTGTACCCTTATGGGACAGCAGAGTTCGCGATACCACTAGCGTTGCAAATACCCATAAGCGACGGTAACTGCTAAATTCTAAGTGGGCCGTCAGCCTGTCTGCTGTTCTAAAACGATAAAAAAAATTTCATACTGGAAAAAACGGCGGCCTTATTACAAATAATAAACCATGCTGACAATGTTGGAAACTTTGAATGCAGTAAAACATAATATTGGGGTAGCACATGTGTGAATTTTCCTAAATCTATTCAATTTGTTTTCTTATCTTAATTATGATGACATGGGGTAGCACATGTGCAAATAATATCACGGATGGGAACTGATATAAATGGCGTGCACTATTTTCGTTCTGTAATAATATCCAACAGTAGATCTCGGGTTCCTTAGTAAAAATTGCAGGCAAGTAGAATTAACGATCGAATGACTGTAAAAAAACATGTTATTTTTTAAATAAATTTTTATACTTTTTACAATCATTAAAATTTATGTACACTCAGACTACAATAAAGTATTTTCGGATCATATAAATATTTTAACGCCGTGTGTAGTATGATTTTTATACTGGTAAGAAATGACAATGTTGATATTTTCGATGTAGATTGAATAATTGTAATCATCAATTCTTTATTCGTTGACAGTCCAAATATGGCGACTGACATGTTTTCACTACGTATTTGTATTGAGCGACTAGTCTTCGTATCTAGTTTTAGCGATGGAGAAAGTCAGGAATGGATTTAGTAAGGCAAGCTGAGGTCTAGACTAAAATGACTCATTGTTTACGTCGCATTATTGCAATCGTGACCTAGGATTCATAGTGAAACTTATTCATGAACTAAAATTTCGTTCCGAAATGTTCCAGAACGTTATTCGACGGAAAATGTAGAAATTATAAAGTATGTCGGCGCTAGACGCTTCGATAATAGTTCAGCACGAACGACGCGTGTGACATCTCCATATGAAGGGCCCCGCTGTTGCACCCGTGTCGAAAGTAGGGCTTTGTTTGTTTAGCAGGCAAACGAGACACGTGTTGTAATACGCCACTTTGTATCTTCGACCGTTGCGAATTAGTAAAATTGTTCTTAGCACTGCAGGCCTACTAGCCCTTCGAACTCTTAATATTAATAATTATTAAGTAAATACATTCTTATAACATTTGACAATTACGATAAGAAGCTTTATGGCAATGAAATATTCAGTTCACAATTTATTACGAGTGAAGTTTTAAATTTAAATAAAGGGAATTCAAATTGCCACCGCATTTGCAGTCGTCACATTAAGCCTGAGTGGCAATAAAAGCCATTACGAGCATTTCATAGGCGGGTCCAGCGAACAAAGGGTAATACGTCTTGAAATTGCCTTTTGAAAAACAAGTGAGGCCGAGTCAATCCCAGGCCAGGCGCATTCACTTTTCCTCACTACATACGTATGAAATAAATTGCGAAGGCCGCACACATTGTTTTTTATTTTGGAGCCCACCTGGTTTTTAACGCGGACGTATATCAGATTGTTTTTAAGCATTCCATGATTTCGTAAACGAAATTCTGTTTGGAGCGTTTGCGATCGTAAATTTTAGTTTATGTCGGCACATTTGGTAACTTTGGTATTAATTTTAGAAATTATGCTAGTATAATTGGTATGTTTTTGTCGCTTTGGGCTATTAAATATCTAAAAATATTTGGAATCTAATCACATAAATCGCTGTTCGACCAAATTAGGTGAGATAATAAATCATTACTGGCCCTGAGTGCACGGAGCCGAATTGACACAGCTTATTTGCGATTGTAATTATAATGAAAAAACAAATGCGATTTATTGACAGACTTGACATTTACGAGGGTTTAAAATGTATGTTGAGTGCTCTGTCAATTAATTTTGATTACCAGACAAGTTAATGATTCTAGACTATGTACGGATAAATTCCTAAAAATCGTTTTGTTAACAGCTTAAACTAATAAGTGTTTATTAATATTTTAGTAATACTAATTTGCTTTTAAGTATTATAGTAAAAATATCATAAGGAATTAGAAGAAGAATTTTGAATAAAAGGGTTGTCTATCTTAAACTCGATAATTAGAGTTAATACAAAAAATTACTAATTAGTCATTATGAAATACATATAATGGAATACGGTTCTAGTGAAAGCTTACTTTTTTTTATTGCTTGAGTTCAGCAGACAGGCAAACGGCCCACCCTGGCAGGTGGTCACCGTCGCCTATGGACGTTTGCAGCACCAGAGGCACCACCAACGCGCTGCCGGTCTCGAAGAAATTTTATAACGCCTTTTTTGAAGAACCCCATATCATACCGCGCTGAGAAAACCTCAGCCGGAAGCTCATTCCAGATCCTGAGAGTACGCAACATGAACGTTCTGGAGAACCGTTTCGTACAGGAAGGAAGAGGCTCCAAGAAATGGGGATGAACACCCAGAAATTACTAATACTAGAATTATTAATAATAAATTACTATTACTAATTACTTAGAGAATTGATGAAATTCCTGGTCTCTTCTTCCTTCTTTTGATTGAAACCAGGGACTTGAAATCACAAAGATGAAGTTATAAACAAAGCTAATTTAAATATTACGTAATCAGCAAATATTATAGAACGCTTTATCACTTCTGAATTCAAACTGTCATTAAATGATAATTGGTAACATCCACCGTTTGACGTTGGTTTCTAAACCAACACGGAAGCAGAAAACGACATTTTTGTATATGCATTATATGATTACGTGTAACAATATTCTGCTTGAAAATATATGTTTTGTATACATTACACGTCTGGTTTACTGTATTTTTTTGTGAAACAGCAGACTTACAGCCACTTAATAGTAAGCAGTTCTTCTTCCTCCTGTCCTTATCCCAAACTATGTGGGGCCGGCACAACATGTCCTCTTCTTCCACTCTCCTCTATTAGTCGTCATCTGAACATTCACACCTTTTGTGCCATAGGGGCCGTCCATTAATCACGTGATGGTTTTTTTGGAATTTTAACCCCCCCTCTCCCTTGGTGATACATGGTGAGTTTTAAGACTACCCCCCTCCCCTCCCCCCCATATCACGTGTAAGTATTTTACCTACAAAGGATCTTAATTTTAAGTATTATCTAATTTTATTATAGAAAATTAAAGACATACAAACAATAATAATGTTTAGAGGTAGACAGAAAGGTTGCAGGTTGTTTTTGACTGGCATAAAAATAATGAAAGAAATGCGAAAATGTTTTATACTAATACATGAACAATGAACATAATTTAATGTACAGTATCCTCGGACCACGGATTAGCAAGACTTTCTTCAACATCAATAACTGGATAAGCATCTTGCAAGTTAGTTGTTGGCACAGTGCTAAATTCGATTTTGTACGTGTTTGCCGAAAAAATAAATACACGAGATATATTATTACACCCTCCTCCCCCCTTGTGATATTTCGTGATTTTTTATGGACCCCCCCCCCCTTTCGAGCCTCACGTGATTAATGGACAGCCCCATATAATCTTTTACATAATCCATCCATCTTTACTTTGGTCTACCTCTCCTTTTGCATGCATCCACTCTCATTTCTAGCATTTTCCTTCTTATAAGACAATCTTCTCTTCACATTATATGGCCATACTTTTCAGCTTCAACATTTTTCAAACGAAATGAACTAACTTCTATTATACGCAAAGCAAGAAATCTAAATTTTAACATTTACCACATTATTATAAGTAATAGTATAACTCGAAATTTTTCTTCTGCCAGATTTCGGTTTTTCCAGTAAATTCTAGTTATACCATAAACCGATTCTATTGTGTGACATTTGACAAATAATTTAAACACGATATTATTTTAACATGACAGTTTGTATCTACTTTTAAATAATCATGTTAGGTAATATTTGTTAAGAATAATTTTGAAGTATAAAATTAACATCGACCTGTTAAGTGTATAAGCAAACAGTTGATAATGACATTGCCATAAACATGAATTCAAAATGAGCATTTTCTGTAATATTATGTAAATATTAATTATTGGTTTTTAAATATATTTAGCTCGTTTCTTTTGCAATCGCAAAACAACTCTGATGATAATCATTAATCTAAATTGGATAGGGTGTGGTGTACTAGGAAAAAAGTGCTTGCTTGTTGTGTCAAACTTGTGAAGCGCAAAGGGCGACAGAATAAAAACAGAAAAACATACCATTCGGTTCATCTTGTCACGGACATCACCTTTAGTCTGATTTTCAGCATATGAAAGAATAATTAAACAAACCTGCGTATACAATATAATAAATAAAATATAATAGAACATTCTTTATTGTACAAAACAGATACAGATTACATTAATGATAAAAAATAAAATGTACAATTGGCGGTCTTATCGCTGAAAGCGATTTCTTCCAATAAATAATAAATAATGGTAACACTAAAACCAAAGTGTTTTAAAAAAAGAGGAACAGTTACCACACTAAAAAAAACTAACATAAAACATTCAAAATGATGCCGGGACGGATGGAAAATCACCCTTATGTGCTGAGAATCCTTAAGACTGTCTTGGCATAACTCAGCATGTATACCTCTTTTAAATCCCTCAAATATCATGGATTATTTCCCAGAAGAGTTACTTTTACAGCAGCAGTTGAGCACCAGTTACTTTTACTACTTCTCGTGAAAAAATATAAAGGATTTTCGATGACCTGAATTCATGTCATGGACAATCATTAGAACACGCAGAAGTACATAATATTTCTTATTCTCAATATACTCACGATCTCAAGGAAACTTGTAAACGTGGCATGAATATATAAAGCAATTTGAGGTATCGAAACTTTTGAATGCTATCGCAACTTTTCCCCTGTTGAATGTCGCAAACATTATATTCTGTATATAAGCCTTAAATTTGCGTATCCTTAAGCGAATTATACGAAAACTAAAATAAATAATACAGCGTTTAATGTCACGGTTATAAGTCTCAAAAATGAATTTGTGAAAGTATTTAATTACCATGAAACAATTTGCCATTTCAAGTACATCTCTGTTGGCGTGATTGCATCAAGACTTCAAATCGTTTGCGAAGTTCGCTTTTTTAAAAGAATCCTCGCACTTCTAAGAGATAATTTTATATTAATGAGTAAATTTCTCGATATATTCCATTCAAAATATTCAAATAATCAATAACCTCTAACTCTGCGTTATATTATTTTGCTTCTTTATACAGACATAACTTAGGCTGAATTTCAGATAGAAAATAACAAAATCCAACTAACGACCTCCGGTCGCCGTGAAATGCGGCCGCGGGCGGCCCCTCGGAGGAGGACCCGCCGCCCGCACCATTGCCGCGAGGGTGAGGGCTGCGTGCTGTTCCGCGGCCCCCCTCAACTCCTAGAGTTATTACAGGAGAGCGCCGGGGGGACGAAAGCTTGACCCCCTGGCGCCAACATTTTAGAAGGGGCCGGCGCCGGCCCGGGCCACGAGATCGGCAGGCCATATATCCGTAGGCCCGGGCGTAGGCGACAGGAGAACAGCGGGGTTTTTAGTGGGTAGTCGGAAAAATCCCGGAGTCCCACATATCCTTCGGTCCCCCCAGGCCGGGGGAACCCGTCAAGAGTGGTATTTCCCCGAGACAAAAAAAAAGGTTGAATTTCAAAGCTTCAGATACACCTAAATAGTTGTGCTATATATATATATAAAATAAAACATATATTTATTTTAAATCCGGACTGTAAACTTTATCGTTCACATCGATCAGTTACGATGGTCAATATAAATCAGTATCCGTCAGCTCAACAAGTGGACAGCCTCGATTATCGACACGATGCACAATGACTCAAGCATTTATTAATTCAGAGATCCGCCTAAAGGCTTTATGCATTTATATCATAATTGCCGACGCGTAGACAATGAACTTGTGAGACGGGTAAAACACCCCATGAATAAAACATAGGGATACAAGGGTGAACGATAACGAAGTCTCGATTGGTTTTATTGAATCGCACTTGCCCATCCGTCCAAGATCTCAAAGTTTATTAAATAATCTATATTGTTTCTTTTCACAAATGTTGCATCGAAGTTGAATCCGATGGTTTCACTTTACAACACCTATTATTAATTCTCTCTCTCGGCTCTCCGTACAAGGGCGGAGTAAGAATACTAACCATCCCACCCTAGCTACGTGGTAGGGCCCCAAGCCCGTCTGGATGCTGACCACCTTTGGTTTTAAGTATACCGCCATAATAACCTAATGCTGTGTTCCGGCATTAGGGACCCAGGTTCCTGTACCCCTATGAGACAGCAGCGTGTTCGCAGTGCCCCTAGCTTCACAAACATCCATAGGCGACGGTAACTCCTTCCTGTTAAGTGGGTCGTCAGCCTATCTGCTGTTACTGAGCAATAAAAAAAATTATATTTCTTATTACACATAATACTCACAATTTTTTTTAATATAGTCAAAAGACAAAACTTTTGTCTCAGTTCCTGTATGTCAAAATAATCTATAAAAAATAAATGATATAGATGTGACTTGCTTTTAACTGAAGGGGCTACTGTTTGACCTCAAATGCAAAAAATAAATACAATCCGTGCCGTCCTCTTGCTTCGTATAATCTAGCAGAAGGTACTGCTTCTTTTGTAAGAAAGTGAAGAGGTGAATCATTTTTTTTATCAAGACCGCCGTATTTCTTTCATATACCTCCATGGTGGTAACAGTTTACGCATATTGGTAAGCTCACAGTCGTCGGGTTTCATTCACGTCCCGCGTTATTTGCCAAAGAAAAGAATATATGTAGTATATTAGTTGTTTAGTACCCATAATACAAGTACTATGCTACTTCTATTGAGACTAGATGGCGTTATGTCAAATATCACAATATATTTATTTATTTTAACACGAGGAAGTGAAATATGACAACAATTAGGGCAGCAGGTTCAATAATTCAGATGCTTGATACGTTTACATATTTTAGTAAACGAAACATTTGAGCCTGCATTTGATATCTGCATTGCTATTCTTTGCTCAAAAATGATAAAAAAATATTAACGTTTAAAATGATTCATATTATTTCAATACAATGGAATAAGGCATAAGAATAGCTTTTTCAATTTTATTACATCTTGAAACAATTGCGAAAAAAGGAAAAAATCCAGATTTTATATTTGTTCAATAGTGGTTTATTTTATAAAAGACAATATTTCAAAAGGCTTATAATACATACGCTTAGTTCACAGGTTTATTTACTTGCAGTGCTGTAAAATTTGCGATACTTTACTAATAAAAAAAACCCTTAACGCGTTTTAGTCTGCATTCGTATATTTACACTAAAGCTCGCAAATATAAATGTTGGTGCAATATGTCTGGAACAACACAATATAAATGGCGGTATTAAACAATTAAACAGTGCGCGTGAGAATCATCAATAGTAAATAATTATACAAATACAACATAGTGCTAAAAATAATTCGCAATGAATCATGCGTGGTCCATTCATTGAATTGACTCAGCTTACAACTCTTATCGCCACGATAAAAGTTATGTTTGCTCCTATTTACCACTATTTGGGTTTGTACGTCATTTACGTAAATTTCAATGGACTTCCCTAAAAATATATAATAGTCTGGAAAAGTTAAAAAAGATAAGGTGCCGATAATGGGTAAATCCAGAAATTAATCACCATTCAAATGGTAATTTATTCTACAAAGTTTTAAGTTTTAAGGGCTGAGTAAACTAGTAACTACGTAATTTATTTTTCTCCGTAAATAATGTTAGTTTGTTTTTTTTTTCGTGAACTTGCATTTTCCTTTTTCTTCTTTATAGATAGTCCACAAAGTGTGATCTTATTTGGCCAATTTCCTGTTCATTATATATTAGTATGTAAGTTTGAAATTTGTGCTGTATGATCATTGTTGATATAAATAAATAAATAAATCCTACAAAAATTATGGATCCATCATAGTTGTATAGTTAGGTGAGGAAGTGTAGCGATATGGGTGGAAAGGCGCCACGGCGCCCTGACCTTCCGCCTGACGCAGGTCCTCTCGGGGCACAGTTGCTTCGGGAGCTACCTGTGTCGCATTGGGCGGGAGATGACGTCGGGGTGCCACCATTGTGGCGCGGGCGACGAGGAGGACACGGTGAACCACACTGTCGCCGTGTGCCCTGCGTGGCGCGAGGAGCGCCGCGCCCTCGTCGCCCAAATCGGCGGGGACCTGTCGCTCCCGGCCCTGGTTCTGTCCATGGTCGGGGGCAATCCTGGATGGACGGCCGTCGCCTCCTTTTGCGAGGCAGTCATGTCCGCAAAGGAGGCGGCGGAGCGGGAGCGGGAGTCCACCACTACACTCCCCTCCCACCAACGCAGGCCACACGTCGTCGGCGCCGGAGGACGAGCAATGAACTCCGGCCGCCGTAGAAAGCGGCGGCGGGCGGCCCCTCGGGGGAAGATCCGCCGCCCGCACTATTGCCGCGAGGGAGAGGGCCGCGTGCTGTTCCTCAACTCCTACAATACAGGAGAGCGCCGGGGGGACGAAACCCTGACCCCTTGGCGCCAACACTTCAGAAGAGGCCCGCCTTGAGACAAAGGGCGGGCCGGCGCCGGCCCGGGCCACGAGATCGGCAGGCCACATATCCGTAGGCCCGGGCGTAGGCGATAGGAGAACAGCGGGGTTTTTAGTGGGTAGTTGGATGGCTGAACATCTTCCCCGGAGTCCCACATATCCCTCGGTTTTTCCCCGAGACAAAAAAAAGGAAGTGTAGCGATGCCTGTTACATCCACCGCATTTTCAACGTAAGAAGGCAGCCCAAGTCTCGTCTACTACTACTACTCAAAGTTCGGATATGAGAAATCTCACTACGACCTGCATGTTTATTTTCTCTAGCACTCGGCTCATAAAGCACTGGTGGCTCTTCAGTTATTAACCCCTATGCTGAACGCGAAAACCATGTTCTCTCTGTAAGCGCCATGAACGGTCTACGGTACATTCTCCTAAAGACTTCCTTAGGCAACAGAGCTTTGCCCATCATTGAATTTCAAGAACAGGATGCCCTAGACGTTTCCTTGGGGTATTGATTTCGACCCTGAGGCTAGCTTATATATAAAAATACAAAGAAAGCTTTCATCTGAACCTATAACCTACAACTATGGATAGGTTTTACAATGTTTGATGCAACCGGAAAAGTTAACCTTAGCTTTAGTATGGTGTAAGATTAACTGTATACTGGCGCAAGCAGCTTTCCCCTGCAAGTAGGTGTACTTATTGTAAACCCACTTATTATTCACTTGATATACTTTCAATATTTAAATGAAGCGAAAACATTACTGTGAATTATGTTGTAATAATTATTTTTAGAATCTTGCGAGGTATTAATAAAATGAAGGTAACAAAACTCGTGACTTTATATGTGCTTTAAATTCCAAACAGGAAGAATATAATACGGCGCTTTCAATAATTATATATATCAGTAGTTATATTAATAAGAGTTTTATGTTAACTAGAAGGAAGTCACAATCCCTTGTTAGATTTTAATTGAATTAATTCAATATAATGATATAATATATGATATTGATATAATCTATTTAAACCTAAAGCTCTAAAGAATCCCTAGCAGATATTTTTATTCTAAAAACTATATTGTAAATTCAACAGCAATATAAAACCAAACATGAAATTTATCGGATCAAATGACAACAAGAATGTTTGATGTTTTTATACTGACATGGACAAAGTAAGCCGTATTGTGATGAAACAAAATTGGTGCGAAGATTTATGAAGTGTCGCCAGCTTCAGACCCTCTCATAAATCGATGCAATCAATCGATACAAGAACAAATAGAGCTATATCCATGTCGAAGAACCACTTTCGATACGCGGAGGTTGTGAAAGCAATGTCACAAGTTTTAAAACATCAGATCGCGCGAAAATAATAAATTACTTTGACTGATGGACCCACAAACAGCTAGTATATTCATATAGCAGAAAGATTACTTTCTTTTACCTATTCTAGTCAATTACAAAAAAAAATTCTTCAAATATTTCATAATTTTTAATTCATAATTAAATTTCATATTGCCAGTATCATACTTGGAGGGCTAGTGACATCACTACAGGCTGTAGCTGTACATATCTATTGAATGTATAACATATGGTTTTACAGTTTTGTTAATCGCATAAACGGCTGCTAGCATTGTCGGTGTAGGGTTTTGTGCATTTGCGCTGATTACACATCTAAACTACATCTCGGGAGAAGTGTACGAGGGTACTTGTGCATGTGGGCGGTCAAGTTCGCTCGTTGCTTGTAATCCGATGTTGGGAACGTCGCGGGGTCAGCAGTTCACTGACGCTGCTTGTATAATAGAGCCTTTGAAGCAGCAACCTGAGTCATACGGAACCGCGGTAACTAATTTATTATTATACCTATGCCTTTAATACCAGTTGTTTGTTTTAATTTCTGAGTAAATTGCCGACACTGGTTAAGGTATGCGGTTAATATTATGATAAAAGAATGCGGTATATAATAAAGTTGTTTAAACAATTATTTCCAAATAGCTTCGAAATTACATAGTATGCGGGCGTAATACAAAAACAATATATTTCAAGCAGTTGTAATTTGAGCATAAATATTTTACAATCCGTTGCCATTTAATATTTAAAGTGATTTGTAGTGAAATAAATTTTAGAATATAAACGAGAAGAATATATGCAGTACACTGGTATTTTGACATCGTTCTCAACCGAGGAGAAAACAGAGCGGCCCATATCCACCGGCAGTACGTGAGTTGGCCAAATACCAAACACACACATAACACATCAGCATCTACGTGCTTATGCATTTTATGTAAATACGTACTAGTCATAACGTTATAAGCAATTCCATAATACATAAGAAAAATCCTTGAACTTGCAACTGATTTTTTAAATACAATTTCCTGCACTATTTTAAATCGTGTATGAAAGGGATTACTGTTAAACAATTATAAAACTGTAAAATACTCACTTGAAATATCGGCTCCGAATTAACCACCGCATTAAGATTTGCACACATAAGTAACAAATTTAGTAGTAATTTTACTATACAGTTCGTATATATGTATACTGTTACGAAAGAAAAATGTTGTAGCTACAGCTATATTAATTTGTTTTGTTGTTTTTTTGTAACAACTTTCCTTTCGTTAATACATAAAGCTTATATTACTCGTGCTAATATTTAAAGTTATTTAATAATAAACATAATTTTATTTAGAAATCATATATGTACGTAAAATTACATTGAAATTCAAAATATACGAAAACTACAAAATAACACTTAATATAATATCGGATTTTGATATTGTACTAGTTCATTTACAAAATCAAGCAAATGCAGTTATGGGTACTGTAAAATGGAAAAATCTGGGCCGAATGCCAGGACGCTGAGACTAGAGGAAATGCAAATAAATCGTTTCTGAATTTATTGATTGAATTTAGAAGCTACATTTTTGAAGTTTGGTAGGTTACAGCACTTGACTAGGGAGGTCGCCGTCATCCGATCATTATTATTTTTAGTTCCGGTAAACCGCAACAGAAATTAAATGTTCATTGTAAATAATTACATTGTGTTATATATAAATATATTCGGAAATGTTTAAAAAAAACCATTTAAGGTTAATTCATTTTAATAATATAATACTGACCAAAGTAGGATACAGCGTTTTTAGATTGACTTGAATAAACGAAGTATATCAAAGACATAAAATACCTCCATAAGAAAATATTTGTATATTTTATTTTTTATTATTATTACGTACATTTGTTTGTGTGTACATATTGAATTATTTATAAACGTCTTAACTATATAGGTAGGAATCATAATACAAAACCAGCACGGTGGGTTTAATATGGATCAGTGCATTCTCAATATTAGATGTTATAAACAAATATAATGTGTATCATAATGTACGAGCACGTCAGGTTTCTCGGCGAACCCTGACAAACGAGGCATTGTTGCATCGTGGAGTGCGCGCCGACGCCACTGAACACTCTAGAGCACAGAAGTTAAGTCACTTCTTTTATCGCACTATTTTACTATGCACTCTTCATACAGGGGTAGAGTAAGAATACCGACCCCAGTGGCCTGAGGTGGCCTGTCGTAGAGGGCAACAAAGCTAGGTGTAAGAGCTCCAAGCCCGTCTGGATGGCAACCACTTCTGGTCTCTATATCATTATAATAGCTTTGTATTGTGTTCTGGCATAAGTGAAGAGTGCCCCTGACGTTGCAAACTCATTTAGGTAGCGGCAAGTGCTTACTAATAAATGGGTCGTTACTCTATCTGCTGTTCCTCAAAAAAACTATGCCCTTTACATACAAGTATCGTGAGATACACGTAAAATAAACAGCCTATAACGTGTCACTTCTGGTAAATGACTGTGTAGTCGCAAGGCCTGTTTAAGTTTACAGGCAGCTTCACGATATTTTCCTCAAAGCACAGGCAAAACATTAACAAGTAAAATTTAAATATGCTAGTGACTTTTCTATTGTAATGTTTTTGTTTACTCCTGTCTGTCATTTCTTTATTTGAATATACACATTATTTTTGATCTAACAAATTTTTATTTATTTAAATTCCTTACTAAGCTGCAACTCTGTGTTGGGACTTTGGCTCGATAATATGCATACTAAATGAGAAAATACCTTAGAAATGCATGCTATACGTATATGCCATAGGATGGCGACTTATCTATGATGTACCACGTACCTAAATATGTGCAACGATAACGATATAAACATAATCTATTTTATCAATAATCCGTTATAACACTACATATGTCAATAAATATGTTTTGGTAAATTGTATTCGCATTCTTTTGAGACGTAACAGCGATGATAATATTTTGAGAGCGTAAACTATTAGGTTTACTTTCTGCACTCTTTAGTCTTTTTTGTGTCGCAGCATTCGGAACCGGGCGCGTCTGTGGGAATGCACCCATAAAATTTCCGCATTGTGATTTTTATCCGAAAACATAAAGGTAACGACGTTGAATATTGTTCTGCTACTAGTAGACGGGTACAAAACGATGCAAACTGCATATTACACGCGTACTCGCATTGAAGCAGTTGCGAAGGAAGGAGTGGGTCAGCTCCAATTTCCCGCCTATTGTGCTTTTGTCGTGAGTAGCAAGAATAATAAAAATTAATAAAAAATATAAATCCCTTACTAAGATGAAAATAATCGTTATTATATTTATTTTAGTAATATGTTTGTAATATTTTTTATTAAAGTTATTCTACTATACTTAATTTATGAAATGAATATTACTAAATAATTCTTAAGCAAAATAATAAATTCAACTTATTTGTGATTACTTAAGTGAGTTCGTCTCAATCCCCAAAAAATCCGATTAAACCAGCTTCGAATTGTGATTGTTTTGTATATCTCACGTCATTCGTATATCACTGGATTAAAAACCCATTACATGAAACAAATTAGTTTAACATTTAAAAAAGGATGTGTTAACGAGTGTATGAACATTTTATCTTACGAATTGAAAATAAGAACGAGAAAATAAAATGTTATTGCTGGTTTATTTTATGAAAGAGCGAAGTCCCAGTGCGGTAAAAACGAGTTTACTTCGTTATATAGGTCACACGTATCTCAGTGGCATAGAGGCGACCAAGCCAATAAATTCTATCAGTAAAAGGCTTTCGCTTCACCGCCCCTGAGAGGAAAGTCACCGTTATAAAAATATCATTAGTAATTTATTTATAAATTGTATAAAAATGCAATTTGTAGTCAGATAAATTAAATTAATAACAGGAAATTAGAAGTTTTAACAAAATACCTAAACAACAGACAGGATATGAAAATCTTTGAAATGTATTGCGAAAGTCAATAAATAATAAAGTGAACAAATATTAAAAAGAAACATGTAAACGTTCGGAGCTGGGATGAAAAGAGCAAAACATTCTCATAAATGATACTTATGAAATTGAAGCTTTCATTTAATATTATTAAATTTAACAACAACCGTTTTATTACTTAGAACGTAATTTTTGTGGCAAATAATATCGTTACTGCATATAATTACGCGAATATTTTAGTTGGTAGGTAAATTACAATTTCTGTAAATGTGGCCAGTAAAATTAACTCATTTTTCAAGAAATGAAACACAACTTTTCCTTAAATATTAATTACCTCTTTAAAATTACTAAATATTTACTTTAAAATTATTGAAATTTATTTAATAAAGAACTTTGCTTATTTTTCTGAAACATTATTACGTAGCATATTATTAAATTTAAACACCTTTGAAGATTAGTGCTCCCTCAACTATTATTTAATAGCAAACACATATTTCATTTGTTATTGCGGCGAAACCCTCAAAACAGTGATCTCTATCATTTAATTTCCGTAGTAACAGTCGGACAGTTTGTTTATTCTATTTGCTACAAAGGTTTGACGTGTTGTTTTCAGACAATTCCTATTTGTTACGAAAATAGTCGACAAAAAGAACAGCTAAACGCGCAATCTGATCGGAGATTATTATTTCCTTTGATCTGGGATGTCTTTGTTACGACGTCGTTAACTTTTAACGTCGACATTAACCTTCGATTTTGCACTTCCTTAATAGTATACTAAAAGGCAAATATTTAAACGCTTTGCTTTTATTTCAGAGCTTTGGATATAGTATGCTGACGAGATGGTTAGTGCTTGCGCTGGTGGCGGCGAGCTGTCGCGTCGCCGTTGCGTGCAGTTGTGCGCCAGCGCATCCCCAGACACATTATTGTAATAGTGATTTTGGTAAGTTTTATTATTATATACATTTCAAAAATATAAAAAGGCTACTTAATATATGTAGATATTATTCCCCTAATTCTGGTAAACATTCCACACTTTGACCTGGCATATATGTAACGTAAACATTCTCATAAGAAAACAAAGCTAGTATCCCCGACTGTACAAGAAGAAGAATCATATGTTTTGAATAAATTTCAGATATCTGAGATTAATTTCATTCAGTGAGATTTCTTTCAAAATTACATAAATTTTAAATACCCTGACTAATTTTTACAAGTCAGGTGTAGTCGATTTGGCTTAAGCCAGACATTCAATCGTTTTATTAGTTTATTTTTTTCTTTTACAGTAATCGTAGGTAGAGTACAAAAAACTTTCAGAGGAAAAGAAACACTCGCTTACAAAGTGAAAATCCGAAATATATTCAAGGTGAGCATGATGCATAAATTTTTTTCAATATTTATATATACCTAGTCAGGTCATAAGTATTGTCACACAGTAAAAACTTTTCTTTTAGAATGCTGGCCACAAAAAAGTTTATTGAATTCGAATTTCGAATTGTTCATGACAATAAAAATGTATACTTTTAGAATTTTACTCATTTTTATATATGGAGTGGACGCTTAAAGAAGACCATGTTGCAGTTATTGCGTTGCATCGTTGCGGTTACGCGCCAATTCAAATTTTTAACATACTGAAAAATTTGAATATAACCAAAAGATTCGTTTATCGTACCATCAAACGATACAATGAAGACTCTAGTGTAGATGACAGGTCAAGAAGTGGTCGCCCTCGGTCTGTTAGGACTCCAGCAGTGATAAAAGCTGTGAAGGCACGAATTCAAAGAAATCCCAAACGTAAGCAGAAACTGTTGGCCCTTCAGATGGGGTTAAGCAGAACCACGGTGAAAAGGGTGTTAAATGAAGACCTAGGGCTTCGGGCATATCGAAGAAAAACAGGACATCGTTTGAATGCTCGTCTAATGGACCTGAGACTGAAGAGATGCCGCGCTTTGTTGTAGCGGTACGCGGGAAAAAAAATATCGGGAAATTCTTTTTTCGGATGAAAAAATGTTTACCGTAGAAGAGAGCTACAACAAACAAAATGATAAGGTGTACGCACACAGTAGTGAAGAAGCGAGCAACCGTATTCCGCGTGTCCAACGAGGTCATTTTCCATCCTCGCTCATGGTATGGTTGGGAGTTTCTTATTGGGGCTTAACAGAGGTACATTTTTGTGAGAAAGGTGTAAAAACGAATGCTGTTGTGTATCAAAATACAGTCCTAACGAACCTTGTGGAACCTGTTTCTCATACCATGTTCAATAACAGGCACTGGGTATTCCAACAAGATTCGGCGCCAGCTCATAGAGCGAAGAGCACACAAGACTGGGTGGCGGCGCGTGAAATCGACTTCATCCGGCACGAAGACTGGCCCTCCTCCAGTCCAGATTTGAATCCGTTAGATTACAAGATATGGCAACACTTGGAGGAAAAGGCGTGCTCAAAGCCTCATCCCAATTTGGAGTCACTCAAGACATCCTTGATTAAGGCAGCCGCCGATATTGACATGGACCTCGTTCGTGCTGCGATAGACGACTGGCCGCGCAGATTGAAGGCTTGTATTCAAAATCACGGAGGTCATTTTGAATAAACTTTAATGTCATAAGAATCTATGTTTTGTTAAGTTCATTTTGGTATATGAATGGTTACCTATTGAATAAACTTGTTACAATTATTTTACATTAAACATGTGACAGAATTTATGACCTGACTAGGTATATATATATATATATATATATATATATATATATATATATATATATATATATATATATATATATATATATATATATATATATATATATATATATATATATATATATATATATATATATATATATATATATATATAGCTTTTAATTCGTGTTTAATTACCAATACAATAAATGCCAAAACTTCTTAAAATTTATAAATATTACTAAAAATAGAACAACGTTTGAATTCAAATCAAGTATATGATATTCCAGATAGCTGTTTTTCATTATTGTAGAATTTCGTTAACCCTTAGAATATAAATATAATCATATCAGCAATTACTAAATTCAATAATTTACAACTATAAAAATTCTTGTTACGAGAAATTCTGTCCACAAGGTTTATTGTCTGATATATTAAATTATGTGATAAACTTGTCAGGCGACGCCAAAGGCTGCGGTGGCTTTAAGATCTAATCGGTTGCTAACACCGGCATTCGACTCATTTTGTGGCGTGAACCTCCAGCCCCGGGAAACCTACGTTATAACAGGTAATCTAATATCCTCCTCGTTGAAATCCAATTCTAATCTTGCAGACTAAACATACATTTAAAAATTGTATTTGCTGCCAACATTAATTGAAGCTTGAACACAAAAAAGGCCGTATTAAATCGAATGTTTTACAACGCGTATTCAATAATAAACAGGAAATAATTTTTCATAATAATTTCTTGGATTTATACAGTATGTGTGATGTAATTAATACATATTAAGAATAAATTATTCTTTAGCGCACTTGGTTTGTATTTTATTATTTTTACGTCTTTAAAAGACTTTATCACTTAAGAATCTTTGTATAACAGAATGTACAATAACCGATTTTATGTGTGACCTGTTTTGTTAGTCATAATTCAATAATGGATTTTTTCTACATCAAAATAGATTAAGCTTGACTTTACTTACACAACATTATAATGTCAGTCGATGCTGTTACGTACTCAATCTCCAGGTAAATAGTCTTGGAAGAATGCATCGTATATTTACAGTAACTCTTTCCTAATGTGTAACCCGCCAGGTTACACATCATTATTTGGTTTGATATTTATGATATGCATATGAAATTAACTGTAAGAAATTATAACTTGGTATTGTGCTCACCATAATTAAGTGTCATAGAGGAGTAACAACGCAAAATGGCGCCAGAAGCTTTTTATATTATGTTACATTATATATTTGGAAACAGCCTGACTTATAATTGTGTATATAATAGATCAGCTGCTTAATCGGTATACCATATTAGAAAACAGGCCCAAAGAATTTAACAATGATACAACACAATCCCTATAATAATTAAAAACAATCTAAATGCCATTCTATCAAAGCATCTAGCTGATTTTTTTAACAAATTTTCCAGGCCATGTGCAACATTTGGAAGCTAATATCAACCTTTGCGGATACGTTAAAAAATGGCGTGAAGTGACTCCGCGACAACGAAAAGGTTTCAGGCTTCTATACAAACAAGGCTGCACTTGTAAGGTAAATAAAACACTTCTATTATAAATAATAGGTGCTAGAACTAAGCCTGTTCGGATGGCAATCACTCTTGGTCCATAAGTATGCTGCCATAATGTGTGTGTTCACGCATTAGCAACCCTGTATCTCTAGGCGGAGAGCAGGTTGTTCGCGGTGTCCCTAGCAACGTAAACATCCATAGGCGACGGTAAACGCTTACTATAGTAAAGTGAGTTGTCAGCCTGTCTGCTGATGTTGCTGATGCTCAGCAATAAACTAAACACAAAGCCTTTTTATTCTACCTCTTACTTTTTGCTAAATAAACCCATCATTTAACTTCTAATAATCTTAGTTCTTCCTGCTATTCACAACTCATAATTTACATAATGAGTTTGTGTATCTGGGTTCAAAGTTTACAAGAGATGGAAAGTGTGAGAGTGATATTGAAAGAAGGGTGAATGCAGGAAACATGGTGAATGGAGCTTTGCACTCCTTTATGAACAATCGGAAGGTGTCTAGCAAGGCTCGTCTGGCTGAGCATGAGGGGGTGGTGGTTCCGACACTCATGTACGGAAGTGAAAGTTGGGTATGGCAGAAGAAACATGAAAGCAGAATAAATGCAGTTGAGATGAGAGCGTTAAGAAGTATGATAGGAGTCAAACTGAGTGACAGGATAAGAGATAGTGAGATAAGGAAACGTTGTGGTCTGAAAGAAGATGTAGTGATAAAAATTGAGAAAGGTGTGCTGAAATGGTTTGGCCATGTCGAGAGAATGAATGAAGAACGATTGACGAAAAAAGTGTATAAGGCGGGTGTGAATGGAAGTGTTGGAAGGGGTAGACCTAGGAGGACGTTTCGAGACCAGATCAGGGACGTCTTGAAAAAAGGCCAGGTCAAGAGTACCCTAAACCGAAGGGCATGTATGAAGGGAATAATGAAAGTGGACGAAGCGAAACAAGAATGCAAGGATCGTAGCAAGTGGAAAGAAGTGGTCTCTGCCTACCCCTACGGGAAAGAGGCGTGATTATATATATGTATAATTTACTCGTGATAGATATTCTATATTTCATATGTTTTGCAAAATATCGATATTACCTGTATATCAGTGTTTACGATATTTTATGACTTTACCCATCTTTCTCGGCCGAAATAAATATTAACTCATAAATCCTCACGCGATCTATCTTTAATCAAATATCCCTGGGGAACGAAAAGGGCACCTCGATAAGATATAGTGGGATTAAGCGAATGACGGTCCACGGTTACAGCCCGCTTAATCCTTTTCACTGGGTCTTATCAACTCGTGAAACCGGGGATTTGCACTCCATTTTGAAAGCAATTACAGAAACTAAGCACATGTATTCAAAAAATATATCATATCGTAGCACGCGTTCCCTTATTTAAATAATCTTAACAACAACATTCACTCATAAGGGACTAATGAATATTTAAAGAACAGATATAAATTAAAGTGTATTTTGCATATTTTGAATTGTAACGACGCGGATAGTATCCAAATAAAATATTTTCAAACTTTAAAAAATTTTCAAAAATAAAACATGCTTTCAACGTATCACTATAACGATAATATAAAATAAAAACAGTACATAATAAATCGGATGACTTGTTCCTATTTAAGTGACAATCCCTTATTTCTCTACCTTGAACAAATACTAAGTTATTGCATAGTTTATATTCAGTAAACTTATGATTTATATTGCTTGTATTTTATAGCGTAACTAGTTGACCCGGCAAATGTTGCTCTGTAATATACATTTATAAAAAAAGTAGCCTATGTCCTTCTCCAAAGTCCAATCTATCTCTATGCCGAAATTCATCAAAATTGATTCAGCGGTTTTACGTGAAAACGTGACATACAGACAGAGTTACGTTCTCTTTTATTTATAATATTAGTATGGATTTAAAGAAAAATTACATAAATTTTGATATGTTTTGTAGGTTCACACGACAAGCCGCCGAACAAAATCACCGAACACGTGCGTGACGAGCTACGACGAGTGCTACGAGCGACACGGCATTTGCCTGTACGATCGCGACCAACGTTGCCGCTGGACAAGGTAATATATGTCTTCTTACTTTTAACCTGGTTTATAAGTTTCCACTAACCTTCTTTATGCTTGAAGAAACAAGAAAATATAACTCCTCATTTGTGTATTAAGCAAGATTGGAAATTTTATATAGAATTTCTAGCTCTACAATATCGTAATATGAAATCGTATGGTTTCAAATATAAGCACAAGGATATATATGTAGTCCTAAATTAATAGTACTTTGGTATGGGTACTAGACAATGTCCTCTATCTCCCCTCATCTCCCAACGCCACTAAGTATGACGTCATTACGGGTAGGCAACACTGCATTGTGACGTTTGTCTTAGCGTATTAATTAATTAATTATAAATTATTAATTAATTAAATTAATACAAAAATGTTTTACTTACAGAGCTCCAGCCCTCACGAGGTGTCTCCAAACTCAACACTTCAACAGCACTATGACTTGATTCGAAAAAATTTTTCACTGTCTAAATTATATTATCACGTCACATAACGTCCTCATGAAAAATTACAAATACATTTTTCACTTTCGTGTATACTAACATGTTATAATGCGCAGCAGCTGAATTACTAAGCCAACTTGTTATAATCTTGTAGTCTTTTAAAAATATAGGAAAAAACTAAATTCACATATAAGTGAGAGACTGATTAATGACTTTGGGTGACGAATTGTGGGATGTTTTGTAGAAATCTTGTGATTTTTCCTTTGGACGCTTCCAAATTGTTGTTTTGTCCGAATGTAGTTTAACGTTATTTTTATATTATTTATTTTTAAGTTAATGATTGTAAATTAACAAGTTATAGTGTTAACTAGGTTAAATAAATTGATTAAATTTATATTTTTTCATTTGAAACGTTTACGCCTGACATTTTATATTAGCAATGTTATTTATTTACCAATAACTCTGATGATATGTACTACACAACTAGAAATATGTAAAATAGAAACTTTTTACACAAAGAGAAATAATGACAACCATTTTTATAATATTATTTATATATTGGCGACATTTTAATGTCTAAAGTACAGCTGATCATCTACACCCTATCCAAGCTAACACGAGTACTGTCGCGTGGAGAAAGGAACGAACTTTTACAACATCACAGTCAATGCCAGCTTCTTCAAACAAATCAAATCAAATCAAAGTCAAACAGGGCTTGAAGATCCTATAGAGCGCAAACAATAGCATCATAGAGAAGGGTGGCGTTAGTTGGTATGTAATCAGGTACTGTTAATCAATCAAGTATTAATCACTTATTTCAAAAAGTCTATTGGTAAATTACTCACCATATCAGTGTGGTTATGATAATAAGTCTGCTCAATGAGTGGGAAGTTCTCTCTTCCAAGTCTTCGTTGCAGTTGTAGCAGATGCCCAAACACCCAAGGACGGTCCTACAAATAAATTTAAGCAATAATATCTACCACCATATTTGGCTTTGTATAAATTTGATAACAACGAAAATATCTTACTTGGAAGTGATAGATGGAATTGAGGCTATTGATCGATGGCACCCCGCCAAACTTCAGACCGAGAAGCAAAGCGCGATGGTCAGCGCCAGCGTCGCGCACGTTTTGTCGCACCAGAACAAATTCCGGTCTGATTAATGAAAAAACACGCATTAGACCACTATATAACAGTCAGAAATATATATTATTTTGACAGAAGTAAGAAGAACAATGTGTTAGTTTTAGAATAGGATATATATATATATATTGTATATATATATATATATTTATATATATATATATATATATATATATATATATATATATATATATATATATATATATATATATATATATCCTATATCTTTAAACGAGCAATTCTTGTATATATATACTTATATAATTGGAATCTTGGAATCGGCTCCAACAATTTTCATGAAATTTAGTATACAGGGGGTTTCGGAGGCGATAAATCGATCTAGCTAGGAATAATTTCTAGAAAATGTCATTTTATTCGCTTTTTTTTATTGGAAGAAAAATAACAAAAATGTGACTCTTCCTGACATCTATCGACTGACATGACCTGACATCTATCATACTATTTTTTTTTAAATTGCTTTAACGACACAACACTAATGCTCTTCCAGCAGATGGCGTTGGTAAGTAACAAGAAGTCAATGAGTGTTTGCTTTGAGGTTAGACTAAGAAAATCAATTGTTAATTTCCACCAAACACAATTTATAAAAAAAAATACCGAGCAAAGCTCGGTCATCCGGACGCTGCAAATAGTTATAACAATTGACGGATTAAAATGAAAATTCGTGTCACACCGAGCTCGATACTGGCTTTTATATTAATGGTCATCGCTCAATATTCAAGAATCTTAATTCTAGATTCCCTCACAATCGATTGACTTTCAAGTAAGAAGTCTACGTTAAGTTTTTTAGAATTAAATTTTGAAGATAATTACTTATTTTTAGTTAATTATTATATTAATTTTAATGCAGCTAACATATAATTTCTCAAGTTATAAATAATACTAACTTTAAAGCAACTTCAATAAAAGCCTACAGTATAAATTACAGAATATTATCTGTCTAATATAATAGAAACCTTAGAATACAAGTACTAACTTGAAACATCGAGTAACTTTGGTGCCGCTCCGGTAAACGGCCATGGAGACATTAGCGCCCTCGGAGTTCGCTGTTACAGTCAATTCCTGCAACCGTATCGGGACATTTACGAATTGAATTACTAAATTCACAGCTCCAGAATTGAGTTGACAGAATTTACGCAATTGGCAATGAAATGAAATTACATGTACATTGTTTAAATTAATTAATACTGCGATAACATAATAAGTAACTAAATTGTTACGTAACATAAATGTTGTTAACATTTCTTTAATCAGAATAAACAGCATGTAACTATAATTAATATTATTTCATAACTTGTTAATCTACTAATAGGATTTTATTACAGGCTCTTAGCAATACGACATATAACAAGGCTTGTTTATTAATAAGTAGCTACCCATGGCTTATAAGTGCGGTTTATTTCACTAATTAGAAATTTAGCTTGTCACGTAATATTATGGAATAGAACTGATTGAATGAGGTACGTGAAAGGCGAGGAATCCATTATGTATTAAAAAACGCGTTTGTTGGTAAATGTTATAGCTGACACGAACATTCGGGTTAAACACATTAAAACAATTTGCTTTGAACAAAGTTTAATGTGTCATGCGATATAAATTGACCAGACATATCCATTTATTTAAACGCGAACATTTTATAAAATTACTGTAAACAATTCCCAAGACAATAATGTTAATACACGTTCCTAATTAAAGCATTTTTATAGGTTATTGGCACAACATGTTCTCTGCTTCCACTTTCCTCTGTTAGCCATTATCCCAACATTCATACCCTTTTTTGCTATATCATCTTTTACGCAATCCATCCATCTTTTTTTGGTCTATCTCTACTCCTGTATCCATTCATTCTCATTTCTATCATTTTCCTTATTATATGGCATTCTTCTCTGCGCATTACATGGCCGAAGCACGCTAAACTTTTAACTTTTTTTATAACTGGCGCTACTATTATAACTTCATGTATGTTGATATCAAATTTAAAACTTTGAGATATTAAAACTTAAGTACGTAACATGAAATTAAATACTTAATTTTCTTGTACCGCAAATTATCGAATAATATTATGAAACTAGATAGAACATTGATTTCCACAGTTTTATCAAATGTTTGGCTGGTTAGCAGGATTTTGTGTTGCATGTATATTCTCACCCTAAACTCGGCTTGTTCCACACGAATGTCCCATTCTCCTGGCAAGCGGCGACCACGGAAGTATTTAGACCAGTCGGTGTTTTGGTCATCAACAACCAGCAATGTTACGCATCGGTCACGGTTGTATCCACGACCCACAGACGCCACGGAGGTCACGCTCCCTACATAATAATACTTTTTATATAAACTATATCTGGAGCGAGCAAAATTATTAATACAAAAGTATTTCTTCGAATGGTAAGGTACGTAGTTATTATTGTATAATAGAATAGTTCCAAAGATTCAAAATACTCGTAATCAGGTGGTAAGCTAGTTTATGAATGAAGTTAAAATACATATTTGTCACAAAATAGTTTTTAATTTACAGTTTTATTATATATATGTTTAAACTAAGGTAAAAATATATTTTTATTTCGTATCGTATCGAGAATCATTAACATAGTTTCGCACGCACCTAACAAATTCGCCCCTTGGTCGCGTGCGGCGCCAGTAAGAGATTGCACACGCTGTAACAACGACTCTCTGGACTTAGCTGGAGACGAGGGTGCGGAAGTCCCACGAGATCCTCCTCTCAAATTCAAAGATAGGTCTCCTCCAGCGGCGGCGGTTGCTGACGGCGCTGGCGGAGGACCTGAAGCGCTGCCGATGCTTCCCCCGGTCGCTATTTCGACAAGTGTTATTATTTACTTGCCTCCAAGCTAATGTAAATTCGTCCAGTTCAACTAAAAATAGATACACTCTTCTGTTTCCTAAAGTGTTGTAAAACGGTTACCTTCTTATGCAAAATCATCAGATAGTAAAATAGAGGGTTATTACATTTTTCCTTTTAGGATTGGCGGATGGCAATTATCTCTAAAAATCAATCCAAGCCGAATTTGTTTCTCACTTCTCCCTTTGTTCTTCTCTTTACACTACAAAAGAAAGTATCGCGGAATTTTAACGACAAAGGCGAGCAAAAGTTATACTTTGCGACAATTTTCGACAACGAACCTTGAGTTTTGAATTTATAGCTTCGGATGCGACCGAGATGATTTTTTAAGAAGAAGAAAATCAAACAATAATGAGGACATTGATTTATTCAGATAAAAGATCGGTTAGCGATCATCTGGTGATAAGGCTCTCGTGCAGTTTTTCTCTTCCGTTCTTAATTAGGTTAAACAGGAATAGTTATATATCCACAGAACATTCTGTAAATGTTATGGAGGACCTCAACCTCGTAATTTATATAACCGACTATAAAAATTATAATAATATAAAGGTAATAGCGCCTTACCCTGGGAGGTCGGCCTCTGAGCCTGGGGCTTGGGCTGGCTGGTTGTGGCCGGACGGCCGGTGTATGGGTCCACCTCGCCCTCATCGCACTCGGACTGGAGATCCCCGGAGCTGAATCTGCGCAACGCCTCCGCTGAACTACTCGGGCCCCGCCGCGCCACGCCGCACCACGTTACAGGGACACGAACAGGAGGGAGAAAATCGACACACACACACAATGTAGCCACTCATTTTCCTGCGGTTGCCATTACCTCGGGCAACCGTCGGGTTTTAAGCTATTCTATAAAAACTTTATTGCCCCTTCTACGTATTCATCTAGCGGCCTGAATAAAGACGTCTGGCTTTACTAATTACATTAACACTTTGATTATGAAATTAGTTACAGACTTGTTGACGCAAATTTAATTTGGAAGGATAAGAGCGCTCATCTCACACAAATTTAATTTGTATGTTTACGAGCTCCTGAAATTCAATTACATCCCAACCAAGTAAACATAGCCGTATAACCTCATTTATTAGTTTCGCTGTAACATTTTTATTTGCTTTTCATAAGCAGCGACATCGATTCACGACAAATGACATCGATAAAAGCCCATGCATCGACCTGTGTTGTTATTCGTTGAAAAATTAATGAGGTCAGCGAATAACAACGTTACGTATTCACCAAATATAATAGAACTGATGAGTGGTGCTACACGGTATGGCGCAGTGGAGTGGAGTGGATTAAAGGCGGGGCGGGGGATCCGGTGCGGAAATAAGGGCGACACTCCAACAGAGTTATGTATCCTCCAAACAAATCGTGTTTGAATAAGATTTTTCCTATTTTTCTTTTTTCAAATTTCCTCTATGGAATGTCGCTCTTAGGTTGGAAGCAGCGCGGTGAAGCGGCCGAGCCGAGCAAATTGTGCACTTGCATTTTTCATAACATAAAGCTAAATAATTTTAAAATATTTGTTTTTATTTTTAGTTATCATTTTTTTATGTAGGAATTACTTGCACTATATCTGGAGTACTATTATATAATTATTTATATAATAATAATAATTATTGATTATTCAAATATTTATCTGATATTCTGATATATTATGAAGTTCACAAGAAAAACGTATAAAATTACAGTGATAAATTTATATTTAAACCGTTTAGCAAACATGAAAATAATTTAAATATTCTACCTATAACAAAGATACACGTCGTTTAAATTAAATTTAAATACAACATGCAAGATCTCAAATATTTGGTTAAAAGATAAAACAATACATACCTTCTTTTCAAGTAATTGACATTGGAAGTAAAAGAGTTTCGGAAGCTTGAGAAAGACAGGGTTGATGTGGTCGCGGCCTGTGGGCCACAGATTCCAGGACACCCCGACCGCTCTATTTTGACGCCCTCTGCATGTATGTAATGTAATGGTAGCGTTTTATATTTCTCATAAATCATTTATTCTAGTAATCATATATTGTTAATCATATACGTCTTCGTTTTAGCCAATCATTTCTTTAATATGCTCATAGATTACAGATTGTTAGTATGAGAGGTGGATTATTAACAATGTTAGACATCAAGCTACCTGATAAGAGGTTTGAGAAATCTGCCTTTAAATACGAAATATGACAAAGGGCAAGCAAAAGAAATTACATTGGTATTTCTCTTGGATAGTGGGAATAAAGATAAATAGGAGTCCCATTCTCTACTGCTGTGGAATAGCATACAGACTGACGGCACACTTAATAGTAAGCAGTTACTGTCGCGTATGCATGTTTGCGACGCCAGAGCCACAGCCAACACGCTGCCGTCCGCTTAGTGAAACCGGATTCTGGGTCACTTATGCTGGAACACAACATAAGGTTATTATGGCTGCATATATAAGGACCAGAAGTGGTTGCCATCCAGACGGACTTAGAACCCTACCACTAGCTAGAGTTTTTTTGTTACCTTTTACGACAGGCCGCCTCCAGTCGCAGGGATCTGTATTCCAGATAAAAAAAAAACAGAAAAATAAATTTTTAATTTTTTGTTTCTAACTAACCTTAGCTTAAAGTCCTATTAATTATTTGTCATCTGTACCTACTAGTAAATTAAAACTATTCGATAAAAGAAAGCTTTATTCATAACTATATTATAGTCTCATCCATAACGCTGAGAAACTTGTCTTCTCTACTCTCTCATTCAGCTACTTACCACAGGAAATTTACTCGTAAGTCCTACAGATGCTAAAAATCGCAATGGATCAAATTGCTTGGTTGTCTTTTGTACAACAGGGGTGTACCTGGTGACAATGAAATGGAAAATATATAGCATAGTTATGTAATCCCAAAAATTACCTAAAGTCTAGTACAAAACAGTTTTATTTCCTATTGTAATACATGTATACATACGTTGATAATTTACATATTAAAGAACGTCTATATTGTACTCAGACCCTTATAATAGGTATTTACATATGAAATTGCCGTTCTGCAGTACTGGCCATTTCAAATCAAAATAATTTTTGTTTGGCTAAGAATTCTAATTTCAAATTAATTTAATTTAAAAACATGGAATTCTTTTTCCAAAAGTAGTCATTTGTTTATTGATTAGTGTTACATTTTCATCGCATTTCAATCTTTTTCGTCATCATGGATACGTTAAAAATTCGAGTAATTATGGAATATGAGTACCGTCGTGGCAGCAACGCGGCACAAGCGGCACGTAACATCAACGACGTTTACGGAGCTAACTCTACAAACCAACGCACCACCTGTTATTGGTTTGCTCGCTTCCGTTCTGGGAATTTCGACCTGAAAAATGAACCTCGCGGTCGTCCGAAGACTTTGGCGACAATGACGAATTAAAGGCGATTGTGGAAGCTGATGATACACAATCTATGGCTGAATTAGCAGCAGCTTTCGACGTTAGCGTCAAAACAATATTGGTCCATTTGCGTCAAATTGGCAAGGTAAAAAAGCTTGACAAATGGGTGCCCCACGAACTCAATGATCGCCAGCGCGAAGTACGCGTCGAGACGTGCCAGGCACTGCTCAACAGACACACAAATGAAGGAATTTTGAACCGCATTGTTACCTGCGATGAAAAATGGATTCTGCTTGATAACCGCAAGCGCTCAGCAAGTAGGTTGGATCCTGGTTCAGCACCTAAACAATGCCCTAAACGAAAACTTACCCCTAGAAAAGTGATGGTCACTGTTTGGTGGTCTAGCGCTGGTGTGATTCATCACAGCTTCTTACCAAACGGGGTGAGCATTACTGCAGATGTGTACTGTGAAGAACTAAACACAATGATGGAGAAGCTGGCACATCTCCAACCAGCATTGGTCAATTGCTCGTCTCCGCTGCTCCTGCATGACAACGCGCGACCTCATACTGCTCAGCAGACGGTCTCCAAGTAGCAAGAACTGGGGTTGGAAGTTCTCCGTCATCCGCCCTACTCACCAACCTTGCGCCTATTACTTTTTCCAGAATTTAGATAACTTCTTGGCGGGAAAAAAATTCAATACCCGAGAGGCAGGACAAAATGCCTTTGAAGAATTTGTTGCCTCCCGTCCAGCTGATTTCTTTAAGAAGGGCATCAATAAACTGCCACTGCGTTGGCAAAGATGCATTGATTGCATGGGTGATTAATTCGATTAATACAAATTAAAAATACATGAAAAAAATTCGTTTAAATTTTTTCATACAAAACGGCAATTTCATAGGTAAAGACCTAATAATATATCACATTTTAAATGCCAATACAGTGTCAGGTAATATTTTCGTATAACTATTGTAAAAGGCTTGAGGTATACACCCTTTTGAGGTAAACCCGTTCATACACAATTTTTATTCAGAACTTTATATTTTCAGTAATTCTTAATTGTATGGGGGAAAATATACGCCCTTTGGCACAAAACCTTATCTAACTGTTCGCCCTTTGGTATTTGGGACGCGATATTTATAATACTCGTAGAACGTAGTAGGTTTTCATGGAACGTAACAGCAACAATTTACTGAAATTCGGTTGGACGGTTATTTTATTTTGGATAGTAATTCTGATGGAACGACACATATGTTTCTATATAACACTATGTGCTATAATCATACAAGCGGTTATTCTTGGATGAGTTCAACACTTTCACGTAAAACTAAAAAATCTTACGTATTCATTAACAAAAAACATTTATACAAAATGAACAAAGAGAAACAAAACTAGTTTTAATTACGATTTAGGATGCCAACAAGTAAATATAAATATGTTCGAATATCCATGTTATGGTCCTAAAATAATAAACTTCTGATAATTTATTTAAATCAGACATTTATGTTAACATACGCGAAGGATATGTACATGTATATATGTATACTAGCTGACCCGGCAAACTTTGTTCTGCCATATAAATAATAAAATGTCAAAAAATAAAAAAATAAATTTTGGGGTGGACTACCCCTAACATTTAGGGGGATGAAAAATAGATGTTGGCCGATTCTCATAGATACCGGATAAGCACAAAAAATTTCATCAAAATCGGTCAAGCCGTTTCGGAGGAGTATGGCAACGAAAACTGTGACACGAGAATTTGTTGTTTTGGCTCCAATGCTTTGGGTATTGATTTTACCAATGTCGTGGTAAGAGAAGATTTGTCCGGTGTTTTCGCAAATTAAGCGATATTAAGAATAAATTAATTTAGCTGAAAGTATTCTGAAGACAGTTCAGTTTTGTAAGTCTGACTCCAACGCCTTTGGCATTGATTTTGACAATGTCGAAGTAAGATATAAAAGTGACAGGTTTAATGGAGATTTAAAAGAAACGATAGACACAGTGATCGGTTCGATAGATATCTATAATCCTGAAAACTGCACAGATATAAATGTAATCTAAAGTAAATGTTAATTCAGCGAATTGACTAATCGGTGTTATATTACTCGAATGCTAAGATGTATTGAATGAATGAATGAAAGTCTTTATTGCATACATATACTTAAAACTGACAATAATAACAATGGGCGGCCTTATCGCTTAAAGTGATCTCTTCCAGGCAACCCGAATATGTTTACTCGTATTGTTTTCTGTTTCTTCACCGATAAAGGCTTATCCTATTATGTCCAAGCCATCCGAGAACTAATCCGCATGAGTATGAGGATTAGTTCTTTTTACAAACTATTAATAATAGGGGCGAACTAGATCACGAAGGGTATCTATATATTCTAGGTATTTATCTATACAACCACAAGAAGGTTATAATTTATACGAATTTAATCTATTTTTCCAAGAATTAAGGTTTTATGGTTTGTAATATCCTTAAAATAATAACCAAAACTTTAGACACATTTATGAAATAAGAAGAAGAATCAAAACATTAAAGAAATAAATCTATATTTCTAGTGTCAAAAGTAGAATAGAGGCTAAAACAAAATGTATATATGTATTTCGGACTTTTGTTCGAATTTGTTGCAGCTTTGTAAGACACAACAGCTATTTTGGCGAGTTGCCAAGTTTCTTATTAGCTGCTAACATTCCGTTCATATCCTAAAATCCCTCCCCAACTTGAGATTCTATATAGCTGTTTATAGCGATTTAGAAAGAACTTATACAATATAGATATGCGGTTTCTTTTTCTTATATATACTGCAAGAAATTAAGTTCATAAAACTAAATAATTAATTCATACAGCGCCATCTAGTTCCCAAAAAACAACATAACGTTTGTGTTATGGTTAATAGACAGCCGATATACTATTACCATAACTTTTTTTTGTAAAAAATAAATATTATACATAAACATCCAGATTTGGGACGGGTATTAAACACGGATAGGTGTTTCGACGTGCAAAAGCCGTGCAAGAGTCTGGATAACAGATACGCGGAGTTCGTGATTATATATTTAAGAACATTATTTACTTTCCAACATTCATGTACAAATAACTATATTAAAATGTATGCCTATTACAGTGTTATGTAGGTTAACCAAGATTTATAACCCGTAACGCCTGCTTTAGTGTCCCACTAACTGCTTCTTTGCCTATTAATTTCACAATCGTATCTCCACCACTGAATGATTTAATACATAGTTTTAATTTGGCGTAATCTTATTATTCTGGGATCGGATAATTTTACACTAATATATTTTGGACAGAATGGTTGAACGTTTGAGTGACAGAGGTATTCCAGGTTAATCCTGGTAAAGCGCTGATTTCGTTTAGACCTATATAGGTCTGCTTCAATTTCATGTATTATTATTTTATACAAATGTCTGTTTTTAATATCAAAATGAATATCTTAATAAATAAGACGACATAATACAGCAGCAAATACAGACATGATTCACACAACGCCATCTAGTTTTTCTCCATGCAGGAGCAGAGAAAGAATACTAACCCCTTCTCCCAGGGTCGGCCTGTCTTAAAAGGCGACAACCCTAACTACGTGCGCTGCAACTACCCTTGGTCTATATGTATGCTGCCATAATAACATTGTGTTGTGTCCGGCATTAGTGACCCAGATTACTGTATCCTTATGGAACAGCAGTGTATTCGCGGTGCTCCTAGCGTCGGAAACATTCATAGGCGACGGAAACTGCTTACTAGTATTAAAGTGCGCCGTCAGCCTCTCTGCTGTTCCTGGGCAGTAAAAAAAATAGTCCCATAGCACTTGTATTATTAATACTAAGGTAATATACTACATATTTTATACGGTTTTACTTTTGATTATATTTAATTCGATTTAATTACAGCAGAACACATACCGGTATCACAATTCCGGTACTATCCTGAGAAGCTAAGATTAATGTATAATGTAATAAACGCTGAGGTGTTAAATCATAACTCAGAATTCGAGTACAAACAACCCCTACCCTCTGGCCGTCAGCCAACCACGTGACGTTATTCGCTTACGCAAGAATCGATCCCCGGAGTACCCGATGCGGGAGGAAAAGCGGCCACATTTACAATAAGCGGTGTGTTGAAATACATTTGTTATTTGATTATTTTTATTCAATATACAAAAAAATATTAATATTATTCTTCCATTTCTTATTATAAAGTATAATAAAAGGCTGACTATTCTTTTATGAAGGGACAGGGTGGATCCTTGAGGCCTGGAAGCCTGTATTCGTTTTAAGATAAGTTTAGCGATTCAAAAGGGGAACTATTGGGGATTTTTATCAGATATATTGTCAAATTTAAGAACCATACTTTAGTATTATATTTCTTTGGTTTTTAAGGAGCAAAATCAATTTCATAAACGACATAGATATAGGCGACGTGAGGAATATTATCAAACTGCCCTCAAACAGAGCTGGACAACGTGTGTCTGTTTATTTTAAATTTCAGAACTAAATCATAAATGTCCAATTCATAATTCAAAATTGTATAAAAATATATTTAAAACTATACTACTGGCACGCTATTATTGCCGTTTTGATGTTTGTCTACTCATGAAGTTTCGTATTAATTAGTAATTACATTTGAAGGAGCAAATTGATGTTCTTTATTGTCAATAGTGACGTGTAGTTAGTCATAAAATTTATCGAATGTGTTATTTTAGGACACAAAATTTATTTATTACATTGATTTCTAAACTATTTAACATTTATTTTATATTTTTATAAGATTATAATTATTGGTGTACTTATTTACCACACAACACGGCATTTGTTTTTCGAAATTCAAAATTTAATAAAATGAAATTTAATACGATCGTCACATAGGATCGCTGGCCACACAACTACTATCTGATAATTGATTTAATCTGATTAAATATAGTCTTTTGTGTCACCATTGTGTGCAAAAAATATGTATATTCATTTTAATTCCAATATTCAGATTGTTCAAATAAGTGAGCATTCATATTTTTGTTTTATTAAACCTTTTTAATCAGGTATTACTTGCAATAAAAACTTATAGATTTCATTATATTTTTTCGAGAATAAATTGACATTTCACATCACTATTGTAATATGTCAAAACGGCAATCATAGTGTGCCGCAATTATAATAACTAATTCATAATCAAGGAGTTCTGTCATCAACACTTAAAGGATAGATCAGAGTTTATTCGCTAATAGAGACTATTCGCTTATTATTTTATTGTAATATAACATGTAAGTTAATTATTGATAATTATTAAAATTAATCAAATCATAATCAAAATGATACATTATTTATTTAACATATTTGGACCATTATTAACGAATTGAATTATTCATTACTAATTATATTCATTATCCGACGAAGTATTATATGTTGAAACAAAATCTTCAGTCTTAAAATTAAATAAAAAAACATGTAAATTTATTAAATAATTCGTCATTGTATCAAGAGTTAGTCTCAATTGCATCTCAAGTCTAGTTCTAATGTAATAAACAGCTTTAATCCAGCTCTGGATTTGCAACTGAAGACCCAGGTTGTAGGCTATAACAACGATTTTTATGATATTTTCGACTTTTAAAAGGACGATTGCCGCTTGAACCTCGATGCCAAAGGAGAACCTTGCGTTAGAATTGTCTGTTGCTTAGCAGTGTATATAAATTAGCCGGAAGTTGCGCTTCTGATAATTTGATTAATACATACGGTATAAGGAATACTAGTTTATAAAAAAACATACAGAGAGCTTTGTCAACTTACGAGTTTCTCATTCATGAATTTTAGATAAACCTACGCTTTTGATAATCATAGAATAATGAATAAAGGGACCTTGAATTCATGAAGTTTCAAATATGACTCATTCAAGACCATAGTCCTTATTGTTCATGTAAATTAAATTTCTTCCGTGCGTAGGCAACGTTACAACCTGAAACCACGCCGACATTTCAGGTAAACGCCGGATGTAATATAGTGCTATTAAATATAGCGGATTTGCGTGTAAAATAATCCATTCATATATCTTTAATCTTAATTGCAATGTGGTTCTTGCTGTTTTCAAATAACAATAAAGCCTTTTTTGATATGTAAATGAATGGTTGGAACTATGACCAACTCCGTCTCAGTTAAAAGTAAGAAGAGAGTCGCCCCATCACTTTTCTTAATTATTGTTAATAATAAAATGCAACGAATGGATTCGTTTTGTTAATTACATAGGAATACATGAAATCCTCATTTTCTTTGGTACTAAAGGAATCAGACGGCAGTCGTATTTATATACACCTAGCCAGCCAGCCAAAACAATGCTAGCATGGTTCCAGCGCCAAAATTTTGAGCCTCATCCAGCAGGAATATTGGAATTAGGATCTGAAATGCTAGAAGCATTTCAAATCCTAATTCTTTGGATTATAAAGTAGGGCAATGCATAGGATAAAGTGTGTTCTAAACTGCATAAAAACATGCAGAGTCTTAAGGCATTTTTGACGAAAGCAGTGGCAGCTATAGACATAAATATGGTGTATGTTGCCATTGATTGATGCAGAGAAGATTAAGATAGTGTTTAAAAATGGAATCGGACATTTTGAGTAAATTACATATTGCAGCCAACTTTATGATCTGATTGATATATTTCTATATTATCATTATTTCTTGTGGCAGTATTAAAATACCGACTAGATACTATTTCTAAGTCTTGTTTTTTTTGTATAAGTAAAAGATTGTTAGAGAACATAACAAAGGGCGTAGTTAATGGATGCCGGGTTTCAAAATGAAAAATTCCGATGCAAAAAAGAGAACACGCTATAACTAAAAGCAGTACGTGAGAACTAATAAAAATATTATGGTCATTTATACGTCTACTTGAAGTAGATATAGACATACTGTCGATTTTCAAAATTGTAATAAAACCTTATAACTGTTTAACTAACTTCTTTGTTATTTCATACCTTTTAATCATTCTTTCGTGATGAACACATGATCAATCTAAATATGATGCTTTGAAACTTTTTGTTAGTGGCAGTTAGTAGGTAACCACAAAACCACTGAGCCGATCTAGATATAATTACGTCTTTTGTCAATTTATTTTTCTAGTAATTTATTTTAAGACTAATATCAAGGCTTTACTTGTAAAATGATTTAATCACATAAAATTTGCCAAATAAGCATAAATCTGCCCAATTTGTCTGTTCAAATTCTTCCGCAAGAATATATAATTTGAACGTATTAAACATATATAAGATTTTTTTAACTCTTTGTATTTACTGTAACCAATTTGATTTGATTCCCGTTGCGGCCATCGTATATGTCCAACATAAAAGTCCGTTTGAGCCCAGTTAATTACTCATTCAACGTCGTAACTCGGTATTTACAAAATAATGACCGCAATTTAACGTGAACTGATTGTATCAAAAGTCCTATTATGCGATTACGGTTTTTTTTTATTGCTGTAGGACAGCAGACAGGCTGACGGATTGCTTAGAATTTAGCAGTTACCGTCGCCTATGGGTGTTTGCAGCGCCAGTGGCATCGCGAACACGTTGCTATCCCATAAGGGTACAGGAACTTAGCTCACTAATGCTGGAACACAACACAAAGTTAAAATGGCGGCATACTTAAGACCAAAGGTGGTCGCCATCCAGATAAGCTTGAGGCCCTACCACGTAGCTAGGGTGGGTTGTTTTGTCGCCTTTTATGACAGGCCAACCTCGGCCACAGAGGTTAGTATTCTCCCCGCCCTTGCACGAATAAAATTTATTAGAAGTTTATTAATAATAATAAAATTCATTAGTATTTATTAGTAGAATTGGATTTTGTTAAATTTATTACTTCATAATATATAGCTTTTATTTGACGACCTCCTGGCGTAACTGCTAACGCATGTCGGTACGCTTGCGAAGGTCACGGGTTCAATTCCCATCCAGCGTCTGGGTGTTTATGTATGTATTTATTTACAAAAAAAAAGTATATATGTAGTTTAACAGTTGTTTAGTACCCATAACACAAGTGCTATGTAATTGTGCTGTTGTTTGGGACTAGATGACGTGGAGTGAAATGTCCCAATAAATAAAAAAAAATACTTATCAACCTGTTTTGGTAAGAATTAGACTTAAATAAAAAACTTTGATCCTGCATTATAAATTTCTTTGCATAGACAAATAAAAATGTGCTATAACACCCAGACCAGAATAAATTAAGTAAGCATAAACAAATATTTTTGGCTTGAATGAGGATAGAACCTAAATATATCCAAAGAATGATTCTGATAATGATCCGGCATTATTTACAAATTAAACTATATGAATGGGTTTTAAAATAAGTCTGACAATAGCATTCATAATTCCTCGATTAGTCTTAATATTCTTGGTATAAACAATTTTACTTTTGTTAAGAAAGCTACCAAATTATTCAATTTGTATATTCTTCATAAGTTTAATAAAATATAACAAACTTAGAAATATAACATTTACAGAAATAGTATTTTAATAACCTGGCCAATAAATATGTATGTTTATAAGCTAACAATATTTTTTTAGGAATTTTAGGAACAAAATAAAAAAAAATTTGGAATAAAATTAATCTCTCAATTACATTTTATTTTTTAACTACAGCATTTAATCTAAAATTTAATATTTTATAATAACTGAAAAGAGTTTACGCACAAAAATAAAAAATACAAAGAACAAATTTCTTTAATGTTATCTAAGTAAATTGTAAATACACATTTATGTCTACTAACTACACTTTTCAGATATTGGAATAAATTAACTTTAAGTGAATTAAAATCCGGTTATTCTACGTGCATTCAAATTCATGGGCCTATGCAAGCAAACCGTGTTATAAATGTTATTGAAAAAAAATAGGCAAATATACTTTATGATTTAAAATTGGTATTATAGTATTGCGTTATGTATCTTTATTACATACTAATTTATAAGTAGATTTAACAAATTGAACGATATATTTAAAGCTGTATCAGTTGATGTAATCATTAAAACCGCCCTACCAGGTCATTCCCCGCCCTATATACCTACTCTAACTTAATTCCTACCGTAATTTTTCAATTCAATACTTCGATAATTATGCAGTTTTCATGAATGAATGACCTTTGGAAATGTGTAGCCTAGTAATTCTATGAGCGCATAAAAATTAATAAAATATTAAAACTTACAAAACGAGATAATTCAGACCGGTGTATAGGTTTCGCTCGCAGAGCACTGATTGCCCGTAAATGTATATTAAAAGTGGGCAGCAAAGGGGGTGCCTCCTGGAACACTGATGGGAAATCGCGGGTCGGCGCAAGCCAGCTACGGTATTGATTTTGGGCGGTAACTCTGTTCGGCTATAAAAGCGACATCTACTCTCACAATTCCGATTTAAAACAAGCCCTTCGAGGCTATTTTGTTTCACTTAAACCTTACAGATGGCAGAAGTTTAATAATTTGTATAAAATAGCAGATATAACTCTACATATTTTTCTTTGGCAAAAAGTAGTAGTTTGTTATGGGTTTCTCATTCTTTATCTTTACAAAAGTTTGTTATATATGTCTTTTAACTTTTATTAATGGTGATAAAATGTTATTTGGTTATGCTAATGTATGTTATTTTTGGACATTTAACATTTGATAAGTCTTTATACGAGATTTACACTATATTATACCTTTGTCTTCTTACAGCGGGCGGAGTAAGAATACTGCGGCCAGGGTCAGCCTGTCGTAAGCGGTGCCAAAACAACCCAAGCTACGTGGTAGGGCCCCAAGTTGGTCTGGATAGCGACCACTCTTGGTCTATAAGTTTGTCGCCATAAGAACCTTGTGTTATGTTCCGACATTAGTGACCCAGGCTCCTGTACTCCTATGGGAGAGCAGCGTATTCGCGGTGTCTCTAGCGTCGCAAACATTCATAGGCGACGGTAACTGTTTACTTAAGTGGGCCATTAGTCGGTCTGCTGTTCCTCAGCAAAAAAAATTGTGCCTGATTATAATTTAATGAAACGCGTTGAATTCTAATACTTTTGTAAAAAAAATGATTTTCACCAATTTAGAATACAATTGTATTTTTAATTTAGTATGTTAATTTTTATATATTTTATACCAGTTTAAGTAATAGTATTTAATATTTTTTATTGTAAACATACAAAATTTAGTATCGACAGGGTCGAAGTAAAGTTTTTACGAGGTGCAAAAAACTTGTTTAGAGTTTCTGTCATTAGGAACTTGCCTTATGCGAGGAACAAAACTAAAAAGAATGATCTCTGGTATGATCGTTTGTAGTTTGGAGTGGATTACCTGGAAAAAAGACATGTGTATGGGTAAGCAGGGCTTATGTGGGTGTGTGTCGTAACGGCCGGTGCCGCCCGCCGCGGCCGCCGACGCGCGACGCGTTGCGTACCTGCCTGTAGGGCGTGTTCACACTGGTCGCAAAGAAATGGACTTCTGTTACTAATGTCAAGGTTGAAACAATTTTAGGAGTCTTTTGGCATGTTATTTTATATTTTTTTATACTATGGGGCACAATTTGTATCCATAATGCAGAACAGTTTATAATATAGATTTGTTGTACTGGATGATAGATGAATGTATATTACGATCAGTGCTTAATTTGAAATAGTCTTCTAATTAGTCTTTATTTTACTATCTAATAAAATTATGTCCAGTTTTTCAGTAGCTTGGCCCAAATAACAGCATCTGCATGAGAGTAAGACATGTATAATTCTTTCAACTTAGCGGTTTTACTCGTTATAACAATGCAAAGAATTCAAATCGTATCTCAATCCGATTTTTTTGGAAGATTAGTGTTATTCTTCTTACAATTACTTTTTTTCTGTTTCAGCCAAGCCTTTCTCTTGTAACTTTTCGATCGATTCCTTTTGGGACACGGGATAAAGATGAAAAAGAATAAATGAGACTAAATTTGGTTTTTGTTCCTACCATGTTCCTCAAAAGTGGAAAGAAAAACTGAATGATGTGCCTTCTTATGAAATATTAATATCTTATGTATATTTAAATACACTGTAGATTTTATACTTATATTAAAAAAATGGTAAATGTTCGAATGCCCACTGTGAACGTATCCGCTTGCAGAATGTAATGTTGGTTTTCAAGCGAGCGCAGTGTTGCTTGGTAGCGCGCATCGGTCGGACCGTAATGTCGCGCTGACAAATCATCGAAACAACATAACAACTGTCAAACTGACAAGTGTTTTGTGACAATAACAACCAACTTCTGGAACACAATGCCGCCCATCAGCAAGTGGGCTGTCATAATCGCCAGCTTCCTAGTTGGAGCATATTCACAGGTAACAAAAAGATGTTAATAATTTATTACATTGGTGTAATCGGTGCCCAATATTGATGGGCCATAAGACAGACCTTGTACTACCACGAAACGAACAGCAGTAATTGTTTTGTCCATTTGTCCTTTATAAATTTACAACATCTTAGTGACGTCATCAATTATATTTTGTTTGTTATTCAAAGCATAATATGTAATACCTACAATGGCATAATATAATTCTAATCATATCTCTTCTCTCCTTGAATTATATTCTTGTATATGTATACAGTATAAGTTTATTGACAATAATTTTGATTTTATTTTAATATCAATAAAACAATTTTTATTTTTCCCGAGAATTTTGTAAATACGTATGTATGTAACGCAAGTCAAGGTCGAAAATAATTATATTTTAAATAAAATATATTTATAGACCATTGTTGAAACGTAATTTCAACTGAGTATGCAATAATTTGCATATAAATGTATGTTTACTTACAATTACAAACCGTTTCCTGATCTATTAATTGGCATTTTAAAGAATACCATTTATAAGTACGTTGTAACCAGATAAAATATGTAACCAATTATAATAAACAGATATATAGAGATTGCTTTTATATTTATGAGCATATTCCTTTAAAGTAATACAGTAATGTACAATACAATAAAGTAATGTTGGCCTAGGAAAATACTTATAAACTCATTTTCTTTAGCCTTTTTAACTAGTTAACTATAGTACATTGAAAAACCTCAACTGTGTCTGTATTACTCTTTTCAATGTCAATTCATCGAGCTATTCAATTATCATACCAATCTCAAACGTTTATCCCCTATGGAACAAATCTTGTATAAATACAATTTTCAAGGACACTGCACTAAGTGAAAACCTGTATCCCAAGGCATTTTCACAAACATACTATTAACACGTCAACCCGGACTGGAACTATTGGCAGATGATAAAAATATATTGTCCAACAAGGATTGTACACACAGATACAACTGAATATCAAAATTATTGCTCATCATCATAAAATGTATTTTACATTTATTGTTTTAAATCAATTTAACTGGTATGCATTTGTATAAAGTGTAACGTTACGTATTGTGAACGTAACACGCGTAACCCACATTTTCATCGAGTCAATGAAACTACAATGTTACCGGCATTACACCAAACGGCGTTGCTGGCATCTTTAACTCGTCTGTTTAATCACTGTACAACTTTATTTTCATTAATTTTATTATTTATAATTACACTTTAAGAAATCTGTAAATAGAGTAAAATATGGCTGGCATGATATTTTTTAACGAAAGCTCATTTTTTTATTGCTGTAGAACAGCAAACAGGTTTATGTATATCTGTGACGCCAGGGGCACCGCGAATACATTGCTGTGTCCCACAGGGGTACAAGACTCTGGGTCACTAATGCCGAAACACAGCACGAGGTTATTATGGCGGTATACTTAAAGACCAAGTATGGTTGAAATCCAGACGAGCTTGGGTCTCTACTATGTAACTAGGGTTATTTTGTCGCCTTTTGCAACAGGCCGACTTTGGCCGTGGGGGCTAGTATTACCGTCGCCCTACGCCGCCCCTATACGGAGCAATAAGTAAATTAGTTAATAAAAAACTTTATTTTACAAAATATTGCTGTCGTTATTCGAAACAAAACATAATAAGTGTGATTGTTATCAAGTAGACTCTAATGGTTTTAAAATTAAGACTTTAAGCTTTTTAAAATAGTTTATAATATCGAATCGATTTCCTAATGACCTTACTCCCTAAAAAGTTGTGGATTATATTCTTTTTACTATAGATGTTTTACTTGTAATATGGGTAACATACAAGAAACATCTAATTTCTGCATTAAAAGTACTGGAAATAAAACATGACACTTAGAATAACTAAGACATGACATCTCATGAACAGATTGGCTACAAATTATTGGTATTATTTCTAGAATAAATTTTCTTTAACTATAAATTGTTAAATTTAATACGTGAGATATCCTTGTACAATTCATTGCAAAGCGTTGTAACAGCTAACAATTTATTTGCATAGTGACACTTTGTTTGCTTATAATGCGTGGTATGATGTTAGACTCATGTAGGTATGTAAGAGGAAGGTTGATCAGGTGCCCGCCTGTTTAAATATGGACTTGACTGTACGCGCCCCCGCCAAGGTATTGTTTACAGCTTGGCCTCGTCAAATACTTAATTCTTTTGTTCGAAGGAATTCAGAGAAATTGTTAATTTATCCTTAAACATTCACATTTAATTAATTCAGAATCAGTAACAATAATATGTTACATTAATCACTATTTTGATTTTTCTTAGTAAGTAACCATATAATCTACATGCTAATGTTTAGCAGTAAAGCAAAAAATAATGACGACTTCTGTGGCGGCTTTTGCAAATTGGAACGCATGCAGTGTTCACGGGTTTGATTTCCATCGCTAGTCTAAGTTTTTATGTGATATGTATTTATTTATTTACAAAATAAAAATACATAAGTAGTATATTATTTGTCTAATACCCTAACATAAGCGTTATATTGCTTATTTTGAGACTAGATTGTGTTGTGGAAATAGTCTCAACATATTTAATTATTACTAGTAGTAGTACTGGAAAAAAATTCGTGAGATCCTGTTTTTTCCTAAAACAATTTTTTTTCTAAAATAAACGTAGCCTATGTTACTTACTCCTACATCAGCTATCTGCAAGTGAAAGTTCCGTCAGAATCGATTCAGCTATTTCAGAGATTAGCTGAAACAAACAGACAGACAGACAAAAATTTTAAAAATTTTGGTATATGTACCGTCCAAATGCACTTAGCAAAAAGCGGTTATTTTAATATTACAAACAGACACTCCAATTTTATTTATTTGTATAGATATATACTAAATATTTTAAATGTGAAAGAAGAACAAAAACGGTGCTATTTTAATTGTGTTTCTCTAATACGGTAATCAAAATTTTATCGAGTATTCGATTTAAAGGGACTGTAGTAAACGTATCGATTCTCGGTAAAGAACTTGAATTTAATCCGCCTTTATAGGCAATTTTTAGAATAAAAATAAATGTTTTAATTAATGTTAAGAGAACAAGACCACTCTCATTTGCTAAAACTATAATTTAATAAATAAAAAAGATTAAAACTAAAACGATTAAATGTTACTCCGTGGTTCAAACCTTCCTAAAATAAACGGACAATATACGTAGTAGTACTTAATAGTAGACCAATCACGTCCAAAATGAACCATCAATTGAAAACGCTGTATAGACTGGCTATCATTTTTTATTTTTGTTTTTAGCATTATTGTAGGACTATATTTGCCCCTGCAGATTCCTTACTAGGGATAGATACTTTATTATTACCTAATATGTACATTAACTCGCCACGTGCCGCGATAAGGTGGATTCAGTCCACCGGATTGTGTTGCGCTTTACCGTATCTCCTACCACTTTTGTCCATTTTTTATTATTACAACCTACAAGTGCTTGCAGAGATGAAACTCAGTTTTAAATATACGTATATCAACGAGAGCCAATATTATTGTGCCATGACTTCTTAATCTGTTTGGCTCGGCGTTCCTCTCAATCGGCGAAGATCTCTAGTATTCGAGAAATAACTAATTGAACAAGGTTTCCTTAAAGTTAAATGAAAATATATTTCAGTCATTCACAGAACGACACTGTGAGTCAAAACTAAATTCATATTCCATTTATTGACTTACTGACTCATACGTCTTCTATTCAACAAATTCAAGTACCTTGTAAATGAATCAGCTACACGCACGTGTTTAAAGTATATACCAATTTTACTGTTTATTCTATATTCAGTCTTTGATTCGAAAGTGTCCAATTTCATACATTATTTATTGAAAAAATAATATAGACTCTTAATTTTCTTGCTAATTATATACCTAGTCAGGTCATAAGTATTGTCACACAGTAAAAACTTTTCTTTTAGAATGCTGGCCACAAAAAAGTTTATTGAATTTGAATTTAGAATTGTTCATGATAATAAAAATGTATACTTTTAGAATTTTACTCATTTTTAAATATGGAGTGGACGCTTAAAGAAGACCGTGTTGCAGTTATTGCGTTGCATCGTTGCAGTTACGCGCCAATTCAAATTTTTAACATACTGAAAAACTTTGAATATAACCAAAAGATTCGTTTATCGTACCATCAAACGATACAATGAAGACTCTAGTGTAGATGACAGGTCAAGAAGTGGTCGCCCTCGGTCTGTTATAGGACTCCAGCAGTGATAAAAGCTGTGAAGGCACGAATTCAAAGAAATCCCAAACGTAAGCAGAAACTGTTGGCCCTTCAGATGGGGTTAAGCAGAACCACGGTGAAAAGGGTGTTAAATGAAGACTTGGGCTTCGGGCATATCGAAGAAAAACAGGACATCGTTTGAATGCTCGTCTAATGGACCTGAGACTGAAGAGATGCCGCGCTTTGTTGAAGCGGTACGCGGGAAAAAAATATCGGGAAATTCTTTTTTCGGATGAAAAAATGTTTACCGTAGAAGAGAACTACAACAAACAAAATGATAAGGTGTACGCACACAGTAGTGAAGAAGCGAGCAACCGTATTCCGCGTGTCCAACGAGGTCATTTTCCATCCTCGCTCATGGTATGGTTGGGAGTTTCTTATTGGGGCTTAACAGAGGTACATTTTTGTGAGAAAGGTGTAAAAACGAATGCTGTTGTGTATCAAAATACAGTCCTGACGAACCTTGTGGAACCTGTTTCTCATACCATGTTCAATAACAGGCACTGGGTCTTCCAACAAGATTCGGCGCCAGCTCATAGAGCGAAGAGCACACAAGACTGGCTGGCGGCGCGTGAAATCGACTTCATCCGGCACGAAGACTGGCCCTCCTCCAGTCCAGATTTGAATCCGTTAGATTACAAGATATGGCAACACTTGGAGGAAAAGGCGTGCTCAAAGCCTCATCCCAATTTGGAGTCACTTAAGACATCCTTGATTAAGGCAGCCGCCGATATTGACATGGACCTCGTTCGTGCTGCGATAGACAACTGGCCGCGCAGATTGAAGGCTTGTATTCAAAATCACGGAGGTCATTTTGAATAAACTTTAATGTCATAAGAATCTATGTTTTGTTAAGTTCATTTTGGTATATGAATGATTACATAATGAATAAACTTGTTACAATTATTTTACATTAAACATGTGACAGAATTTATGACCTGACTAGGTATATATATATATATATATATATATATATATATATATATATATATATATATATATATATATATATATATATATATATATATATATGTATATATATTATTGTTATTTTGTATATTGAATTAAATTGAGGTCTCTGTTCGCAATATATTATTCTTCATGTCCAATTAAACTGAGTTAGTGAAACAAAAACATAATAAATACGGATATTTCTGATCTTTTAGAATTTCTTATAAAAAAATTTGTGAAGAATAATGGAAAGAAGTCATTTGTTTTGCACTGTAGTTGAAACAAGTTAAACATCAATTGAAGTCATAAAGCAACGCTGAAATAACACGATAACTATGTTTATTTACTTTTTACATTGGGAAACCAATTATAAATAGTAATATACTACAGGCGTTGAACTTAATCTCTTATTATAGTATCATTAGTGTTTCGAAGAAGTAGATTGGAATCTAGACCAGCACAAAAACTGCAAAGTAGCAAGTAATCGAAATCATTTACTTTTTATATCCATAGATGTTCTTATCGTCAATGTCATCTTACCTGCCATCAGCTAGCACCCAAATAAGTTGGGTAATAAGTGGGTGGGTGTTTTCCTTGATGTAATAAATCTGTAAATACAGACCTGTAGTTAAAAGGTTTTCCGTGCATGTATATTACTTCATACTATCATCAAGTTATAATTCTCCAATATACACAAAAAATAATAGAAGTAAGAACATATTACGGATGTTTGCTAACATAGCAAATTTATTTAATTTAATGTGTTTTATTTTTAATTGGTTCATATTTGGTTTTTAATTGGTTAGATACACGTTGGTTGGTCTGTCACACGTTATTGCCTAACCTAAAACTTATTTTACTAAACAAACTAAAATTATATTAATTCACACATAAATCTATAAATGAGGCGTGTAGTTGCAAATCCAGCTAAAACGTTTTTTGACAAAATGACCATATATTGTTGGAAAACACTAATTATCTACATAGCTATCAACTTTTTTTACACAAATGCCTCTACATCGTATATATTACAATATTATATTTCACCTTTTATTTTGCGATTCCCATCAGATTACACTAAATCAGCATGGGTTTAGTTCAATTTACGAGTTAATAAAAAATATGGTTATAGCGGGTTTTGCAACTACACGCCTCAAATCTAATTCCGTCATTTCTTTTGACCTATTATAGATATAACAAAAATAATCCAAAGATTGTATATAAATAAATAATTTTGTAAAAATCTTGTAGTTTACTAATATTACAATTGTTTTTACAAGAGATTCCAGATTGCTTTTAAACTTTACTCTTCAAGCTCAAAGTCCGCTGCTGAGTATGTTACAACATTACACAGGACGAGACTGTGTCGCTTTGCTTCTTTTAACTGTTTCTTTTATGAACTAAGAAGACACACTTTGAAACACATGAAACTACTACTGCTACTGATGCTACTGCTACTGCTGCCTGATCCCCATAAGGCCAAAAGGGGAACAGAACGATGCTCTTCTTGCTTTGTCTGTAAACTAGGAAAAATATTAGATCTATTCGTCACCTCTTACAATCTTCTAAATAAGACTATTCATTCTTTCGCAATCAAGTGAAAACCCAGACATTTATAATATTGCTTAGAATATTTCAAACACTTAAATAACCTAGTTTTTTACCAAAGACCCTTTGTATGGGATAGAACCGAACCATAAAATATTATTCTTTAAATCACAGCAACACTTGATGTATTCATAATATAGTTGTGAAAAATGAAATTGCTCTACAATATCTATTCTCCTTCTTCCTGCCCTTATCCCGACTGTGTGAGGTCGATACAACACGTTCTCGCCTTCCACTGTCCTTTATTAGTCGTCATCTGAATATTCACAACTTTTTGACATTTCAACTATTACACAGTTCATCCATCTTTTCTTTGGTCTCCTTTTGTATCCATCCACTCTCATTACTAGCATTTTCCTCGTTACATGATATTCTTCTCTTTACATTATATGAGACATTAGACATTCATATTTTCATATGATGACATTAATTAAGACGTGAAAATAATAAACTTTATGATATATATGTTTTTACATGTGTGCACTTACTTGATGATAAATGTATCTAGCTTTGCATCGTCAACGTGACATCATTTATTAGCATTCCATAGATTACTCATTATTCTATGTGTAAGAATAGTAAACACGAGTTGCATAATAAAATAAAGTGACCTTGAAAATATTAAACTATCCCTTGATGTTTAACATCGAAAAAAACATTCATCTCATTGAAACTTTGAAAATAGCAGATAAAACTAATCGACAAGATGATTATAATAATGGTAGAAAACCTCTTTTTTGCAATAACGATAGCATTTTGGTCATTAATCAAATTGACTACAATAGATGATGAGGGAGAAAGCATTGATCTTAATGACATATAAGTTATCACTTCATAAAGGCATTCAGTTCGCATGATTAAGCTAAGTGGGTTTGCCTGCGCCGGCGCAAACATTCGCGGCCTCCACGACACGAACCGAGGTCTCATCTTCCCCTCATTACCTCATTTAATTTATAGCCCGTTTCATTTGTAATTGTTTTGTTTGAAATTACATTTATGCAGTTATTTATTATTTACGGTCTATGAACATCAAAATCGCGGTTGCGAAAGCTATATTATAATCTTTCATGGATATCTAAGTGTAAAGGAATTATGGAATTGCGTATAAATATTCCATAATTAATAGATTAAGGCATGTATTCTAAGCGATAGGAAGTATAGCAGCGGATAGACTCATCATGCATTTTTTTGTGTTGACGAATAGCAGACAGACTAACGGCCCACTTAATGATGAGCAGTTACCGTCGCCTATAGATGTTTACGACGCTAGGGGCACCGCGAACTCGCTGCTGTCCGTATACGGGTACAGGAACCTTAATCACTAATACCGGAACACAACACAAAGTTATTATGGTAGCATACTTATTAGACCAATGGTGGTTGCCATCCATATGGGCTTGGGGCCCTACCACGTAGTTAGGGTTGTTTTTTTTTCGCCTTTTGTGAAAGGCCGACCCCGACCGTAGGGGTTAGTATCTTTACTCCGCCCAAGCAAGGAGAATGCATTATATTCTGAACAGAGTATCTTTACAAGATTGGCAAAAGAAATAAGTTTGATGTTAAATACATTTTTGGCCGATGAGTACGAGAGTATTAAGGCATTAGCTACGCATGCGCGGTGCATGCAACGCTCTGATTGCCTCGTGGGCGTCGTGGAATGATCGTGACTTGATAACTATGCCCACGGAAGTATCTATTGCATCGCACCTATATATACAAATAAATAAAATTGAAGGGTCTGTTTGTAATATTAAAATAACCGCTTTTTACTAAGTGCATTCGGACGTATACACGGTACATATACCAAAACAACATTTTTTTTACAATTTTTGTCTGTCTGTCTGTTTGTTCCGGCTAATCTCTAAAATGGCTGCACCGATTTTGACGGGACTTTCACTGGCAGATAGCTGATGTATCAAGGAGTAAATTAGGCTATTTTTATTTTAGAAAAAAGTTTTTGATAAAAATGATAAGTTTCGAAAATTTTATTATCCAATTTAAGTTGACCTCAGATTTATATCAACAATCATATGAAACAGGGTTCACCTTAGGCTGGACATTGAAGGTTTTATTTCTAATTTATATATATTATTATATTAATTATATCATCAATTATATGAAATAGGGTTTAACTTAGGCTGGACTTTGTAGGTTCGAACGCACGTATTCCGGAGGCGCATGGCGTAACAGTTGCATTCGATAACACTGACTGTTTGCGTATTTCATTTATATTTTAGGGTTTATAGGGTTTGTAATCCAAAATAAACCATAAAATATATCCAAAAAATTCTGCCCAGTCACTATTCCACGCGGACGGAGTCGCGGGCACAGCTAGTATATAGATAAAATATATCTACAATTGCGTAAATAACTTAAAAACCAACGAATTTGTTTTCGCTATTTTAAGCAAAGTGTTTGAAACCACCTTGTATATTTTTAAACATATCAATATAAACACTAATTTAGTCACATTTGGAATCTTACGTCATGCCTTGTCCAAAATGTTTTGAACGACAACCTGTCTTATCTGATTAGCAGGCGTGTCCGTAGCACATTGTCTTGCGCCAACGTCTTTCTTCGTCGCAGTGTTACAAAAGCCTTGTCGAATTCTCAAGTGCGCAGACAGATAGAATAATGCGATAAGAATACAAGTGTAACGTACATAAATGATAATATAAGCAGAATATATACATATTTTAAACCCGTATCAAATATCTAAGACACAGGGGCGTAGCTACCGCCGTATCAGCCGTATCAATGATATGGGGCCCCCGGGCTACAGAGGCCCCTAAAGTGTGTAAGCAAAAATTAGTAAAATGTTATCCACAATGTCACTTAATCTCGTGCTTCCCGGGTAAAAAAAACTGTCGTACGTGCCTATAAAGTTTTCTTTTCAGAAATTTTCCAATAATTCTAGATTCAAACAATTCCAATACAAATAGGATGGAGAATTGTTTGGCTAGCTCAATTTCTAGGAGGAGGTGAAAACTGAAGGAGGTGAAAAAACTATAATCAATAAATATTTATTTTAATTTAATGCAAGCATTTTTGTTTGCATTAAATTCATTTGATAACAGGGCCCCAAGGCACGCTACGGCACTACTAAGACAGAGCGACACCTCATGAACTTACAAACATCTTATGTCTTCATAAGAATTTTTTTTAACAATTATAAGTATATATGCATTGAACTAGAATATAACTTTACAATACCTCAATATTTGTCGATATTTTCATAAGAATTGTGTTAGTTCTATGTGTACTGTTTATTTTGTTATGGGTACTAGGTAATTGATATACTTTTTTGTAAATAAATAGTATGGTGTAAGTAGAAAATATTTTCTGGCATAATACTAATTTTATTTAATCAGAAACCTTGTAAAATGTTGAAGAAATGTAATAAATAATACCCCTAGTAGTACAAAAACGCACTGGACGCAAACGGAATTTAATGACAAAATTCTTACTAATATTATAAATGCAAAGCTTGTATGTATGTTTGTTACTCTTTCACGCAAAACCTACTAAATGGATTTTAATTAAACTTTACAATAATATAGCTTATCCATCAGAATAACACATAGGCATTGATATTGTGTGTGTGTGTTAACACATAGATATTGTGTGAATTGTCCAAAATATAACGATAAGTGTCAAGTAAGTAGGGAAAAATTCTGCCATCTGCGAGCTATTCTGGCGTGCGCTGCAAAAACCGCTAAAGTTACACTTAAATAGTCGTACAAAAAAGCCCGCGACAGCATATCTTATGTGTATATATATAAGCCATTATCGCCAAAATAGTACACCATAAATAAAATCAAAATTGATAATTTATTTCTAATTTTGATAATCACATTTGAGAGTAACAAATTGATACTTATATGAAAATAAATACTTAATATTATAAATGTGGGCTGGATCAGTCAGTGATAAATATAAATGCTTCATGTGATAACATGGGAGGATACTAGGATGATCAAACGAGCAAATGTCATTATTAGCGCCTATCCGGCATGAAATAAAGGTCTGTCATAATCATTACTCATATTTCCTCTTGATGCCGAAGATTGAGACGTAACAATACCATTATTTACAATTTCCGTGAGAAACTATAAATTGATGTGTGGATAATATTTATGTGGTTTTCAAAGGTTTATCCAAACGTAATTATTATTAAGTTCATAACGGTATCAATTTCTTTAAAACTGTTTCCAACTTTATATTTAAAATAAAATATTATTTGTGTATTTCAAACACACTATAGATATTTTTATTATTTATAAGATAATTAGTCTTAGTTTAAGGAGTGAATTAAAGAATCAAATTTTAATCAGTATTATTAGTCATGATCATTAGATTGGCTATATCCCAATTATTTGAAGTTACACTTCCTTTGCCGAGTTTGTAAAAAATATGAGAGTAAAATTTTTACGAGGTCACATGATGAAGTTAGCTCATAACTCAAGTTCCGTAAAAACTCGTAACTATATTGGCAGCAGTTTCTCAGATATTCATAGAACTATACCAGGTGTTTTATATCAGTTTTTTATCCGTGCAGAGGCGGAGAAGGAATACTGATGTCTGCGGCCGGGGTCGGCATGTCGTAAAAGGCGACAAAACAACCCACCCCAGCTACGTGGTAGGGCCTCAAGCCCGTCTGGATGGCGACAACCTTCGGTCATAAGTATGTCGCCATAATAACTGTGTTGTGTTCCGACATTAGTGACTAAAGTTCCTGTACCCTTATGGGACAGCAGCGTGTTCGCGATGCCACTGGCGTTGCAAACACCCATAGGCAACGGTAACTGCTAAATTCTAAGCGCGCCCTCAGCCTGCCTGCTGGGCTACAGCAATAAAATAAAAAATAATGGAAATTAAAAAATATTTATTGTAGGTCTAGAGAACGTATCCGCCAATATTTTTGTTAAAAACCCTACGATAAATGTTTTCTGTCTCTGTGTGTCTTTAAAAGTAAAAGAACGGAAAAGTTAATATTTATTCAAACTTGTCCATGTTCTGGTTTTGTGAGTGATAATGCCTATTCAAGGTTGACAGAAAATTATTTCATATGTAATTAAAATGTAAATCTATCAAAATCTGTACCGGCCTACAGCCAATGTCTTTAAGCAATAGAGCACACCCACTAGTTCCAGTGGTGACGCAGTCGGCAGAAATATTGGGGCCGACGAAACCGGTCAGCACGGCGGTTGCATCAAATGATACCTAGTATGGGAATGAGCTCAGAGCTGATATTATATAAGATTCGTTCCAAATATTCACCGCCTTGGCTATTATTCATTTGTTCTTATCATTAGCTTTCGTACACCGTTACATTTTATTCAGATCTCCATTTATATACACTTCCATTATTCAATCAAATATGACATTGCTTTTAAAGTAATGATACGTGAATATGTTCCAATAATATTTGAAACCAAATAAAGGTAATGAGATGGTCCGGTTAATTATTTAACAATTGTGGGCCACATTGGTCCCGTTCAACATCCATTACACTTCTTCATTATTGTAACGGTATATATTTGATCAAATACTCTCTGTAAAATCTCACCATATATGTCTAATCATAAAGTAACTCTAAGGAAGCCATCAATTTTAATAAAAAAAAAACTACTATAGATATTATCGTATTGTTTCATAAAATAGCAGGAAATTAGTACTTTTATCTTCGAGATCCCAAATCTATAGCCGCTTTAATAATAGAACGGTCATTGCTTTAAGCTGGTATTTATATTTTATGTCTGGCGAGTTATTAATATTAATTTACCCTATACTTTAAAAATATATCTAGTAAAATGTTTAAGTAATTGACGTACGGTCGAGTTAAGAATTCTGCCCAATCACTTTTATTATAAGTCTAAACTTTTTAAACCAAATTTAACACCTCATTAATGGAATTGATGTGGTAATAATTCCATTTAATTCCTCGAGTCTTGCCGAAAAATGGGTCACAAAAGGTTTGGATGTCCTCAGTCTCCAAACAAAAATTGTGTTGCATGTAAGGTGAACGTTTGGAAGAAGATAAGATAAATAATGTACAAATATTTCTTGAGATATAAGATGAACAATGTGCGACCTTATTGATAAAATATCGAAAGAAAGGAAGGAAATTGATTTTTTTAAACGACGAAAGGAAACCTAATGGTGCCTTTTCTATACTGTCTATAGCTAGCAGAAGTTACTAGTTATATTTCTATGGCACCCTGCGAAAAAAATTTGCCTACCCCATTACTCGAATTTATGTCGATGACACAAACATAACCGTGCTTTACCTAAAAATTATTTTTTTTGTCATATTGCTAAGCCAGACTAATTAACATAATTGTGTACAAAATAACAATATAAACGTAGACCAAATCTACATTATTTTAAATGGCTAGCTAATATGATCAGCGGCCTTCAATGTTCCAATTGAGGTGTTGTTCTTAGAGTAGCCGGTTATAAAAGCGATCATGAAGAGAGATTATAAGGCATTCAGAATATACAATAAGCGTTTAGATTACAATCTAATTGTAAGTATATATTTACGATTTTACATCTAAGCTTGTTCAGGTCAAGGCAGAAGACTATATCAATCATCTGTAATAGGTAATCAATAGATCAATAATCTTTCACAGAAGCAAGTTATATAGAGAAGCGTCACTAAAGAAAGAGATTTGAGATTTTTTATTTTCGATGTAAAACATCTATGGTGGCGGGTCAGATCGGCCATTGGAGTGGCGTCGGTGATAGTCGCCACAGCAAAGAAAATAAAATTACACTGGCACACTATCAAGTGAATCAAATCAACAGTAAGTTAATTATATTTTACAAAGACATCATACTCAGGAAACTACAAAAAAGAGCCTGTGCAAGAGTTTAGTAAATGTTACAACTAGCAGATGAAACTAACGCGTATTGCGAGTATTAGCAAGGGGGACCTTGTATATATATCATCATCATCATTTCAGCCGGAAGACGCCCACTGCTGGACAAAGGCCTCCCCCAAAGATCTCCACGATGATCGGTCCTGCGCTGCCCTCATCCAACCTATTCCGGCGATCTTGACCAGATCATCGGTCCATCTTGTGGGGGGCCTACCAACACTGCGTCTTCCGGTACGCGGTCGCCATTCGAGGACTTTTCTGCCCCAACGGCCATCAGTCCTTCGAGCTATGTGCCCAGCCCACTGCCACTTCAGTTTTGCAATCATCCGGGCTATGTCGGTTACTTTGGTTCTCCTGCGAATCTCCTCATTTCTGATTCGATCTCGCAGGGAAACTCCGAGCATAGCCCTCTCCATTGCCCTCTGATATATATATATATATACCTTGTATATTTAATTTATGTATATAGTTGATTGTTATATATATACACATAAATAAAATATGTATTTGTATTCTGTAAGTACAAGTATAAGAATTAATCTGAGACAAATAATACCACAATTATTAATACAGCTAAGCAATCGTTAGTGTTGCATAACTCGCTACCTTTTACTAACCAGTTGAATATTTTTAGATATTTACATTAATTCCATTTTGCATTACCATATATATGTACTTTATTTCAAAGCGTGTTATATTGTATTCTTATAAAATTTATCTTATTTATATAATTAAATTATTTCAATATTGATTTCTATAAATAAATTTTCTATTATAAGTTACTGGTATACTTGCCGGTTGTAGGTCCGTTGACCTCTACGTTTTGTTCAATATCACACTGACTTGCCCACGGTGTTTCGCGAAGACAATAATACAGCAATCAAATGCATAGTTCTTTGGACAATATTCATGTTAAACCTATTTTAGTAGCTATAAACGGATACAAGATATTATTTTTCTTCTTAATTTAATTAGGAGTGACAAAAATATACATTTAAACTTCCAAGGTTGCATTTTATTAGATACCTACTTGATAATTATATTTTTTCGAGCAATGAGGAAGCTGACCAACACTGACTGTCCATGCGAACAGGGTTACGCAGGTCCTTGGTTACGTTGAGCGTAATGTAGATTCTAAAATCATCATTATCAAACAGCAGTAAAAATATAAAAAACGTAGTGCACGTTATTTTTATTTAGAAAACAGCATAAACTGAATCGTCATTTCCTTCTATTTGGCCCCTCTAGTGCACGCGGGGCTATGGTTATTCCACCAATTAAGTAGATAAGCGCATATTTTCAGTTTGTCAGGGTCTTACATAGGCAACTAAGTTAAATAGTAATTTATTTATTATTTAGTTAAGAGGCGGTTTAATCTTGTCGTAGATAAGTGATTCCGTACACTTATCTTATATCTTTTAACGAGCATATATATATATATATATATATATATATATATATATATATATATATATATATATATATATATATATATATATATATATATATATATATATAATTGGAATCTCCGAATCGGCTCCAACAATTTTCATGAAATTTAGTATCCTGACATCTATCGGCGAATAATAATACTATTTTTTTTAAATTGCTTTAACGACACAACAACACTAAAGCTATTCCAGCAGATGGCGTTGTTAAGTAACACGAAGTCAATGAGTGTTTGCTTTGAGGTTAAACTAAGAAAATCAATTGTTAATTTCCAAAAAAAAATAAAAATACCGAGCAAAGCTCGGTCATCCGGATATTATTAACTTAATTACACTGCATATTTAAAATCAGGCTAACGATCCACTTAACTGTAAGCAATCACGGCCGCCTATGGATATTTGCGAAGCCATGGGCTCGCTGCCTTTCACATAGGAGAATTGGAACCTGGGTCACCTACGCCGGAACATTACACAAGGTTATTATGGCGGCATATTTAGCGACCAGCGATAGTTGCAATCCAAACACATAGCTAGGGTTTTTGCCCCCTTCTACGTCATGCTGCCCTCAGCCGCAGGGGTCAGAATTTTTACTCCGCTTCTGCACGGAAAAATGTAATTAAACAGTTATGTACATATATGTATATACAGCAATATATTTCTACCTCAGGACTCGTCAGCTCTACTGCACAGTGACTGCGTGTCTTTTGAACTCCAGCTATAAAAAAAATATTCTGAGACAGTGACCAGTTCACTGACACTTTGAATTGCATATTTAAAAGTCGTACATGTAAATAAAACATTCGACACGACAAGTAATGCGCTTACATAACTTGTTATACTTAGGTAATATTTGTGATAATAAATGTAATCCTCATACGTTACAAATTTATGTAACCTTAAATATATCTTATTTGAGATAAACCTGAACAAACTAAATACAAGGTGGCCAACAAGTAACCTAACTAAAATAAGTATTGTTGCGCTAAATTGCTAAAGGAATTTAAACAAATATTATCAAAACCTAGATTTTCACATTCTCAATTAATCAAAATATTACATATTCTATACGCTCTCCCATTCCATTTCCCATGCTTATTAATCGTGCCACTATTGAAAAATGGTCCACTCGTTTGAAAGCCTTGCACTGAAAATAAATTAAGTTTAGAAATAAATTAAGGTTATATACTTATAATAAACTTAAATAAAAATAGACATTGGCCTGGAAATATCTGAGTTATAAAATTTGACTCAAGACTTATGTGATAAAAATAGTTTGGGCTTTAAATTTTTTTATGTAATTTGCCAGCTTGCTTTCGTTGTTAACATTAAACATTGAATTAAAATACAAAATTCAATGGTGGTGTGTCTTATACAAATTAACATATCATAATAACTTAAAACATAATTTTAACATATTTTCTACAGAACAGCTAAAGTACGAAACTGAAAAATATTTATTATAAAATGAAACTTATTTGAATATTTATATAATGTAAAAAATTCAATACAAAATATTTTAGAACATAGAAACTTAGAGAATAATGGTTGTCCGAAACTACAAGACAATTTTATGGCAATTAGTCAAGAGCCAAGTACAATGCTTCACTTATATGAAGGTTTTCAAGTAAAACCTTGAGAATCCTGACAGTGTATTTTGAATATTATTATTTAAATTTTCTTCTAGTGAATTCAATAATATTATCTTCTGAACCTCATACATCAGACAGTACGTAACAAAAATCATTGTTAAATTATCACGAAAAATATTCCAAAAAGAACTTCTCACTGAATTGCATCAGAAAGTAAGACCATCTAATGGTAAATATATTTCACCAATTATTAAAAATATTTTATTCACTTGGCAATATTATGAAGATAAAGCTTTTTTTCGAATATTAATTTTATTTGTGCAAGTTCTACACTAACTAACACTCGTATAACTAATAGATTAGTTATACGAGTATTTAGAAAATTGTCTTCAAAACACTTAAACTTAAGGTAAGTAGTGTAAGTTCGGAAAAATCTGTCCTTCGTTTCTTTGGTTAATTTTTTCTGGAATTACATTGCCCGTTCATTAATACCTCACAAAAAAATAAGAACACAACTCACATGGTTTAATGTACATAATCGTAATGTCCCCAAAGTATAGCAAATGTTCAAAATTTTCCATGCGGCTTGAGGCTTTAGTAATACGTTAAATACATAATTTGCTTATCAATATGATTTGCAATGTCTTATATTTATTTAATTTTCTGTTTATTATTTCTTTTGAATTTCCAAGAGTCTAAATTATTCCCCTAAATAAACAAATTAAGATATCCATAAATAATGTAAATATAAATAATAAATTATCTAAATAATAGCATCTAAAATTAAATAAGCCTCTGGCTAAAAGAGTTGAAATAATTTATAATTTTAAGGTAATGGTACGCACACATTGACCAATAATGACCCTGCAGTGTAGCCAGTTATGGGCGAATCGTGTAGATAGGATCGTGAGTTCTCGAGGCCGCTCTAGGGCTTGATCCCTGCGGCCTTTAACCGTTCGACAATATTTTCATCTCCCTATTACCTGTATATTCAATTTCCTCTTCAGTGTTTTAAAATTATCATCATTTCAGCCGGAAGACGCCCACTGCTGGACAAAGGCCTCCCCCAAAGATCTCCACGATGATCGGTCCTGCGCTGCCCTCATCCAACCTATCCCGGCGATCTTGACCAGATCATCGGTCCATCTTGTGGGGGGCCTACCAACACTGCGTCTTCCGGTACGCGGTCGCCATTCGAGGACTTTTCTGCCCCAACGGCCATCAGTCCTTCGAGCTATGTGCCCAGCCCACTGCCACTTCAGTTTTGCAATCATCCGGGCTATGTCGGTTACTTTGGTTCTCCTGCGAAAATTAAAATTATACTATTACATAAATGAAAACCAGTACTTAACATTACTTACTGTATTAATTTATTCATGGCTTAGTCTACGAATGTATTTTAATACTTTATATGTGCTATGTATGTGAAAGCAGCGGTTGAAATTCACATTAAACAATCCAAAGGTGCGATTTTTAATAAAATAACACATTGTAGAAAAATTAGACGAAAAATTCCCAGCAAATCCAAAGAGCGGTGACTAAGTTCCAGTCTAGGCTATTAGTAAAATAAATGTTCTCAAAAATATTGAATACTGATCACATAATAAGTAGTACTTAGTAACAATAATCTGTGCATCAAAACATGTGGAGTGGTTTAAGAAGTTATCGGTGTGTCTGAGTAGCGGTCACAAGCCGGCGGGGAGAGGGGGAGCTTGGGAGGGGGAGCGAGACCTGAAAAGCCAGCTTCTCTCCCGCTAAAGCAGGAATAGACAATAGAGCCGAAGAGCATCGTAGACGGCGGCCTTCAGTCTCTGGGGAGGTTCCGTCGCCAGCACCTTAGCCGCGTGTGCTGTTCCACGCTATTCTCCCCTCATTCCCAAATGAATACAGGTGAATGCCCGTGTTCAAAAGCTTCACTTTTTAGTGCGCAACATACCTGCCGTGATCTAAAGGGCGTAGCGGGCGCCTGGCTGGACCACGGTATTGGCTATGCTATTTATCCATCAGCTCAGACACTAGGCGATAAAGAAAAAAAAGCGGTGCCAAACCAAACACTAAACGACCCGCATGTCACGTACAGTACGTAGTGACAGCCATGTAGTCTTACAAATCACCGTCGAACCTTGTAATTCTAATGGGTAGACAAATAATGTGACAGAAATATGTGTCTTGCCACAGTCACTAATCTCTAAGTTTGTAGTCCGACACATTAAATAGAGGTCAATAAAGGCAAATATTAAAAGCAAAAGTGGTCATTTATGCAAGCTTTTTTTACTTCAATCTAAATAAATAAACACTCCATATGAAGTCAAATTTCCGTAAACGGTTTAACTAAAGAAAATACCTATAATTATGCTATTTAGGAAATTGGTATTTTAACTAACATGGCTGTGTGTCCTGTATTCGATGCACGTAAGTAGAATGTTAGCAATTTCTGTTTTTTCAACATCGTGAATATATTTCTTTTTAATTAGCAAAAGGATTATCATATGTTAGGTTTTTTTATTTGTTTACAATTTTGTTTAAAGGGTTGATTTACATTTTATTGCTTTTATAAACATATACTGAATTCCTTTAAGTTTCCAGAGTTTACATGGCAAGTATGACTAATTAAAAGTTGATGGTCCTCTCTCACATATTCGAATTTACATCTAAAGCGTTTCATTACTTTAAAACATTATCATATTTGTTTGATAGCATCTTTCAATGATATCAGCGTTGTTCACGTGTGTCTAAGACACAAGAATTGAATCCACATCTCATCTGTTATTTTATAAAATAAACAAAAGACTCAAGATTTTTACCTACTATTAATTTGAGAACGAGATTCAAAGCAACATTTATTGATTATCTAAATTATCATTAAAAAGTCCCATCTATAATTTCTGTTCAAATTTATTTCTTTATAACTTTCCTGCTTATAAAGCTATTTTTTTTTTTTGGTTTTTGAGGTGAAAATGTTTGATGAACTTCCCACCGCTTGGGGGCTCGCGTAGGGGTTATGTGAGACACAGGTGACAAGAAATGTCGCTGGTACACCCCTGAAAACCACACCGGTGATCCTCTACTGCCCAACGGCCAGGAGATAGATATGCTTTAGCGTAGACCTCTCGCCCGAGCAAACATATAATGCTACCAGCATAATTATTATTTCGTATGTCTTTAGATGACTAAAATGAGTTTTAAAGCAGAAGCAAAAACATAAATATGATAATAAACAAATAACTAAAGTTTACATTATTAACGTTTGTATTCCTGGAAAGTCGGCTATTTATTATTTTACCATACATACACGTTTTCTTTAAAAATCCTTTGTTTATGCCAAATAAATGGACAACAAGAAATGTTCTTATGATATTGTTTTAAGCATAACATAAGATTTTGCAAGTACTTGACACAGCTATAAAACGTTGTTTCAATTGAACATTTGCCTACAAAATACCTTTAGAACTAAAATTTTTCACTGAAGGAACTTTGAAATATTGAAATTTTGTTTATGTATTTCGTCTTGAGTTTTTGACTGATGTTTAGCTAACCTTTGTATAAATATTATTAGTTTAATCTAAGTTATTAAAAAAAAATGTTTTTAAACTGACAAATAACAGTCTTGATGATTGGCTCACGTTACCCAAGTCTGAAACATCAGTCAGCAACTTGCTCAACGATACGGTCTAATACCTTCAAAGTTGCCTTAATATATTTCATTGATCAGTTCTTTATATTGTTTAAAAGACTTTACGATCGATCTACTCATTTATTTATATAAGTATTTATTCTGCAATGAGTAAACCTCGTGTGAGTCAAAATGACGAAATATGTTAATTTCGCTTATGAGGTCTTGTGTATGACAATTAACGAGGTTATAGCGTAGGAAAAAATCAACAAAACTCGTGAGGATTCTAAATAAATGCACTGCATATGTATGTATGGAGCTTAACAACAGACTGCGAGCTGCAAAGTATAACCTTCGGCTGTCAGGAGAAGAAGTTGTTTAATGTTTTAATAATAAATAAACAAAAGAGATAAAAATGAAAAATCTGTTTTAAATTTGTATTTTCATAATGAATGTATTTTTTAATGAAAATATACAAATTTTATTATAGACCATCATAATAACAACCCATTACGTCCCACTGATGAACTACCTCCTAGAAGGAATAGACAATAGACAATAATAAAAATATGTTTATTTCGCAGAATGCAGAGAGCCCCACCGAGTTTTCACCTGTGGTAAATGCGACCTGCAAGTCGGGAGCGATGTCCATCAAAATCAGCTTTAATCAACCGTTCAATGGCATAGCACACGCGAGAGATTACAGGTAAAAAACTAAGTATATAATTAATAATGTTTTACTGCGACGTATAATTGGATAAATCCTAAAAGGAATCGGTAAAGCTAGAATGGAACCAATGGTAATACTGAGGTTCCCTCAAGATAGGTGACTACTGGAAATGTATTTATGCATACTAACCTCAGAGAAGGTTTATAATTTATCATTCTATATCTAAATATTGGATTTATTTACTTTAACCTCCAAAATCTATTAAATGAATTTAGTGGTCACCCTAAATTGAAAATTCGACTGTTAATAGAGCTGTTATGGTTCTATATAGTATAGTTTATGGGTATAATATCCACTCCGAATAAAATTGGTATGATCTGCAAACAGTTTATTCGGTGTGTTTATTTTTGAAGATTTTATGACGACGATACATGGAGAAAAGGTGCTTTCAAATCTCAAGGAACACAAAGATGTATACGTAGTTGTAGAAAATTTATCCTTTGCCTCAAATATTTGATGGCAGTATTTGAGGCAAAGGATTTTAAGATTAAGAAAGTCAATATTTGACGGAATTCAATTATCTTTTTTGAGCTTATATTTTATTAGTTATTTATTTTTATTTGTTTATTTATTAGGTTTTTATGTGATATATAATACCAACTTAAAGACTCAACCTTAAATATTAAAATCGTTTAAATATGAATACCTTTGGTTAGTTCCTAGAAAGTTCGTTTTAATTATAAGAGGATTTTCAAAAGTTGGGACGGTTTAATAATACTGTAATATCATATGAATTGTTTACAGAACTCCAGCATGTATGGCATTGGGTAATGGTAGTGAATCCCTGAGCTTCGACGTCAGCTTATCAGCCCCACAAGGATCACCGGCCTACTGTGGAGTGTTCTGGAATAATGTTAGTATTATATATAAATCGAAAAAAATCTTAATAGCTTTGATTAAAAAAGCGGGCATACAAAGAAGTATTGGTACCTCATTAGAAGTTTATTGCTAGATTTAAGCTTCTCCTTCTAGTTATATTATTCGATTTTTGCATTCATATCTTTAAATTTATATTTAAAACGAAAATTATTACTTTGTAATATGAACCAGATTTTAATATAAGCAAAATTGTTACCAAATACTGGATTAATAGCTTACCCAGGCTCAAACCAGTTATCCAGGTGTTGTTAGTATTTCTGCTTCTGTTTATATAATTCTGATACAACTAAACTATTGTTACTGTAACTATTTATTTCAAATTTACTGTAGATAATATCAAAACGAGGATCTTGATACACATTGCAAGCTCATAGAAATCTGGACAAAATACGTAATATTTAGATCTATGAAGTTCTTTATACCTTTTTCTTTTTTTCCAGCGAACAGACGAAAGATCACTGCCTCTAGCGGTTCGTGTCCATCGAACCCTAGAGCTAGCGGATGACAAAATTTACATTATCACGTGCGGCAAAGCTGGCTTTAGAAATTCACGGTAATATTAGCTATTTATTATGTTTATATTTAAATATATTATATTTGGAATATCGGGAAGTAATTATAAATTTTATCAACTGATTTTGGTTCGACAATTTAAAAGAACACTCTTATTTGATATATTATAAAACTTCAGAAATTATTTCATATATGTTTAGTGAATAATCACAAATAATGAATGTTGAAATAACTTGATATATTCATATAATAGACGTAATTCCTTATTATACTATTAAAATTTTAATATTTGAATAAACTCAACGTTGAAGTAACTCAAATGAGTGATATTTATCCTTTGCCTCAAATATTTGATGGCAGTATTTGAGGCAAAGGATTTTAAGATTAAGAAAGTCAATATTATCGTATCGTAAGGACTAAAAATAAAAATTTGACTTTCCTAGAAAGTCCTAAAAGCTCCCAAATGGATTGCTTCTTGCCAGTTTCTAGACCACAAAATAAGTACACCGGTAACATTTTTATATTTTGGGAGTGAGAATCACACATGGGAGTGAAAACCACATCTGATTAATCTATTAACTTGTTTCTTCCCTTGTTAAATGCATGTACCCAAACTGGCTCGCTTTTTTAGTCCTGCGACATAACAGCTTATTTAGGGCTCCGAAGAAAAAGAAAAGAAATCCAGTCATATGGTGAAATACCTTTAACCATGACGAGAGATCTTTAATCAGGTTCTATTTTCAGAAACGAAACTACTTTAGTATCGCTACGTCTCTTAAATGATCAAGGTCGAAAAGTATTAAATGCAGGGTTTGGGCTCCCGTATATACTTAAAGCGGAAATGACGAAACCTGACGGTAAGTTTAAAAGGAAAACAATATATTATATTTCTAAAATATTATATTGATAGCAAATTACATATGTTTTAAATCAACTACTTTATATTTCATTCCTTTATTATTCTGTACTAGCTGATACCTGCGACTTCGTACGCATGCGCGCTACTCCGTTTGCCCCACTTCTCTGCGGCAAGAAAACACACAATAAATCGTTGTTTCTTAAAACTTTGATAACTTTATATTAAACTAGCTGATCCGGCAAACGTTGTTCTGTCATATAAATAATAAAATGTCAAAAAATTAAAAAAAAAATTTTGGGGGTGGGTCACCCCTAACATTTAGGGGGATGAAAAAGAGATGTTGGCCGATTCTCATAGATACCGGATAAGCACAAAAAATTTCATCAAAATCGGTCAAGCCGTTTCGGAGGAGTATGGCAACGAAAACTGTGACACGAGAATTTTATATATTAGATGAAGATATTTCAACATTTTTTGTTTAGATAAGGGACAAGTTAGTCTATGAAATAAAACTTAAAAAATTGAATTGAAATCTATCCATTAGTTTTGCCTTGATGCGCGCACAACTGCAGACCTCAATCATTTTATTTATATAGATTTTAAAAAAAAACGTAATGGTAATTTTTATGAGTATTATTTAAATTTATTTTTAGGACATGGCATTCGCTTGAAAAACTGCTTCGCCTTCAACATGCGGAACCATACTGTTGAATTGTTGGACACTAGAGGGTGCGTAATATCTTTATGGTTCTAAGTTATATTAATATTTTATATATGTGTGACGAATTGTTAAGTATTTCATTCTGAGATACGAATTAAAGCAAAACTTAGAATATTATACGTAATATTGTATTAATAACAGCCGTATAAAGTTCCAATGCACGGCTTAGACTTTTCCCTTAAAGGAGTGGGCAGTATAGTCTAAGATCGCCACAATAGTCTAAGGTGGTTTAGTACCTACGTTATACAAAGAACAACACAGAGTTTGCAGGTTTCGATGTTTTTCTGACCGAGCATTTATTTAGTATTTAAACCATTTATAGAGTAAATCATAGCAACCTCCCGAACGGAGCTAACGAAATGCTAATTTTGTTTATACAATAAACGTATACTAACAGATGTCCAGTAAGACAGCAGTCAGTAGTGGCAAAGTCAGAGAGTAACAGTGCGGAGTTGGCGATTGCGTCCATGTTCAAGTTCCCGGACTCCTCGCAAGTTAACTTCCAGTGTGACGTCGCCGTATGCAGAGGTAAATTTTTAATGCAACAGCCTTCTAGCTTATATACGCAGAGAATATCATCACATTATAGCCCATATATTATAGCCCATATCTCGCGCAAATAGAAATTAATTCTATTGGTATTTTTTTTATTAATTCAGTAGCTTTTGTTCATCCAAAGTAAATTATTTTTTTCACTATATTATGAAAGTATAATATTAGTATGACCTAGTAGTGTCCCAGTTTTAAATGGCTTGTACTAATTTTAGTTTTATTAGTGCTTACTGTAGTTTAGCAGGTAGCTGGAACAAAATAACTATAATAACCGACACACCATCGTATCGCAATCTATAAACCCAAACGCATACCATATTATCGAAGTGATTAATCCATCCAACATTGAAAGATTGTGAGAAGTCAGACGGCAGTCTTTCGTTTAAAAATATAAATTAGCCATATCTAATGTTTTTACTACAGTAAATGATCATTTTATACTTATTCTGGCTGACACGGTAAACGTTTTTCTGACAAATAAATTTATTAAAGATAAGTTATTTGTAGTAGACCAAATAGATGAATCTAAACTATTCTCGAATCAGTCATAGTCAGTTTAGTCATACTCGTAAACATACGCAGAGAGGAATTGTATAAACATTACACACTCCGTATGCCAACATTATTTTATATAGATTAATATTAACCATCTTTTCGTCTAAAATCTTCAGGTAGTACATGTGCTGCTGTAGACTGTTCTGCAGAAGACCGCCCCGAGCCCAATGATGAAGAAGGAATAGTGACTGCCTCTACTGGCGCATTTATTCTTGACCCTAATGACAGCAATAGTAAGGAGATTTAATACTCAAATATTTGAAATCTATTTAACGTACTTGCTAATATTATAACACTTAGGTATGTATTTAATTCCGCTTTTTATTCTTTCTATTCTTTAGATACTCAATCACTCTGACAAAAAAGTCGAATAATATTTTAAAGAAGCTTTTTATATTTTTGTTATTAAATAGTCATTTTCTTTTATTATATTGAGTTATTGGTTCTCCGCAGTGTATATGCATCGTCGTGACCGAAGTAAAAATATAAGTCTAAGTCAAAGTTAACCGCTTGTTATTGCACCCTGTTAAACAGGAGACAAAATTATGCATATTTCTTCCAAGGTTTTTATTATTGCTGTAGGACAGCAGACAGGCTAACAACTCACTTAGAATTTAGCAGTTACCGTCGCCTATGGGTGTTTGCAACGCCAGTGGCATCGCGAACACGCTGGTGTTCCATAACGGTACAGGAACTTAGATCACTAATGCCGGAACACAACACAAAGTTATAATGGCGGCATACTTCAGACCAAAGGTGGTCGCCATCCACACGGGCTTGAGGCCCTACCACGTAGCTAGGTTGTTTTATCGCCTTTTACGACAGGCTGACCCCAGCCGCAGAGGTTAGAATTCTTTCTTCGCCCCTGCACGGATTATAAGGTTAAGGAAAAAACGTTGGCGATCAGACGCCAGTCACCTCAAATCCAAAATTTGCTAAGTCTTGAAGTTAGTAAAAAAACCTTCCTTATTTCCTATCCTTTTAGAATTTAATAGATTTTATAATGAAATAAGCTAACAATAAGAAGCTGCATTCAACCAAAAAATGTGCCATGTTGCGACGAATGTGATGCGGAAGGAGTACCTGACGAGTTAATCTTCATATCCATAACAGCATTGCGAACAACCTGAAGGAAAACCTGCGCTGGCAAGACATATTTTTACAGCAACCGACTTATGAATAGTGCATAAGGTTGCAATCTCCATCACAAAGGCAAAAGATTAAAAAGTTGCACTTGCATTGTTGCTGAAATAATTGTGAAACAAAGAGCAAACGTAAGAAAGTGGATGCAGAATTTCATGATCAGATGCCAATGATTTTAAAAACTGCTTATTGTAATTTGTTATATGTAAATTGTTTATTTTACAGTTGCAGCCTTGTCGTGCAATGACGGCAGCATCCGCCCCCTTTGGCTCCTATACTTGGCCATCGCTCTTGGGGTCATGTTCCTCGTGATGTTACTCATAAACTGTTTCTTATGTACTGCTATGACGTGCTCTTGCGCTAGAACCGATGTAAGTCTGTATATATATATATATATATATACCTCTTTGTATGTACTTTTTAACTCAAACTCTTCACTCAAACCATTAGGATGTCAGACATAGTTCGCTAGGTCATCAGACAAAATTCAGGCAGCTTTTTATAGACTTTCTGCCGGTCGTGTTCAATACGGTGATAGCTTTCCTAACCATTAAAACTCAATGTCACTCTCTGTACCTAGTTAGAGACACTACACATGTAGGAGGTGCTGAGTGGACAGTTAATACATCAAACAGACCACATCAAGAGCATTCTGTATCAACAAAACAAATTCACATTTGTATTTATAGGTTATTGAAAAGGATCCCTCAGTGGTTGAAGATTACGACCCATACCGCAGTTGGCATGGCAGCCAATACGGGAGCCGGTACCCATCATCAACTATTCATTCTACAAGGTAACAAACAAATATACCTATCAAGTATTTTAAGCTCTTCCAATAAATGCTAAGCACTGAAAATATTATGGGTGAATTTGCAATTATGATTATTTTCTAAAGTTCATAGTTGAATTTTCTCCTTTGGTTTTTGGAACTGTATGGTTTCTACTGTCGCTCTTGAGTGCTTATTGTGTTTTTAGAGGTATTAAATTACTAAAAATAAATTTAAGCCTTAAATATTAAATAATTTTTTGTGTGCAATTATTGTTTATATCTTTCTTAATGATATTATTTATGTTGTAGGTCAGTCTCAGACAATAGCGACCATTACGCCATAGTGCAATCAAGGCCCGGTAGTCGCCATTCGGGAATGCATCGGAATAGACATTAATTAGGTATTAATCTTGTTTATTCATTTGCACATAGTATAGAAGGTTATTTGCATGCAGCAGTGATGCGAATGTTGAGATGGATGAATGGAGTTATAAAAATGGATAATATTAGAAATGAATATATCAGGGGAAGTTTGAAAATAGCGCCAGTGATTGAGAAGCTGAAAAGTAATAGGTTAGCCTGGTATGGTCATATAATGCGACTACAAGAATGTCATGTACCAAGGAAATAGAAAAGGGAATGGATGTATACAAAGGAGGAGTAGACCAAAAAAAAGATGGATGGGTTGCCTAAAAGGTGATGTGGTAAAAAGGTGTGAATGTTCAGATGACGACTAATAGAGGAGAGTAGAAGGAGAGAACATATTGTGCCAACCCCACATAGTGCAGAAAGAAGAATAAGAAAAATATAGTATAAAGATAAATATCGAGATAATTAAAGATAAGATATCAGTTACTTTCGAGGAGCGCCGCGCCCTAGTCACCCACTATGGACGTGACCTCTCGCTCCTGGCTTCCAGTTCAGATGGGCCGCCGGACCTTATACGAGACTATTATATCTACCAAGGAGACGGCGTGGCAAGAGTGGAAGCGGGGAAGTCAAGTTCCGTCCCACCGACGCTGGTTTAGACCACGGCACCGGCCTGGGCTACGAGATTGGCCTTCTAGTTTTTCCGGCATACCAAGCGCTTAGAGAGTTAAAGATTTTAATGGGTAGTCGGCAGTCATACTAATCGGTGTCCTCTTGATCTTCCCGGATTGTGGGAACTCGTCAGCGCTCTTTTACCTCGAGTTTTAATATTTGTTTAAGAAGTAGTTGTCAATGCACTAAAAGAGATATCGCTTTAACAACATTCAAAAATATAAGACATATACATAAATGATTTAAGGTACTAATTGGCCAGTATTCAACAATCTTCGTCGTAAAATAGATATCATTACCACTGAGTTATTTTTTGCATAAATAAAAATAACATTAATTTTATTGTTAAGGTGGTGGTGCGGCTGAAGGACCATAAAGAAAAATGATGCGGCTTATATCTAGAAAAGATGGTAGCCGCTGTGTGGGAAACAAAGGACTACCTTTGTTTCCCGCACAGGGCGGTTTAGTGCGGGTTCAATAATAAACGTGGAAAAGAAAGGAGACGGAAATATCCAGCAAGTCAGAGAGAGCGGTGACTCACCTGATGTTCTCTAATATGCTACCTTTCATGGCTGGTTCTGTGGTTCGGAGTCTAGGCCTTTATAACACAAACTCAAGAGCACACATATAAAAACTCGTGCGAGGTGTTTAAATTGAGTGCACGAATTAGCGATGCGGTCGCTAGCCAAACACTGCGATATGTGTCCTCAGCACGGGTGCTAGCCAAGACACGACGCAGCGGTGGTTGAATAGTTTTTTTGAATTACCGTCAGGTGCCACAGCATCTAAACTAACTTGCGGTTAGGCAGGGAAGAAAGGATAGTATAAGGTGCCTAACCAATTGGACTAAATAATTCTGATAATTGTCTTTGATTTCAGGTCTTAGAAGAATTACAAATACTGTGATGGAAGCACAGATTACGTCCATATGGCGTCATTAATTTGGCCGTCACATAAAACACTAACTGGAATGATCGAGATATCTTAGTATCGTGTACTTGACCATAATGGTGCTTTGATTCACAAAGCAGTTTCTATACTGTCATTATTGATGAGATAATTTTAGGAGAATATTTTGAGCTATATTAATATTAACTTGTGCCATTTTACCTTGTACCTATCTAACCAATATGGTGTTTTAGATAAATCTACATACAACGAGGGCCTAATACATCGAATCCGTCCAATTATATTCTATTATTATATATTTTTATATTAAATTTAAGGTATGTCATGTTTGTATATATTGTAATATTTTACGTGTAATTTAAGCAATTATATATTTTTAAAGTAAATTAATCTGAAATACACTTAAAATAAATGCTTTTGTGAGCATACTCGTATATCGTGTCTGTATACGACTATGTGCTAGTAGGTAACATAGTAGGTAAAGTACTTAGTATTTTTCAAAAGTATTACGTTCATAATAAGTAAGATACCAGTGATTAGAACTATGTAATATTTCTATACCAAGAAATATTATATAAACATGTATATAAGTCTTTTGTTACTGTCTAACGGTGATAAATTCAAAAATAACTCACCTTATCTTACATTCACTGCGTGATGAGGCATAAATAGCTTCATGAGTGACTTTTACTGATATAGTGGACAAAATTGTGTTCTCTCACTGCGTGCATACTACTTTCCCATGTCGTTTTTGATTAACGTTTTTTTGAGGTCGGGTAAATCTTATATGCACAGTAAAAAAGTTTAGCTTTGTTTCAAATATATCTATGGAGGATAGAGGTAAGGTATGGAGATTGCAAATTATACAGTACGTGATTCGTACCGAAAAAGTAGGTTGAATAATAGATCTATTAATATTTTTTCTTAGTAAAAATCTTAGTTTATCTTTTTTTCTAAAAATTATTTTAGTAGAATCTTTTATTTTAACTCTCTTATTCCTAAAATACAATACTTACTACATCGATTTTTATTAAAATAGTCATGAATACATACAGTATTTTATTAATTTGAAATTAATTTTAGTAAATATTTTAGAATTATTTATCCTGAGGCGATACCACATCATATCTGTGAATAATATAAATAAATTAAGGCAAGTTTATTGTAATTGCTGTAGATATAAGTCGATTTGAATTATATTAACAAGAAATAACATATCGTAGTTAACTTTTGCTCACCAGTGAACTTTTTGCAAGTTGAATTCGTATGTGTGTATGAGTTATTGGATGTCTGTCATTAGTACTTAAGTTTACTTTGTTTGACTGTAATGGGATCAATAAACTCTTAACAAACTGACCTTCGTTTCATTGATGGTTTTGATTGTTTTGAATATTATTATTAATCTTCCTTATCAATGAAACATAGCTTGAAAAACATCGGAATATAGCTGCATTGCATTATATCGACCTCTATGGCATAACAGCTTCATAACGCACTTCGGTATGCTTGCAGAGGTCACGGTTTAATTTCTGTATCGCATCCAGGTATTTATGTATAATATGTATTTATTTACAAAAGAAAAGCATATACCATATGTAATATGTTAGTTATCTAGTACCCATAACTGAAGTGCTACTAACTTTGACTAGATGGTGCTGTGTGATTGTCAGAATATATTTATTTATTATAATAATATTCAAAGTCTCCACAACCATTAAAAAAAGTTATTTCTTTTATTGCTGTGAAATAGCGGATAGGCAGACGGCTTAGCAGTTACCGTCGCCTAGGGTTGTGGGCAACGCTAAGAGCACTGTTAACATTTATGCCGAAACACAACATAAGATTATAATAGCTGCATATTTAGAGAACAGGGATGATTGCCATCCAGACTGGCTTGATGCCTTACTACCTAGCTAAGATTGTTTAGTCGTCTTTCACAACAGGCCGCCCACAACCGCAGGTATCAGTCCCACCCCATACCTGCACCGAGAAAAAATCTAAAAGCTACATTTACATTTGAAACTTGGCTGAGCTGGCTGCGTTTCATTTTACATTTTAGGTGCAAGATTAGCAACAATATTCTCTGATTACGTTACCAAATATGAAATGGGCCAAGAATTAAACAATTATGCAGATTATGACGTAGCAGCATTTTTATTAATAGTAAAGTGCCCTATATTCTTGGCCCTATATTCGTGAGATAAAACATAAACACATATTTAAATGTAAAATCTATGGGCAAAAGTTACATATCGTAGTAAATAAAACACAATTTATGCAAACGTTTAGATGTTTATTGTGTTATTTGATATATAGATTTCTAAACCTATTAAAATATTCATATACATAGATCGATAAAACTATTACATAATTGAAAGTATTTTACTAGACATGACAATTTTTGGGGTAATATTTACCTTTATTTATTGGTAATACCAAATTAACGTCTGCTTTGACCAGTCATGCAATAAATAATATATTTTTTCGAGATAGAGGACCGAGCCAAAGTCTACATATAGTGGAATTTTATAGACTGATATCAAGGAAAAATTCATTCAACGATGACTACTTTTCAAAACCATTAATGTTAATAAAGTGCTTCTTTGAAGGAGAGCGGGAGCTGACCAGCCAGATTTGACTCGACAACGATCGGAAGGGATTGAGTGACCTCCGGCTACCGTATACAGCAACTGCAAGTGTCCTCTCAGGGGAGGGTCTGCTCACCAAACCAGTACCGCGAGGAAAAGTGCTCTTTCGCGTTGACACAATCCTGAACTAACACAGAACAGCGCTGGAATAGTTAAAATCTTCACCCCTTTGGCACAATATACACCTTCCAATCCGAGTACGGCCAAGGAGACCGCTATAGCTCTCATTTAGAGTATTGGCCAAGCGACCTGTCCCTCAGCCCTGGCATTTACGATAGAAGAACAGCGAGGTTTTCAAGCGGGTAGACCCGAAGAGTCTCACATTGCCTTAAATTCCCTCGTAGTCATTCCCATGAAGAAAGTAATTAAGCTATTCAGGTAATTAAACAACTTCACAATAAAGTTCTAGTACTAAAAGTATCATTGAAATATTTATTTAGTACCTATTTTTGGTATAAATGACATAAAGATGTTACTATAAAAAAACAATTACCATCTTGTGGGTTCACATATATCGCCTATAAGGTCAGACCAAAATATCTACTGCTATATTTGTATCGATATAGCAATACATATCAGCATATCTTTTATTTTCAGAAAAAATGATATCAATTTTGATAATACTATAATATTAGTCGAAAATATTTTCAAGAGACAGAATAAAACACATTACAAACATAAAAAAATCTTCAAATCGGTGCTGTCATAAAACTTATAATACTCGACTAGAAAGATTACATATGGGCACAATACACGATAGCATTATAATCAACACTTCCTACTAAGAGTTGCAATTATTAAATAAAAACAACAATATTATATCCCATAATAGTTAGTTTCCACGTTTTTATAAAACTGGTATATTCTATAGTTAATTTTATTTCATTCCATATGAATCATTACTTCTTCATATTACCCAGCAAATTGCTTTTAATACAGAGATCGATCTCGCCATTGATAGATGAATCTGATTCAAAAAGCCTCTTTGATTTAGAGTTTATATTCAATAATTCAGATTCCTCTTTAAAAAGGTCCTACAGATGAATATTGGTAAATTTAAAAACAATTTGGTCGATTGTTGGTGTTCGTAATTTTGGTAGTTTTCAACACTGGGGGAGATTATATTACATATTTGAATAATAGTATTGATTTGGTTCATTAGTTTATTGTTTGTCCTTTCGTTCCAACATAGTGTTCGCCACTTGCTGGTATAGAGAACGCTTGTATATCCGCGGCTGCCCGTCGCGCAGTCCGTGCGGGTAAAGGCCAAAGGCGCTCTCGTCATCGAACCAGCTCGTCGTAGGCTGCAATGTTGCAAAATATTCAAATCGTTATATATTTATGCATGTATATTAAATATCAACGGATATTGGCTGCAAATGTAATCAAAACACGACATAAATGTCATTTATAAAGTAAACTTGTTGACATTAAGGTTAAATATTTCTATAATATATAAAATCATGTCTAATCTTTTCTAACGGGATTTATAGACCTTCAAGGTCTAAGTTAAGCAAATCTCACCTGCCAGCTGGAGTATCATAATAAACAATTCTGACATTGGATATTTCTTTTATAATTCCCAAGACAGTATAAGACAAGTACATCAGTTATCTAGCACCCATAACCCAAGTATTCTGCTACATACATTGGAACTAGACGCCATTGTATGATTAACCCAGTATTTTTATTTATTGAAGTGAAAGCTTCTTTAACGGCGTTGTGCACTTTTTTGTAATGGGTAAAAAATGTTAATCTCGCGTCAAGCCACGTGACCTGATCTAAAATTAGTAAAACGTAAGAAGGTAGTTTTTCTCCAGTAATACCAACCTTATTGATAATGACTTAAGGTTTATTTTATAATGTAACTTTTAAATGATTGCATTGCATTACTTATACATATCTATTTGAATTGCGACTTTATTTTTTTTTGGTGGGTAAAAAATATTAAATTCGCGTCAGGACACGTGACCTGATCGAAAATTCGTAAGACATGCATTACTTAAACATATCTATTCGAATTGCAACTTTATTACAATGAAATACAGTTGTTTTGAAAATTTCTTCAGTCGCGTTGAGCACTTTTTGGGAGAACAATTTTTGGTTTGTAAAGAAGTGTTAATGACCAATTTAAACTTTAATCCTTGATATAAACACTTCTTTATAAACCAAAGATATTTAGTTTTCACTTCTATCGGCAGTCCCCAAAGACCGCCCCGCATGATTTTATTCATTTTATTACTCTTTCTAGATAAGTGATGGGGTACCTAATATTTTTAAAAACTTACAAAAAAAGATCTAATTCACATGACTTTGTTTTGTATATACAATATAGCTTATTATATCTCATTACCTTGACCTAATCCGAAAAATTCACTTACAAGCACATCTAAGTTATACAACCTTAACTTCATCTAATAAGGACGTCAAACGAACACATTGTATAATTTCATAGCGCCCACGCAGGCGGCTAACTCCCACGTGCTAGCATTTACGCCTACTTATCATACTTACATCCTGTTCATCATTTGAATGTACAGAGACACACAAAATTTCTTATATTAATAAATTGATGTCCTTGTTTGAACTTGTAAACTTAAATAGATTCACGGCCGTCTCGCGACTTGAACACTTCACACTATATCTCATATCTCCATCATACTTATTAATATTATAAATGTGAAAGTAAGTTTGTTTGTTACGCTTTCACGCGAAAACTGCTTAACGGATCATCATGAAATTTTGTACACATATTCTTGGAGGTATTAGAAGTAACATAGGATACTTTTTTATAGAAAAAAAAATTCTTACGAAGATTTCTAATTTTTTTTTCAATTTAACTTTGCCTGTTAATTGCCGTTTGCAAGCGGAGCGGGCGTGATTGGCTAGTTTATAATATTAAAAAGTATGATAATTACGTCATACTCAACTTTTTATTGAACAACCCTAGTATATATATATATATATATATATATATATATATATATATATATATATATATATATATATATATATATATATATATATATATATATATATAGAATCAATGACTGACATCCATATTAACCTATTATAAAATAGATACTTTGAATCAAATATCATATGACAGTAATTAACTTAGTTAGATTCCTAAATTTGCACATAAAAATACTGTGCCCCAATTGCATCGGTGACCATTTTTTTATGTGCTGATAAAACATGAGAAAATAATTAAATAGATTTGGCTAAATTGCTTTATACAGAGGAAGTAGTATTTAATCCACCAACCCCCAAAGGTGAATGAACCTTGCATCAAAGCCTCGGCCTGTTATTTAGCAGGGCGCACCAGCTGCTGTAATACTCACAATATAGAATGGAAAAGGTTACTTTAAAAGATGTGTACTTATTTATACAATACAGTTAGGACCTGTGAATTCTCACATGACTTAGAAAACATTTATTAAATATCTAAAATAAAAATATATTTCTAAGTTTTGTAGCCCAAAATATCGGTTTAGTAAAAACAAGTTGTCAATTAACGTCTTCAAACATTGATTACTTTTTACCACTTCATATAATTCAAATAAGCCAGGGCTTTATTCAACCTACGCAAAAACCAATCTATTGGAAAGTAATTCTTTGACGTCATTCTCGTGGTGAATCTTTTATCCTACGTAATGTAGCTATGACGTCAATGAAAGGTTATTGAAACCGAGCTATTAATTCATCCGATACAGCAATATCAATAAATTCAAGCATTGATAACCCAGATATATAAACTAAAAATAAATAATCTAAATAGAAAACATCCAGTTTTGTTTGGTAAGCTCTTATGACGAAATATTTGCATATGCACTCTACCGGTCATTGTTAGAAGTTATAATCCCGATAAAATCCAAAAATAAAGATCAACAAAGAATATCTCAAGACACAGTAAGTGAAACAAGTAGTAGTTTTTTTTTCTGTGCAGTGGCGAAGTAAGAATAACTCGTGCGGCTGAGCAACAAAACAACCTTATATGTGGCCCCAAGCCCGTCTGAATGGCAACCTACCGCTGGTCTGTAAGTATGTCACCATAATTACCATGTGTCGTGTTTCGGCATTAGTGACCCAGGTTTAATACCCCTGTGCAGACAGCAGCGTGTTCGCTGTGCCCTCAGCGTTGCAATCATCCATAGGCGACGGTACTCGTATCTGCTTACTATTAAGCGGGTTAGTCTGTTGCAGTTCCTCAGTAATAAAAAAAAACAGTATACCACTTTTAGTAACAATATTTTGTCACCTAAAAATAATGTCCAATGTCGTCGTCTAGACAAAATTAATATTAATTATCAGTTGGTAATTAATATTCACTATATACCTAACATGTTCATTGAAATGTATCATGTTTATTGAAATGTACATGGCTTATTCAATTCAATTCTAGTTCTTGAAATACTTATCAGGGTTAATTTTCTTTGCAAATTATAATCGATAATTGAAAAAATTAAATAATTGTGTTAAATTATCGAATACAAGATACGAAAAAATATTTACCTCAAGTCTGAAGTTCAGTATGTGAGCAGATGTTTGATGACGAGGAACCGTGACGACGCGTGACACCGGGAAGTATCCGGGATGGCTGGCGGTCACTTCATAGTGACCTGGGGTCAGCAGTCGGTAATAATCTCCGTACGCCCCTGAACATTAAACATCCTTATTAATCGTCACTATCTTATCATAAATAAATCTGAGTAACAACAAGTCTTCAAAACATGAGGATTTGATATCAGTTCTTGCTAGATAATTTGAACACTCAGCGCATAAAGCGTCAACTTGTAAGGTAATTTTCCTTAATTTTCCTTCAACAAATCAAATTCTAAACGTACGAATCTTGAACGAAACAATCTTGTACGAAAGTCTTCTACTACTTTTTACTTTTTAAAATGTTATAAGATATTTATACCTATACAGAAAATAGAACGTTGGCTAGGTTCTTTTTTCAGTTAAATATTTAAAATTATTTTACCATCATGAATGACATATAAATAATATATAAAATAGCAGGAAATCCTTATATACAAGTATATTTTGTATGTAAATAAATCAAATTAGTACACCTTTGTATGACATTTTATTGAAGGTCGTTTCGCTCGAAGTCTTATAATGATTTGTGGGAGCTTAACTTAATTAATGTTTAGGTTGATTACCGCATTTAATTGGCTAATGTTAGGTTTCCCGCAAAATTTTAATCCTATGTTACATGATATCAATAAATCTGCCCACTTCTAATGTATCAAATGGTATCCACGAAAATATATTACCTTTTTTCGTCATATGTTATAAAACAGGCTTATGGAGATAATTTTAGTATTGAACAAATCATAATTATGGAAATATATAAAAGCAGAGCATATTTTAGATACTAACGAATGTTGCTTAGGTCACAGACGCATTCGTCTCAGAGTTCAACAGAAATGAAATAAAGTTTGGTGTATAAAACAGACAAAGCAAAGATTTCAAAATATTACAAGCAAAGTTGCTCGTAGGAACCTGTTAGCGAAGTGGCATCACACTCAGATACCAACGTAGAGATCATCGGTTCAATTCCCATCGCTTATGCAGAATTGAATTTGCATCTTATTACATAATTGCTTCATATTGGCCGCCAAGTGACATTATGACAAAGCCTACACGATAACTAACCGACTGACAAGCGTGGTGGGTATATTATCCCTTCGTGGGGTAAACCTGTGCTTTGTTGTAGGACGGTATGAGCTGTTGTTTTTTTAATGTGATTTAATATTGAAAAGCTTTTGGTTCCAATTGGTGTTTACTTAGGTAACGAAGATTCTGGCGGGTCCTATCTCTAAGAATGTAATTGTTAGTTATGAACATTACGAATACGTTTGTCACACTCGAAGAGCTACGCTTAACTGACGTAATTAGTAATAATCTTTTTTGCAGATTATATGAAGATTATGAATAAAAATTCTCAGAAAAAAATTTTGGCGGTATGAAATCGTAGTCAGGGTAATCCTTAACACATAGGTCGTGACCCTCATAATTCGTGTTATTAATACAACAATTAGTGTATTGTGAGTATTATCACATATTCTCAATAATAAATGAGAATTTAAACAAAAATATGAAATTGTATTTTTTGTTTTGAAACATATCATTTTTGGATATTTATTTAAAACACATTTCCGATAAAATATGAATATCCAAACTCACCTTTACCTTTTGACACTGTACTCTTTATTTGTACGCTATCTTCTGTATTTAATATTTCCCACTATTAATTAATACATAAGAACACAATAGACATTCAATAAGAGTTATGACAAATTAAACATGTATACTATAATTTTGGAATATTGAATTTAAGGTATCCGTAATAGGGTCGTTTCAGACGACCTCACTCGCAAGCTGCTGCCCGAATTATCTGACCAGCTGAATAACAGACAAGGATTTTTCTTATCGAGGTTAGGAAGTTAGGCCGCGGTCTCTACAAATTAAACCTATCCCATATGGAATAAGGTGGGCCAAAAAGATGGCCTTATTTTGTGCAGATTAACTCGGCTCAAAAAATTATAGCCCAAACATAAACGACGTATACTGCACACAAAGACAAGAACTCAATAGCAGTCACTCGGTTCTAGACGCAAAATTTTAATGCAACTATTTAAATTATAACAAAATTTATTACGAAAGTTCATATACATATCAAGTTTAATCCTTATGACCCCTGAACTAGTTTACGCCGCATCTCATAGATTAACCCTTTGTATGATAATGGCTATATTTGAAATATGACGTCCTTTATTGATTTATTTAAATCAACAACGTAGGCATTCCTATCTATATGTGAACTAGTAACGTTAAATAGCGCTTAATTAAGCACCAACACCGGATAAACTGGTTCTTATAGAGGGGCAATCAGTCTTAAACTGCTCATAACTCAAAGTATTGTTACGTACATAATCTGATAATGCCATGGTCAAACATATCCTGTATACTTTCGCTTTAAAGGGGCATTCAAAATAAAAATACTATTTAAAACCATGTCACATTGAACAATGCAGTGGCACGTACGCTTCTGTGTACAGAGTCATTCCACGGACAAATGGCATTAAACGAGCCAAGATGACTGAGGAAACACTTACTTAAATTCATCAGGCTCAATTTACAGCACTTGAATGTAAACAACTATTGCTTCGGACAATGGACGATTACATTCTAATGTTTATTGCATCATTGTTATATCATTCGGCTACCTATACCTGAGCTGATATCAAATCAATACTCTATTTCGTTTAATACATCGAATTAGCAATCAACTTACCAGTAGTGACGTCATGCCGAATAGGCCTAGGCACTGGACCAGTTATATTCACCACTGATATAACAGCGTTCTGAATGAATCCAGAATCATCAGTGACAATCCCTTTGACACCGACGTGCGCCTTCCAAATGTACGCAAGAAGAGCTTCCCGGTTCCTCTCCCATTCTTGGACTAATTGATTTTCTGGAGTGTATTTCTCGCAACCCAATTCAAGGGTGATTTCAAAGCAATTTGTTGCCAAGTAATTGAAGTCTTGCATGCCTATAACGTGTTTGTATTAATGTTATCAATCGAGCAGTATGGATTATATTTTATACGGTTCATTAAATTTGTATTAAACCTGTTAGTAGCTCACTGTCGTTTTGTGAATGTCAACACAATGGATGTTTAGATTTTTCTCACAAATTTCCTGGTTTGTTATAATATTTCCTATTATTTAATATGTATGTCACGTAAGAAAACAATGTCATCAATATGTAAGCAATTATTGGTCTATGCTAAAGCCTGAACAAGGTTTTAAATAAAGAATTAGGTTATAACGGTTTTAAATCCAACCATCTCAAATTTGACAAGTGCACATAAATTTTGTATTTACTGTATAAGTGACCACACTCAGCCAAGAAAGGGGCACTTTATCTTCCCTTTAGTTTAGACCCCAAATTTATTCGACAACATAAATATGGAGTTGTTACACGTGACATCTGAATATATTAATTTCAACCTTGATATATAAAAACCGGTGTTTCTGTGATTAACAAACATGAAGAAAGAGATTATTTTGCTTACAAGGTTAAACATGAACCTTAATAAATAGCACTTTACATATATGCAATTAGACTTTATTAAATACCGCAGTCACTTGGGTGTGGTGTGGCGTGATCAGTATATTAAATTAAATTAAAAAAATCGATAAAAATAAGTGAAATGGGTTAGCATGTCCATTTTTTCTGGCTGTATGATTCTTGATTCTATAAAGAATGGGGCAAAATAATAAAAGTTCAATATTGTCTAGCCGTTTAACTATTAATCTAATTCGTGCAGCACCAGGAGTTAATTCCATCAATAACAGCGACCTGCAGTGGTAACCATGCTTTAATAAATTTAATATATCTCTAATTCACTAGATTTACGATCTGCATAGTGTCTAATATTTTTCAGCTATTGGCCACAAATGAATGTGACGTATAAATAAATAGGTTACATTGAGAAAATCTTTGCTCATTAGTCAAATATTCAAGCAAATATGGGTTGTGATGATTTTTATATAATTTTCAGATATAAATAGTATAAATATATTTAATCAAACCTCCTTTTAAGCTGTACCATGCAGCACCGTTAGTAACACCTCCTTGTTTCCCAAAATTATAAGTAACAGATTCATCAGAGCTGGTGGTGTGGCAACCACGGCGCGTTGCTGATGCCATGTCAGCGTGAGCAGAAGCGTACGTCATAGCCAGCTCCCTAATAGTAGAAAATCAGATGGAAAATAATTTATAAAAACTTATCACAATCACGTTATTATAGTCACAAAGTCTCTAATAAGATATTAAATTAAGAAACTCAATTCGTCGATCGCGATTGCATTTAGCGAATTGTACTTTCGGCGAGATGATGATTATGATGAATTATTTATCAATTTAATACATACATAAAAATATAGGTAACAATGTGTATTTATATGTTTAACTAAGAAAATTTTCATTCTCTTGTTAGTATTTCTACTGTAACTATATCTATCTTTACAATATATTTTATTGGGATATTCTGTTCAGCATCCCTTCTTGAAGCTTACACAGGCTTAGCCTTAGCCATTTTAACTTACCTAAACGTATCATCATCTGGACTTGCGGAATATTCCGATACGGGAGCACCAGTTCTGCTTTCATCGTAAGGGTAGTTCGCAACTAAATCACCACCGTGCATGGCAGCACTGAGCACAAATGGGATGGACATAATCCATCGCATTACAGCTCTAGTTTCAGGCTCTAACTGTGAATAACTTATTTTTAAGCAAAATAGGAATAGACATTTAACTAAATTAGTATTTTTACACATAACTTATACACAGAATATATTTCAATGTCATGTCAAAGTCACATTATACACTTGTTGAAAATAATTAGCTGAAGTAATTTCAATTGTTATTCAAAATTAGATAGGTAATAATGCTTTGACAAGAATTTCTATTTTAGAAATGAAATATCAACTCTATAAACACTGTAACAAAGTCTCTTTTTTAGTAGAATACTACTATTAGTGTACAGTAATTTTTGATGAAATAAGAATGAAAATATAGAAAAAAAAACGATTAACAAAGTATTTATTTAATTAGGACAATCACCAAAAATACAAACTACAAATAGAATAAAACTGTAGTATCCTAAAATGGACCTGACTCGGCTAGCATTACGGCTTAGCAATAAAAGCCAGCGCTGTTCTTCCGTCAGGCCCATAGCCCAAAATGTACTGTTACAAGGACTTGGTTGGTCTAGAAGCGACTATAGGACTTACTTCTAAATGCTATCCGTCCAGGGGTGGATAAAGAATACTGACCTCTGCAGCCAGGGTCAGTCTGTCGTAAAAGGCGACAAAACAACCCACCTTAGCTACGTGGTTGTCCAAGCCCGTCTGGATGGCGACCACCTTTGGTCTTAAGTATGCCGCCATAATAACCTTTTGTTGTGTTCCAACATTAGTGACCCAAGTTCCTATACCCTTATGGGATAGCAGCGTGTCGCGATGCCACTGGTAATGCAAACACCCATAGGCGACGGTAACTGCTAAATTCTAAACGGGCCGTCAGCCTATCTGCTGTCACACAGCAATAAAAAAAAATTATAATAAATATTTAAATAAGAAAATCGTGACGACTTACCGGTGCTACCAACCGCGTCAGATCTTTCAATAAGTGATTATTATGATTGATCCCTTGGCGTTCAAGCTCGAATGTGATCGCATCCAAGTCTGGGAAGTTTCTATTCAGATCCACGGAATGATTATTGTTTCTTCCTATCAAGTAATCATCGCAACCCTGTATTAAAGTGATGTTAATTATTTGGGAATACAAAACCGGGAAATGTATATTATACGTCCTCGAACCAACAACTTCTTCCTGCCCTTATCCCACATTATATGGAGTCGGCACAATATGTTCTCTCCTTCCTCTCTCTCTCCTCTGTTAGCCGTTATCTCAAAGTTTGCACCCTTTTTAGCCATATCATCTTTTACGCAATCCATCCTTTTTTTGGTCTACCTCTAATCTTGATCCATTCACTCTCTTTTCTGTCAATTTCCTTGTTATATGACATTCTTCCCTGCACATTACATGGCCAAACCAATAACCGGTACTACTGTCAAACTTCCCCTAATATACTCATTCCTAATTTTATCCATTTTGGCAACTCCACACAACCATCTCAGCATTCCAATCCCCGCAGCATGTAATTATTTCATCCCTCCACTTTGTGATCCAGCATTCCGATCCATACAACACGACAGTCCTTATTACGGATTTATATATTTTACTTTTAAGTTTAAGTGGTACTCATGGGTCGCACCAACAACATCCTAACTAATATTATAAATGCGAAAGTGAGCTTGTTTCTTTATTTGTTTGTTACGCTTTTACACCTAAACCGCTGAACCAATTTTGATGAATTTCGGCATAGTCATAGATTGGACCTTGGAGAAGGACTTTTTTTAAATTCACATGGCAGAACATCTTTTGCCAGGTTAACTAGTTATATATAAAACTATACACATACAATCCACGTTCCTGCTGATTATAATCTAATTACAGTTAGTCACATTTTGATACATATATATTCAGTTATGTAATGTAATTCGTGTAGGGGCGCAGTAAGAACACTAACCTCTGCGGCCGAGGTCGGCCTGTCGTAAAAGGCGACAAAACAAACCTGAATTGTAACTACCCTTAGTCTTTAAGTATACCGCTATAATAACGCACGACTTGGAGAAGGACCATTTATTATATAATACCGGAGCATTAGTAACCCAAGTTCCAGTACCTCTATGTTAACAGCAGCGTGTTGGCAGTGCCTAGCGTGGCAAACATCCTTAGGCGACGGTGACTTCTTAATTAATTAATTAATGGGCCGTCAGACTGTCTGCTGTTCCGTGTCAAAAAAAAATTGAGGTAATCCTTATCAATTAAAATAGTAAAGAAATCAAACTTAAATACTTTAAAAAAATAATGAGAACCATTCAATAATTTAAAGATTTGTACTAGAAAACATAGGAGATGGAATTATTGTATTTAATTTGGAAATATTAAATTAATATATATAATATGATCGTGATAGATTTCTTAGACTCCGACTTATATGTAGATTTCCATTAAATTTATATAAATAAATGTATATGTGTGTATGTATATAACGGCAAACAATGTTTTTTAATATTTCCGACTTTATGCATTCTCTAATTAGTGTATATTTTTATTATTATTATTCAATCTTCAGTAATATAATTATATATAAAAGAAAATTCGTGAACATCATTTCTGAACCTATTCTGTCAGGAATCGAACCTGAAACTTCAAGATTTAGTGGTTTGGAAAGATAATACTCAAACCACTCGATCAGATAGGTTATCGATAGTAATATCTTAAATCCGATAGAAATTCCAGACGATGTATCTATCGGTATTAATATCTGATATATCTAAGTATTGGGTCTTTACCTATGAAATTGCCGTTTTGTATGAAAAAATTTAAACGAATTTTTTTCGTGTATTTTTTATTTGTATTAATCGAAATAATCACCCATGCAATCAATGTATCTTTGCCAACGCAGTGGCAGTTTATTGATGCCCTTCTTAAAGAAATCAGCTGGACGGGAGGCAACAAATTCTTCAAAGGCATTTTGTACTGCCTCTCGGGTATTGAATTTTTTTCCCGCCAAGAAGTTATCCAAATTCTGGAAAAAGCAGTAGTCTGTAGTCGCAAGGTCTGGTGAGTAGGGTGGATGACGGAGAACTTCCAACCCCAGTTCTTGCAATTTCGAGACCGTCTGATGTGCAGTATGAGGTCGCACGTTGTCGTGCAGGAGCAGCGGAGACGAGCGATTGACCAATGCTAGTTGGAGATGTGCCAGCTTCTCCATCATTGTGTTCAGTTCTTCACAGTACACATCTGCAGTAATGCTCACCCCGTTTGGTAAGAAGCTGTGATGAATCACACCGGCGCTAGACCACCAAACAGTGACCATCACTTTTCTAGGGGTAAGTTTTCGTTTAGGGCATTGTTTAAGTGCTGAACCAGGATCCAACCAAATTGCTGAGCACTTGCGGTTATCAAACAGAATTCATTTTTCATCGCAGGTAACAATGCGGTTCAAAATTCCTTCATTTGTGTCTGTTGAGCAGTGCAAGGCACGTCTCGACGCGTACTTCGCGCTGGCGATCATTGAGTTCGTGGAGCACCCATTTGTCAAGCTTTTTTACCTTGCCAATTTGACGCAAATGGACCAATATTGTTTTGACACTAACGTCGAAAGCTGCTGCTAATTCAGCCGTAGATTGTGTATCATCAGCTTCCACAATCGCCTTTAATTCGTCATTGTCGACCAAAGTCTTCGCACGACCGCGAGGTTGATTTTTCAGGTCGAAATTCCCTGAACGGAAGCGAGCAAACTAATAACAGGTGGTGCGTTGGTTTGTAGTGTTAGCTCCGTAAACGTCGTTGAATTTGCGTGCCGCTTGTGCCGCGTTGCTGCCACGACGGTACACATATTCCATAATTACTCAAATTTTTAACGTATCCATGATGACGAAAAAGATTGAAATGCGATGAAAATATAACATTAATCAATAAACAAATGACTACATTTGGAAAAAGAATTCCATGTTTTTAAAATAACATTAATTTGAAATTAGAATTCTTAGCCAAACAAAAATTATTTTGATTTGAAATGGCCAGTACTGCAGAACGGCAATTTCATAGGTAAAGACCTATTATTATGTCACAATATATAAATTCTACGATTATAATAAACTTACATTATCTGTAGACAATTGCCAGCCATCTGGATTCATAGAGGGTAGTAAATGGATTCGGGTACTATGAATCAAAGTTCGGATTCGTCGATCATAGCTCATATATTGATCACATAAATAGTTTGCCAAACCCAGAAGTAATTCGCGACCAAGAACCTCATTTCCATGGATATTTCCAATATATTTTACTTCCGGTTTATCTAATTATAAGATATTCGTTATTATTTCAACTCGATCATAAATTAAATATAAAATGAATTAAAAGTACTTACAAGGCTGATGAAATCCTGGCTTATCCGAAAATTCAATTACGTACAGAGGAATACCTCGGACCGAGGGCTCTGTTAGAGCATACACTCTTGAAATATTAGAACATTTTTGATAAACTTCTTCCAAAACTATAGGAATTTCTTCATTGCTATGATGTTTCCAAACAAATTGTCCAGATACAGAACACAAAAACGTGAAGTACAATAATTTTAAGAAAGCCATTTTCAATTTTTTCCTCGTACGTGAGATTTGAGTGCTATTTCATTTTATTTTAAAACATGCACACGTCCTTCTGTGGGCGCACGATGGAATATCGATCGTTTTTCGCGCCGCCACCACACGCACCAATCCGAGCCATTCGTCGCATGACGTATTACATTCCCCTCTATAATCCGTTTAAATTTATTGCTTTGTTACACAGGCTCTTGGGATATGTGTGTTAAAAAGTGATATATTTCTTTTTTAATAGAATGTTACTAGCATTTTTTTCTACAAAATAAATAACTAAATATTCTGTCTAGTCTAAATAATCTAGTGTAGTTAAACACTTGGAATCGTTATCAATTTAGGGTAAATTGGAACGTACCTCTAGTGTTTTAGCGGGAAATTTTAAAAGAGCTCACCCGTGATACTCTATACACCACAAATAATCTTGTGTGAATTAATAACTTAATAATCAACTTACTTTTTCTACTCATCAATATGTAGGTACGATCTATATTACGATAATATAATTTAGTTACAATTATTGTTATTTTTGGACTCGGTATCAGCCAAGATAGGTTTGGAACTACATACATAGTTATAAGTGAGATGTGCTTGTGTATTATTATTGCTAGGTATATTGTAGTGTTTCCTTGGCTGACACCGACTACAAAAATAACAATAATTGTAACTACATTATATTATCGTAATATAGATCGTACCTACATATTGATGAGTAGAAACAGTAAGTTGATTATTAAGTTATAGAAGAATATGCAATTATTTTTTTACTTTTTAGTGCATATTAATTTGTTTTGGAATAGTTTTTTTATTGAAGGCGGTTTTTCTTTTTGTTAAAATTTTTGTTTATTTTTTTGATTTTTAGTGAATCTGAAGTTACACTAACTAATTTGTCTGCATATGGGTGGGTAGACCTACTAAACGTGGTGCTCATATGAGAGAGCGCTGTTTAAATGAAACAAACGAAGTCAGGGAGAAACATCTAACTCAACAGAGGAAATCTACTTCGAAGACAATTTCAAAAGAGACTTGCAAAGAACGCAAAAATAGACTTTCGAAAATTCGGCTTTACCTACATGAAAAAAGTTTTGAACAGGGAAAATATCGAAAAACGTAGTCACCGTTTCGGCTTGATCAATGATCGTCTATCGAATGAGACGGAGGAGCAACTAGCCCACCGACTCGGCGTGTTACACGATCGTCTATTCAAAGAAACAGAGAAGCAATGTGTCCACCGTCTCGGCTTAATCCACGATCTTCTAACTAATGAGACGGAGGAGCAACGTGCCCACCGTCTTGGATTAATCCACGAACGGGTATCTAATGAGACGGAGGAGCAACATGTCCACAGATTCAGATTTTTTTATGTTTATTTTTTAAGTATTGACATTTACTAAAACTATGTAATTATTGATAATCTTCAAATAAAATAATTATTTAATAAACTAATTACTATATACTATATCTATACGTTTTCTGTTGTGTTGACCCATAAATATTTCTAAGGTGAATATAAATCCTGATAATATTATTCCAGCCAAATATAAAATAAAGATTCCCTGAAAAAAAAGCAGTAATTAAAGAACAGTAGATAGTTATAGTCAATTTTTTCAATATAAATTAAATTTACCAAAACATCTTCCATTCTCATACTATGTGCATCTCCAACATCGCCTTTCACTCGTGATAACTTTACTTCAAGTTGTACTTTGTAATCTAAGTGATTTAAGGCCACCTAAAATATAATTCTTACGATTACAATTTTTTTTATTTAAAATTAAATCCTTTTTCATTTTGATTAAATTCCATTTTTTGATTTTTTTACCATAAAATTTGTAATATATCATCGTTGTAGCAAGTTTTACTAAGCAATTAAAATGTTAAAGTTTTAAGTAGATAGGGATTTGAAAGTAGCGCCAATGATTGAGAAGCTATAAAGTAATAAATATACTAGTCTGATATGATCATATAATGCGAAGAGAAGAAAGGCATATATAACAAGGAATATGCTAGAAATGGGAGTGGATAGATACAAAAAGAGGGGTAGACCAAAGAAAAGATGACCAAAGAATAAGGCGTGAATATTAAGATGACTAATAGAGGGAAGCATCCTCACTTTCTTTGAACACGTATCACGGCGCGGAGGCGAATCCATTGAACGCCTGGTAGTACAGGGCAAAGTTGAAGGCATCCGACCACGCGGGAGATCACCGATGAGGTGGACAGACCAAATAAAAAGCGCCTTCGACGGTCCTCTGGACGAATGCACAAGGAGAGCGGCAATTCGCGAAGAGTGGCGTCGTATTGTTAAACAGGCTACAAAAACCTCGATTGACGGCCACGACCACTCTCGCAAGAGTGTAACGCCAAAGAAGAAGAATCGAGGGAAGTGGAAGAAAAGAACATGATGTGCCCTACATAGTTTGGAATAAGGGCAGGAAGAAAATAAATTTGAGTGGAAAAAATTCTTATAACATTTCAAAATTTTCTAATAAACCTGTGTTTCCCAAGCATTTAGCAATCCGGATTGATGTAGTCTTCCTATAAATTGACTGATCTTCTCGGTGTACGCAGAACTTTTTCTTAACATAACAACACAATTCTCGGCGTAAAAGTCTTCCAACATAATGGTCATATCCAATAATGCATCTCTTGTTAAGTATTCTCCAATCGCAAAATAACCTGCACAACGATAAATTAATTTGCTGACCTAGCTAGAATCAGCGTTAGAAAATTTGAAGTAGGTAATAAAGTCTGAGGTAAGGAATGATGAGGTTTAGACATTTACGCGCAGTTCGTGTTGTCGGCGATCCCATACTCACAGACGGTCTAGACACGCTTGGACTTCAGAGAGACTTTTCGTCTCTTTGCGTATTCTACCGTCTGTACAACGGGGAATGTTCTGGAGAACTATTTAGAATGGTGCCCTCGTCGTCTTTCTACCACCGCACTGCCCGCCATCGGCTGGGTGTTCATCCCCATTTCTTGGAGCCTCTTCTTTCTTGTACGAAACGGTTCTCTAAAACGTTCATGTTGCGTACTCTCAGGATCTGGAATGAGCTTCCGGCTGAGGTTTTCTCAGCGCGGTACGATATGGGGTTCTTCAAAAAAGGCATTATAAAATTTCTTCGAGACCGGCAGCGCGTTGGTGGTGCCTCTGGTGCTGCAAACATCCATAGGCGACGGTGACCACCTGCCAGGATGGGCCGTCTGCCTGTCTGCTGAACTCTAGCTATAAAAAAATTACGTTTTAGTTTAGGCATTGGCAGGAGGCAACTTCCAACTCGCATCGCAAGTACTTGTTCAAAATCATAAGTATTTTTAATACAAATTTCTGAACCCCGTGTAAAAATTATATCCTTTTTTTAATGCTGTAGGACAGCAGACAGGCTGACGTCCCGTTTATAATTTAGCAGTTACCGTCGCCTATGGATGTTTGCAATGCCAGTAGCATCGCTAACACGCTGCTGTCTCATAAGGGTACAGGAACTTAAAACTACTCGTATGTTTTAGGGTTGACAGCCGTTATTGTGGAATAAAATCATTTATAGTATAAAAAATTATTAGTGTATTGTCAATTGTTATAATATTTTATTGGCAGATGTTGATAGAAGTAGTCATTTTGAAAATATCTTAAAAACATCCCACGCTTTTATACAATAAAATTTTTTGTTATTCCCACTATCCTTAATTTAAATTTATTGAAAATTATTTTTACCTTTTAGTTTGATTTTCAATAAAAGCGTGTTTTTTAGTTTTTTTTTAAACTGTAATTTTTTAATTAAGGTGGATTGGCTGGTTACACATATCCATTGATCTCGGTATACAGATTTCCTCACGTTAACCGAAAAAACTGCCTAAGCGGTGCACGCCTTTGTGAGATTCGAAACCATGACCTTCAGATTAATCTCCAACACAACTAGGCTACCAGTAAGAACTTATAGTCAATCAAATTGTACCGCTTACCAGCCGGAAGCTTCTCGATACTAAAAGCCATACTTCTAGTAAAACTTTTCCTCTTTAATTCTTCGAATGTGTGTATTCTGAATTGACTAACCAATTGCTTTATCAATGGCTGGAATATAAATATATATATTTAGGTGTATGTATGTACATATATATGTATCTATGTAACAGAATCTTTGAACGTGATTTTCACCCCTTTCAAAACCAAGGTCCGATGGTAATAATATGTATAGTTTGTATCATTATCCTGACCAGGTTCCTCAGATAAGTAAATTTTCGGACCGGTTCTCGACCGATCACCGAAGTTAAGCAGCGTCAGCGCGCGCGGTCAGTACTCGGATGGGTGACCGCCTGGAAACAACGCGTGACGATGGCTTTTTGCTCTTTTTTTACACGCCTTATATTAACTTGACCTGCATGTAACGGAATTTGTAACGGACTCGATTTGAACAATAAAAAATTCATATTTCTGCCGAAACGCCATCTGGAGTTTAATTAATAACACTGTCAGAAGATAGCGTAAAATTAATCATTTCTTTTCGTGACAAAGATCGTCACAGTAACAATAGCTTAATTTGATATTTAAAGGGCCGACTGTCATCTACGCCCAACGTCGAAAGAAAAACCCATGCACTACATTTGTTGTCTGCGAACTAGTAAAATTAGTATTACAATTATCGCCTTTTAAGACTCCCTAAGTGACGGCATATGGCGAATAATAAGAACTTTTATCTTCTTACAATGCGAAAACTGGTATGATGAATATTTTGCTTTAAATCTTCTCCTGTCCTATCTATTATTCTCCGACCTCACTCAAGGGTGATTGCGGCAGCATACCCAATAAAACCCCCAATCATCACCTACTTCCTCTGTGGGTTACGGAATATAATTTTGGTCATTACTCTGTGAATTATAAGTTGGGAGAAAACAAAAACACTTGCCTGTTTTGAAGGTATTAAGGAAAATATCCAAGCATCATGTGTCGCACCCCATTCTAATTTTCTGTCAACTAAATCTTGAATAGTATCGATAGATGCCTCGTATTTCGGTATAGTAAATGTGGAAGCAAGACCACCGCCATAAGCGCTTGTCAGTATTAGACCAGTAATAAACATCCACCCTGTGATACTTCGAACTTTCCAGGTCGTATCGGCATTGTATTGAGACTAGCAAAGTTAAAATAATGAGATATAGATATATGGTACTAACAGATCCAATCACGCGCTGCAATGGTTCAGTAGTTATAATTATTATTGATTTTATATTACAACACACAGTACAATAACAAAAATTCCTTCACGAAAAATTACAATAGTACAGTTATATCTTAAACATAAAAGAAATTAACGTTGCATTATCCAGAAATTTTAACACAGCGCCATCTCTTGGAATACGCAACTTAGATGTCAAATGATGCTAGAGAACTGTACTGATGAATTAACTTACTGATTGATATCTATTAAAGATTTATAAAAAGTAAATATCCTAATCGTTTGACGCACCATCACTTCAAAACTACCGAACATATCGGATGGTTCTAGGCTACCTACTTTTTGTATTCCGTTGACTCTTTCTCATTTTTTATTGCTTTTTTATGTTATTCATCCAGCGCATGGGGCAGAAATGGCTAACATATTATAATAATAAACATTTTTTTTATGGCTGTAGAACACTAGACAGGCTGACGGCCCGGTTAGAATTTAGCAGTTAACGTTGTTTATGGGTTTTTGCAACGCCAGTGGCATCCCGAACACGCTGCTGACCCATAGGGGTGCAGGAACTTGGGTCACTAATGCCGGAACACAACGCGAGGTTATTATGGCGGCATACTTAAGACCAAAAGTGGTTGCCATCCAGACGGGCTTGAGGCCCTACCTCGTAGCTAGGGTGGGTTGTTTTGTCGCCTTTTACTACAGGCCGACCCCAGCCGCAGAAGTTAGTATTCTTTCTCCACCCCTGCACGGAAAAAAATTATATTTGCAATAATAAATATTGAGGTCAATAATTGAAATAAAAAAATGCTGGTATTGCAAACATCTATAGGCGACGGTGACTGCCTGCCGATTTCAACTATAAAAATTAAATAAAAGCTATCCTATCTTTGGAACAAATTACAGATAATTACAAAAACCGATTCAGTATTTTCGGAGTTTATCCTGAATCTATGTACACCGTGACACAAGACCTGTATACACATATATGTATATATAAGATGTATAATTGAATACAATTTTATAAAAAATGAACCTGAGAAATTAAAATTCCAAACACAGTCAAAAAAACTTGATCAGTAGAACATCTCTTGGCGAGGGTGAGTCCGATAGAAGCTATAATAAAAGTTAAAACTACTGCACACCACAAGTACCAAGAAAACGGTAACACGGGCAACTCCCAACTTGCTAATAGTCTGAAATTAAGAGAAACGTTTATTAATGTTGCAGTATGTTACATATTTCAAACTTCATCAGGAGAATACCGTATCAAACAACCACGATACGAAAATCTTAATCCGAAAACCTCATCCACAATACAAAGTGCACTGTTATTCGCAGGGAATATTATTTAACATCAAACCATTCCTGTTAAGATGCAATTAAATAACACCTGGGGGATGATGATTTGAATCAACACGTTAATTGATCCGGTTAAAAAGTACATAACAGTCAGTTATCAGCCTCAGGGGAGGCTCCGCCGCTTGGGCATGTGTGCTGTTCCGCATGCCCCCCTAAATCTGAATTGACGCAGGAGAACGCTGAACGACGAACACTAGGTGATAGAAGAACAGCGGGATTTTTAGTGGGTAGTCTTACGGAGTAGCACGTACCCCCGATACCTCCCCGGTCAGGGGTCTCGGTAAAGAGTTTTAATTCGATGAAAAAAGTGGTTCGATCCCATCGGTACAAAAAATAATACATACATATATGATGTAAAAAGTTTGTTCGGGTCTGGGTATATGTTTGGGGCAAAGCTCTGCGATACATTTAACAAGAAATAGAAAGCAACAGTAAAGAAGCACTAAAGTCCGGACATTAAAAAAATGTAACAGAAAATTAGTTTACCAAATTACTTTGTTAATTTGTAAATAATATTTCTATTACAAAAAAAGTTTTAATAAATTAGTCTAATTTCTTTTCAATTCCAACATATTAATTGATTTTACCTTGGCGAAGGAGCCACACAAGTGATACCACTTCTAATACCAGCAACAGAAAAATCTAACATTCTATATTCCTCATACCAGGAGTAAAGAGCAGCTGGAAAAACAAATCCATCATTGTTAAAATATACATATCATCATCATCATCTCAGCGATGAATCCCGGTTGCAGCCCAAACTCTCGCTTCGGCGCCCGGGGTCCGCTTTCCAATTTTTTCTTCTCCACTTCGCACGGTCCTCAGCATCCCTGGTAGTGAGACCATTGGCACGCATATCACCCTTTACGACGTCAAGCCAGCACTTTTTGGGTCTACCCCTCCTGCCGGGCCCGGCGGAAGCGGCATGGCCAGACATTTGTTTCCTACGTAAGCATCCGGTTGCGGTAAAACGTGGCCGTACAATCGGAGCCGACACTCCTGCAATTTATCCGCAATGTCACGGACTTGAAGGCTGCCGCGAATGCGGGAGTTCCTAACGCAGTCCTTCCGCGTCACTCCACATATCCACCGCAGCATATTCATCTCCGTGACACGCAGTTCTTGCTTGTGTCGCTCTAACACCGGCCACGCTTCACAGCCGTATAAAAGGACAGGCCTAATGATGGTCTTATAGACCTGTCCCTTCACAAATGACACCAGTTACCTCACGCCATTTGGCCCACGCGGCAGCAATGCGTGCCTTGACGTCGCAATCGATGTCACCAGACGCATGAAATACAGATCCCAGGTATTTGACTTGGTCCGTGCGCTCGACCGTGTCGCCGCCTATGCGTACGGGTGTGGGATCTGTGGAGTTATAGGCCAAGTACTCGGTCTTCGCGACATTGATCTTTAGACCACCGTTCTCAAGCGACTCCTTCCACGCCTTCACGCGTTGCACCAGCCTACCCCTGTCCGAATCTGCCAGCGCGATATCATCAGCATACATGAGCAACCACGGGGGCTGCTCATGTGAGTTTCTGATGCTGTCTGACAATACGTCTAATACCACGCTAAACAGAAACGGACTAAGGACGGATCCTTGGTGCACTCCGACGGTGATGGGGAAAGGTTTTGTGTCGCCAACAGCGGTTCGAACTACGGAATCGGAGTCAAGGTACATGTCTCGGATGATGTCAATATAGGCCTCTGGAATCCCTTTGGACCGCAATGCCCACCAGATTATCGCGCGAGGAATACAGTCGAAGGCCTTCTGCAAGTCGAGAAACAGGCAATGCAGAGGCGTATTCTTCGCCCTGTATTTTTCTGTTAAAATATACATATGATACATATTAACTAATATAATTAATATATATAAAAAACAACACTAATGCTAACACTATCATTACATAGTGTTGATGATTAAAGTTAAACACTTATAACATTGTTTATCTAGAGCCACTACAACCTCGAAGTTCCCAATGATTTTACCATTAATCGTTCAAATCTGAGCGTCCTTGCATTAGCTTTAGAGATTTCCCTTAAATGTTGACTTATCACTATACAATACTTATATATTCTAACTATATGTTCCTTATTCCAAAAAATTTGATACTAACTGATACCGACATCTGCGCGGTCTTCTACCACGCTTCCAATTACGCCTATGCCTGTCTGATTCTCATAAAGGTTCCCCCACTGATTTTCGTCCTCTCTTACTATTTCGACAGTACAATTGACCCATCTAAAAATAATAACATGAAATTAAATATAAAAACAAACTCCTCCTACTGCCCTTGTGACACAATATGTAGAGTCGGCACAACGTGTCCTCTCCTTCTATTCTCCTCTGATAGCTGTCATTTCAACATTCACACTTTTCGCGTCAGATCATCTTTTACGCAGTGCATCCACCTTTTTTTGGTCTATCCCTCCTGCACTATAAATTCACTTTCATTCTTATTTCTCTTATCATAAATGAACTTCTACTTCTTTTTTCTTTGGAATTGTGGCTCCACAATCCATTTGACATTAAAAATGCCAATTTTCATAAAATTTACGCTCTAGTAGGTACATCCAGGGTCATAAATGATATAATATGAAAATAGAAATATTTATTTATTTTCCACTGACGGGTCATCTATATGTCTGTCTATGAATTCGAGCCCTTCACAATAAATACTTACATTATCTGTAAGTAATTCATTCTGACCGAAGTGAATATATTCAGTTACATATCTCTGGGTAATTTAACCTAGTACACAATAAAATCATCATACTGATAGCAAACCACTGCAGGAAATCCTTAGCTATAAGTTCAATCGTAGTTCACTAAAATTATACTACCTTACTTATGACTTCTCGCGTATTTTTACCTGCAAAACTCATCAATAATCTGCATTTCCATACCGTCCCGGCCTAAAGGAGTAACAGCGGGATCCAAATCTAGTAATACATAAGGTTTATATGTAAAACATCCAACTCTCATTGTCTTTCCTTTCAAATCGTTAATATCATGAGGGAAAAGATTTATATCCTTCTCAAAGCTATTATTTTTTGTAAACCATTTATCTAAATAAATGAGTTGATCTACTTCAGAATCCAGTCCTACATATTTATGCGTTATTAAATCAAATGTCAACCATTTTCTATCATCATCAACAAGCGTTGCTATTAAAATATTAGCAACGAAACTACTTTCCTTCATAGATAACACATTTAAAAGTTTTGAGTTATTAAAAGTAGCCGAATCCTCAAAATAAGGAAAAAATATTATTTTTCGATTGCTTCTTCGAGTGTTACCAATGTGCACAACTTTCTCGAATGCAACCATGAATCGTTCAGGTTGTTGCATAAGTACAATGTAGTCGGAACATCCCATTTCAGATACAGGTAACATTTGACGTATTAACCCTTCAGTAGTATTCTCTGGAGTTAAATACGTAAAGCTTATTGGTACTGGAATATATAGCGGTACATCCGAAATAAATGTTAAACAATATGAATTATATAAATACTTGTTGAACAATGCAAAGAAAAGGCTCTCTAAAGATGAAAAAGTTAAATTTTGAGAGAAGAACATTATGCCTTCAAAGGTACACTAGCTTTACTATAAAATATAACTGGCAAGTAAAATGTGGAAGCTTGTTCTGTTATAACCCATACAATTAGCGTATTTAGGGTTCAGTTATAGATGCAGCTGTAAAAGATATTATGCTTATTAAATAAATAATAAATCTGATATTAGAATTCAAAATCCTGTTACCGATGATCCAAGAAGATACAAGAGTAGAAGAAATACGAGATATTCTTTATAAATGACTAAAAAATGCTCAGCTTTTAGGGTTTGTTCTCTAAATACACATTCAGTGAAACACTTTTCAGATGCCTGTAATCTTATTAAGATTATAATCTAAATTTTATAAAATGTTCCAATTATTATCTTATTTTGAACAAAACTTTTGAATGTAAGAAATAGTTAATAGTGTAAAAAATACTAAGATAAAATTCGTGTTGACTTTGTCTTAAGTGGTCTTTTTTCGAAGGAAAATATCAGATATGATTTTACAAAAAAAAGTAACTCAAATACATTCTCACAAACAAGAAGTCTTTATTTACCATTTGCGACTGAGTGTTATAATAATTTATTTTGTTAAAACTCGCCATCTTGAATTAAATTCAAAGTTTTAAATACAGAACCAATGAGTGTAAATCATAAAAAACTAATCATTAGGGTTGTGTTTGTCATCATACATTACAAATTCTAAAAGGCTTTTCAGAAAATGACAGCAATTGATAGTGACAGCATTTATTTACACTGCGTAATACTGTGTTTAAGTATCAAAGGAAATATATGATCAGTAATGACAGAATAGATTAAAATCATTTATTGTATACATAAAATGTTATGTTATTACTTAATAAATATGAATAGTTTATTAAAATATTATATTATAGTTTATTTTAACTAAATTTTTTTAAGCCTCATCATCATCATATTAGCGTTGAATCCCGATTGCAGTAACAAACTCTCGCTTCGGTGCCCGAGGTCCGCTTTCTGACTTTTTCTTCCCCACTTCGCACGATCTTCGGCATCTCTGGTGGTCCATCCATTGGCACGCATATTAACCCCTACGACGTCAAGCCAGCACTTTTTGGGTGCCTCCTGCCGGGGACCGGTGGTGGCGACATGACCAGACATTTGTTCCCCACGTAAGTAGCTGGTTGCCGTAAAACGTGGCCATACCAGCGAAGGCGACACTCCTGCAATTTATCCGAAATGTCACGTTCATGAAGGCTGCCGCGAATGCGAAAGTTCTTAGCGCGGTCCTTCCGCGTTACTTCACTCATCCACCGCAGCATATTCATCTACGTGACTCGCAGTGCCTGCTTGTGTCGCTCCAGCACCGGCCACGCTTCACATCCGTATAAAAGGACAGGCTTAATGATGGTCTTATAGACACATGTCTATAATTGAAGGAACATTCCTTCAATTTATAGTCACAGATAACACCAGTCACCTCAGGTCATTTGGCCCACGCGGCAGCAATGCGTGCCTTAACGTCGCACTCAGTGTCACCAGACACGTGAAATAAATACAGATCCCAGGTATTTCACCTGTTCCGTGCATTCGACCGTATCTCCACCTATGCGCACGGGTGTGGGATCTGTGGAATTGCAGGCCAAGTACTACTCAGTCTTCGCCACATTGAGTTTCAGTCTGCCGGTCTCAAGCGATTCGTTCCACGCCTTCATACGTCCCAGCAACCTACCCCTGTCCGAATCTGTCAGCGCGAAATCATCAGCATACATGCAACCGTGGGGTCTGCTCATGTGAGTTTTTGCTGTCTGACAGTACATCTAATACTACGCTGAACAGAAACGGACTAAAAACGGATCCCTGGTGTACTCCGAAAGTGATGGGGAAGAATTTTGTGTCACCGACAGCGGTCCGAACCACGGGATCGGAGTCGCGGTACATGTCTCAAATGATGTCAATATAGTATCTTCTCTCTGGCCTCTGGAATCCCTTTGGACCGCAATGCCCACCAGATCATCGCGCGAGCAATACAGTCGAGAGTCTTCTGCAAGTCAAGAAACAGGCAATGCAGAGTCGTATCTTCATCCTGTATTTCTCCGCGACAGTCCTTAGGGCAAAAACAGGGTCTATTGTTAGGGCGAAACCCATATTGACATTCCGAAACAGTGCACTCCTGTCGAATCCGAGAGTCGATAACCCTTTCGAAGAGCTTCATGGTGTGGAACATGACCTTAATAACCCTTATAAAACAGCAGCGTGCTCGTGATGCCACTGGCGTTGCAAACACCCATTGGCGACGGTAACTGTTAAATTCTAAGCGGGCCGTCAGCCTGCCTGCTGTCCTACAGCAATAAAAAAAATTACCTCGGTAATTACCGCACTCCTGCCTTTGAAGACTTGAGTAATGATACTCAGTCTCCATTGGCTCGGGATCCTACCGGTGAGGAGTATCTGGTTGAAAAGGTCGGTTAACATGCCCACACCACGAGAACCCATCACATTCTAGGCTCAGGTGGGGACTCCATCGGATCCAACAGCTTTCCGATTCTTCATGCGGTGAAGACAATTCTGGACCTCTGCAGGCGTTACCAGTGGCACTAGTCCTTGATTCAGCAGCTCCTGGAAATACGACCGCCGTCTCTCCTTCACCGCGATGTCCTCGCATAGCAGCTTGCCCACAGGGTCTTTTACACAACGCCACTTGGAAATGTCCTGTGCCGCTTTGACCCTGGAGAGCGCCAACTTATAGATGAGCTTCTGCACCTCAGACGATTCTGAGTTATCGTAAAGTGGTTGTAAGTGGTCTCGTCTAGCTCTGGCAACAGCTCTCTTAGTGGCGCGCTTTGCCACCCGGTATGCGTCGCGATCTTCAGGTCTGGACGCTTGCCACTTCTTAAAGAGAGCTTTCTTCGCTCTAGTCTCCTTCTGGACTGTGTCGTTCCACCAACATGTCTCTTTGTCACACTTGCGACCAACCTTAGACACCCCAAGCACCTCCTCCGCCGACCCAAGGATAGCCACCTGAATCTTGTCCCAGTAAGCCTGAACTGGTTCGCCCATACCAGTGACGCACTTTTCACCGACGGCTAAGGCGAACTCCTGGGACGTGACTTCATCAAGCAGCCATCAACTGATTCGACGCTAAAAGCGCTCGGCATGCGTGTCTTTAGGCTTAGCGCAGAGGTCCATGACAAGAAGTCGATGTTGTGCAATGATACTCTCACCGAGTATAACCTTGCAGTTAGCCACTTTGCTGATGTGATGTCTCCTAGTGAGTAGGAAGTCGATTTGGGTAGCATTCCTCCCGCTCTTGTAGGTGATAAGGTACTCGGGTCTCTTTTTGAAATACGTGTTCACGATGGCAAGATCGGCAGCCGCACATGTATTGAAGATGTCCTCCCCTTCCGCATTTAGTACATTAACGATTACTCTTAATCCTGAAAAAAGCCCTTCCATCAGTGCCCATCGTAATAAGCAAAAATAAAATCTATTAACTAACTGCACTCCCACAATTGACAAGGAAACGCACATCGCTAATATACCTGTCTAAACCACCCCGACGTTCCTGTACTGCTCGACGCCCGGAGGTAGATTAAGATCATATAGCGAAAATATCTAAAACTCAAATCAAATTAAAAAAGCAGCGGCAAAGCTGTTTTGGAATTTTATGAGGAAAATTTATTTATTTATTGTTGAACTGTTTAGTATTAGAACAATGTTAGAACATTCACATGTTGAATCAACAGTTTTCCTTTTTAAGGCGTACAATATTTATAAAAGTATTTTTATGTTTAAAATTACTAGAAAATAATAGTAAGGTATTCATTTATATTATTTGCAAATATAATTTTATTATATCTAATTGTTTTATTCATTTGAAATACAAAAATATAGAATTAAATAAATTTTAACAAAAAAGAACAAATAATTTAGAAGTATTTATCAAATTAATTAAATAATATGTATCAATTTTTTATGTCAATTCCATAATAATTTGCCCTAATTAAGAAACTTGTCCTTCAGATATTCATCTAAGTTATAATACAACTTCTCAATTAACATTTGTTTCAATTTGTTTTTAAAAGAATGTTCTGATTTAATATTTTGTAGCAATTTGGGCAAGTGATTATATATTTCGGGGGTCACACAAAATATGCTTTTGTTCAACTAAGTCGTATTACACCTAGTTATACGACTTAGCAACAAATTTTGTTTTGATGGCGATTCATTATAAATTTATTAAATAGATGCATATTATTTCTTACAAACATTATTACTTCATCAATATATAAACATGGCAGAGTAAAAGCATTTATTTTAGGAAAGTAAGGCAACTTTCAATTTGCTTTAAATTAAATATGGACCTGTTTGTTTCATTAGATATTTTTTTATATTTGGATTTCAGCAGACAAGCAAACATCCCACCTGGAAGCAGGAGTCACCAATGCCAATGGATGTTTGCTACATCAGAGGTATTGCCAACTCACTGCCGACCTTGAAGGAATTTTATAACGCCTTTTTTGAGAAACTCCATATCTTATGCGCAGCGAAAACCTCAACCGAAAGCTCATTGCAAGAAAAAAGTGGCTGCGGAAAATGGGAACGAACGTTCAGCCGATGCCGAGCAGTGCAGTGGTAAAAAAAAATTTTCAAAAATAAATCTCAATCATTGATTACTTTAATCGCAACCATTCAATGCTTCATTTAGAATTATCACGACGCTGAACTTGAATTTTGCTATTAAAAGTTAACAATTGAACAAATTTTGTTTTCAATATAGGTTCGAATTAGGATTTACCTTACTTATTAACGTTATAAGATGTAATTTAGTATTTATGTGAGGTTAATTTATTTTCAATCAACAAACAACCACAACTAGCCTTTCGAACATTGGGTTCCTTAATTACTTCTGATATTACGTAAAATAAATACGGAAAGCTTTAGTTTTTTATGAATGAGCATGGATTTGATGTTTTTAATACTTCACTGTCCAGACTGGCACCGAAACCACTAAAGCTAATGGATATTTTGTTATTGTTGTGCGACAAGACACACGCGGTTAACGCCACCGCTGTTCGTTAACGCTTATGCATCCAATCTTGATACTAGGTAAATAACCACTAATATATTTATATTTTTACTGCATTCGATAAAACATTGGCTACACTCGATCAGTAAGTTTTTGCAACCAGAGATTTGCCAGAATTTGTTTTTTTTTTTAATAGTACATTGCTGTTCTTGATACACTCCTTTTACACAAAAGCAAGCTTTGCGATCACGGGATATCTATCTACTGAAATTGACCGCATTCAATAAAACTTTCTGATTCAGTATGATTCGTTATACGTTTTGTTATTGAACTTTAAGTTTATTTACGTATCAAATAGCTACAATACTTAGGCTAAGTTCATGACCACATCACTGCCCACAGAGCTTACAAATATTATGAGTAAAATTGTATATTTTTTACAATTATTACTTAGTACAATTTCCATTACAATTAGAATTATAAAAATAGGAAACAGATCAGACAGCTTTGATAGGGAAATTTATTTTATCGGTAAAAAGAATATTTCTGTGACTATTTCTGATCATCAGAGTTTTTAATTATCAACATAATTTCCAGATATTCAATAACCTCTATCAATGTATTCTTTTATTGGAATATATAATACAATTAAGTATCAAAACTATTAAATCAGTATATCAGGTAATGTGTGTGGTCGTTTGCTTCCTCGCCGCGACGACTAATTAGAGAGTTCAAAAACTATACTTTTTACGCAACTAGTGTAAATAAACACGATATATCTATATGTCAAAATTATTTGTGAGATACCTGAAACTAAATGAGTTTTCTTGTTTCGAAATAAAATTATAATATTTAAATTATTTAGCGTAACTTCATTTAATCCGTAATCCATTCTGAGCATATGTGTTTTTAAATAGTATTATAATACTAGCTGACCGGGAAAACGTTGTTCGCCCGTATAAATAAAAGAAATTGGATAAGATTATTTACACTTTATTACATCACGAAATGAGTATGTAGAATTTTCGTTAAATCCATTCTTAGTTTACATCGCAAAACGAATAACCATGCCAAATTTCAATTCAAGTCAATCGGGTGTATAATTTTAAATATTTGAGTTTACCTTCGTTCTTCTTCACTGCATTTTTATCTATCCAAAGATTGTCTGGTAGAAATCGCTTCCAGCGATAAGACCCCCAATGTTTTTTTTTTATTGCGTAGGACAGCAGACAGGCTGACAGCCCGCTTAGAATTTAGCAGTTACCGTCGCCTATAGGTGTTTGCAACGCCAGTGGCATCGCAAACACGCTGCTGTCCCATAAAGGTACAGGAACTTGGGTCACTAATGCCGGAACACAACACAAGGTTATTATGACGGCATACTTAAGACCAAAGGTGGTCGCCATCCAGACGGGCTTGAGGCCCTACCACGTAGCTAGGGTGGGTTGTTTTGTCGCCTTTTACGACAGGCCGACCCCGGCCACAGAGGTTAGTATTCTTTCTCCGCCCCTGCACGGATACAATGTAATTTTAATATTAATATTCCACTTAATGTGTGATATTTATGTGCAATAAAGTATATTTTATTATTATTAAGTGAGATTAGGTACTTTTCTTCTCGTAGCTCATGATCACACGGTCGCTACCAAAGCCTATTTTAAAATTTTAAATTAATCCAAAAAAAGTATGTTAAATTATAAGATATACGATATAGTAAATTAAAGAAATCGAAACTCGTAATAAATAAATATAGTTAATTTAATAAATAAATGTACTTAATTTGGAGGAGCAAATATTTAGCTAAGATCTGTTTGACCTATCTATTTTAATTATATATTCATTTATCTATTCTTCTATAACACATCCAAAGTTACAGAAGATTTAATCTTATTTACTTACGGACAAGGTTCTTTATTTCGTAAACATTTTTGGCTTTGCGATCTTTTCTACGGAAATTAGGAAAATTCATCACCATGTTAGGGTGGGGTTCTATTGTAATATGAAATTTGTCCTTATATGTGCATGAGTTGGGTCCAAACTTGTGTAACGTAATGGTTAATAATACTAAATCTCTAAATTCTTGTCCATAACGTGCAGGTTGTGTAAACAGTAACATTACACGAAACGGTGACAAGCGCCAGAGTGCCATATGTAATACGATACACTTTTGTTTTTTATTCATCATAGACATCTGTGCTCAAACGTGTTTTTTAAAATCAATTCTTTTTTAACAGTTTCATTCTGGTTAAATACGAAGCCCGACACATTGAATACATAGAAAATATTACACATCTAATTTTTATCTGTGCAAGGGCGAAGAAAGAATACTGACCACTCCGGCCAAGGTCAGCCTGTCATAAAAGTCGGCAAATCAACCCACTCTAGCTACGTGGTAGGGCTCCAAGCCCGTCTGGATGATGACCACTTTTGGTCTTAAGTATGCCGCTATAACTAACTTTATGTTGTGTTCCGGCATTAGTGAACCAAGATACTGTACCCTTGTGGAACAGCAGCGTATTCGCGATGTCACTGGCGTTACTGGCGCAAACCCCCATAGGCGACGACGGTTACTGCTAAATTCTAATTGAGCCGTCAGGCTTTGGTTTGCTGTACTACAGCAATAAAAAAAATAGTAAACAAAATAAAACCATTTCTATTATATTATTTATATGTATATTGAAAATTATACATATTTTACGTTATAAATCTTAATTTAAAGTAAAATATAATAAGTGAAATCAAAATAAATATGAAAAAAATACTTCGGAATAAACAACTTAAAAATTTTATTTCAATAATTACTAAAAAAATCCAATAACAATTTTAAATGTTTTTTTTTTCTAAATTACTCTTCTAAATCTTCCATTTAACCACAATTAACCCATTAAGTGTCATTATTATATTTTTTTCATATTAATCCTTCTTCCTAAGTCTAGCACTAGAAATTTCTATGGCTTGTAACCAATGCTTTATTTCTTCTGGACATTCTGGCTTCTGATCAGCACCAGGTATACCTTTGAAAAGGGTGGCAGCATCAACGTTTATTAAATTTTGTCGCGACAACACAATCGCACGAACAAATCCGTCGCTTAATGTGATGAACTTTTGCTCAATAAATAAAGTTTTATCTTCCCAATATGCTAGCTGGAAACCAAAACAATATTTTATTAATTATAATTGAACGGTATGTACGTTAAATAGATATAATTAAAATAACAAACATAGTGCCATCTACTTCAAAAGCAAGCAGAACTCTTTTGTTATACATACTAGAAAACTGATGTACTACTCATATACTTTATTTTGTAGATAATATGTATTATATAAAACCGCAGACATCTTTTTTGCCTTATAGTTTTTTTTTATTGCTGAGGAACAGTAGACAGGCTGACGGTCTACTTAAGCAGTTACCGTCGCCGGATGTTTACGACACTAGAAGCATCACGCTGATGTCCCACAGGAACCTGCGTCACCAATGTCAGAACACAACGCAAGGTTATTATGGCGGTACACTTTACACCAAGGGTGGTTGCCACCCAGGCGGGCTTTGGGCCCTACCACTAGGGTTATGTTGTCGCCGCTTGGGGCGACCTCAGCTGCAGAGGTTACTATTATTAGTCCACCCCTGCACGGAGGAAAGTTAGATGTGGTTAAATTTGTAAATTTTTGGAGGAGCATCTGTTCCAACATCCAACCCTGAAAGGACAATGGTAACGATCGTTGTCTTTTACTGTATGTGGGCCAGCAAAAGGAGTAATGAATTTATCCGCCTTTTAATTTTTACTCTTTCATTTACCAAAGTGATCGAACGACCACTGCATGGATCGTCTTCTAATAATGTTCTACCAGATTTAAGACGATGTATCCATATAATGTGACATTTTGGTTACGGTCGAAAAAAATATCTTTAACATAAGTCACACACAGCAAGTTAAGGATACTGCATTTCTTGGAGGTCAGACAATAATAGTCTCTGTAAAATCGGAACACTTCTAAAAAGATATGAAATATCTAAATAATTATTCTCCTCAGGTCTTCTTCCTACAGTATTGTTGGAGAAGTTTAGGGCCCTGATTTGGCACTCTTTTACCTCTGCATAAACTCAGCTATAAGATCCACGTGACGTCACTGCAGTTCTACGTTGGCACAAAATTATAACTAGAGGTTACCTTAGTTTCAACTTTGTAAGCCGTGAATATAGGTATAGTTCTCCTGTATCTAATACTGGAAGCTCCTTGCAAAGCGTGACCATCGACAGCTTTGATGTTTTTGTAAATTCCAGTTCTATCGTAGAAGTGAAATCTTGCAAAATCAAGTTCCCGGACGTACCGAGCGTTATTCATGTGCCGGAGGAAAATATCCACATCTTGAGTCGTACAAAAACCTATAAATAAAATATTACTAATAATGGTTCAGAGAAATTGTCCGCAATCATTACAGTCTGTTCTATTAGGTAATTGAAGATTAACGTCGTAAGTTCCAAGATTCCGCAACATTCAAATCTATCAAAAAGAGTAGTACCTAGTAGCAGTGATGGTAGTTGGAGTATCCGCACAAACGCTGTTTTGAGAAACTCTAAGATTAATGCACTCGGAGGATGAAAACCTTATCGACGTAATAATCTTTATCCTAATATTAGCTGGCTGGATGGAGCAGTGAGTGACCTGTGTGAGCTGCAAGTCCGTAATTGAGACAAAATAATCCAGGAGAGAAAGCATGGATTTTCTCCTTGTAGGTGTGCTGAAAGTATACTGACCCTTGCGACTGGGGGCGGCCTGTTGTAAGAGGCGACAAAACAATTCTAACTTGGTGGTTGAGCTGCAAGCCCGTCTGAATGGCAACCACTCCTAGTTTCTAAGTATGCTGTCATAATAAATAAACTTGTATTATGTTCCAGCATAAGACACCACGTTTTAGTTCCCTTATACGAAGGGCTGTGTGCGTATCTATGTATGCGGCAAAAGTACCGCTAACATGCATATGCGACGGTAACAGCTTCCTTTTAAGTGAGCTGTCAGCTGCTATCTCTTCTATCTATCTATCTATCTATGTTAAAATAAATAAACTAAATATCAAGTAAGCCATGGCTGGCTAAAGGTCAATGGTCAATTCAATTTAAAATCAATCTAATCAAAATTCAATCTATGGAAAATTTTAGTTACTTTGAGTGTAGACTAAAAATACTGACGAGGAATCTAAACCATATTATTTAAAAATTGAAATAGCAAATTAAAATAAAGTTTATTTGATGACTTACCATATATTGTAGTAGTGTCGTTTACACCACACTTTTTTTGGAATAATCGACCAATTCCTATAGTAAATGCTATTCTCAGAAAGTAATTCACATCCCAAAATATGTAAGCCAATGCTATTACAGTAACTATTATACAATACATTTTATTCTTTAAATTATATGACACCGGTCAACGTTTACCGAGTAAATACTATACAAAAATACAAAATTCTTGTTTAACCATACATTGATATACTAAACTTATTTGATGAAAGTATAAAACAGTTATACGCATAATATGAGAAATGAAAAGGATAGATATATAAAATATGCCGCGTAATTTTGTGTGTCTCTTTCGTGTATGTTGCTTTATATGCGTTTGTAAAGAAGACAGCTATAATACTGGTAAACTTTTTCGTTTCATTCGTGACTATGATGATTAAGGTAAACGCGTCGCATCCATATCACGACGACGACGTTTGCATTTTCATGTATTTCATATTTTACCTAGTAGTACTTATATGCATAATACAAAATAAAATCGTATGAATCCGAAACTAGCAAGGCTATAGCTTCCCGGTCACATGATCGGGGAGCTCACTGTTTCCTTGGCTCGCGATCCTCACGGGACTTGGTCAAGAACTTGAACACGACTTAGAGGGAAACGGTCAAATCTGGAAGAACCGTCTGGACGTTACCCATCACGCGATCATCCCCGGCAACGGTCGTTCCGATAAGTTAGCGAGACGTGCGACCAGACCAACCAGAGACCCTGGCCTGCAACAGGTGTCTGGTTTCATAGGCCAAGAGAAGATTGAGAACCGAGGTGATCCAACTACAGTAGAACAGTGCTCGAAAAAGACACAGCATTTGCTACTCAAATGTTAAATTTATGACCATAACACGCTTAGCCTGAAAATGGAGACTAGCACGAAGCTTGACGGCACAAATATTTCCGAGCTCAGGGCTATTAAACAGACCAGGCGGCACCTGAATCGGTATTATCTGGAAAGTTATTAGAAGAAATAAAACGAGATGAGTAGCTAATAAACAACAGACATATACGAGTATTTGTAGAATAGAAGTATGATATTATATACAAATTAAATAGACAATTAGAGTATTGTAAAAGAATTAATGACTAAACATGTAAATAGATATAATCTTATATATAAAATTCTCGTGTCACAATGTTCGTTCCCGTACTCCTCCGAAACGGCTTGACCGATTCTCATGAAACTTTGTGAGCATATTGAGTAGGTCTGAGAATCGGTCAACATCTATTTTTCATACCCCTTAGTGATAAGGTCACTATTCCACGCGGACGGAGTCGCGGGCACAGCTAGTCTTATATATAAAATTCTCGTGTCACAATGTTCGTTCCCGTACTCCTCCGAAACGGCTTGACCGATTCTCATGAAATTTTGTGAGCATATTGAGTAGGTCTGAGAATCGGCCAACATCTATTTTTCATACCCCTTAGTGATAAGGTCACTATTCCACGCGGACGGAGTCGCGGGCACAGCTAGTAAGAAATAAAATAGCAACAAACAAAAACATGCTAACAACATTTCTGTCGGAAGATGAATTATCAATTATCACAACTTATCAATAAGATAATAATAATATAGCTTTTATTTCATGCCTACAAATATTTACATAGACTAACAATAAATAAATGAAATTATTTAATATATTTTTTGTAAGGCCCCGTTACCGGTAAAAATCCTCTTTCGATTTGTTACAGGTCATCCAGTTGGTGCAAGCTATATTGGTGTTTTCAAAATCAATATTGTTTGTTAATATTTCATTTATGTATTATGACCAATTTTTGCCGTCATATTAATTTATTTTTACATTGTTTTGATTTTTACAAATGATAAACAAAAACTCCATAAATATAAAAGGAAGATCTTCTTAATTTTTCTTTTTTACTTTTAAGCTTGAAAATTCCATGCTTTTTAACCAATGCTTCACATATTCCGGGCAAGTAGGTGTAACTACAGAGCCTGATAATCCTTTTAAGGCGACGACAAGAGACTTTTAATGATTTTATTCTGAAGATCACATCTAAACGAGTGGTGTTAATGAACTGGAAAAAATATATGTTAAATTTGAGCATTTTCTCAATAACTTAATATGTGAATATTTTAGATTATGTTTATATTACATAGTGTAATTAATTTGTAAAGTTAGGTCTAACGCAGATAAAAATCTGAGAATCACGTAAAAACTATCAAGCGTATTTTTATGAAACCTTCACCATCTTAAACACAATTTAATTACCCATCTTTTAATATACGACTTTTTATTTCAAAGTAATAGGATAATATACAATTATGCTTTTTCGAATAATCTTTATGCTCGGGTTAGCAGGGGCCCTTGCGGGCGACGGGCGGCAGTGCATCGCTGACCACTGTCACGGGTAGACGTTGACGCTCGGAGCAATCACTAAACGATTTAACTCTATTATAAGTTTCGCGCTAAAATGGCTGGTAAATCTAGATTACTAAAAAAGAAACGCCAAACGCTCGCAAAAAATAGATTACTAAGGTAAGTAACGTGTTCTCAACCATAATTATCATTTGTGTATTTTAGCACATTGATGTAAATTGGACCAGATAAATTAATCATAACATTTAATTGTTACATATATTATTATTTTTTATTTTACTAAGTGACATTATTTTCTTTTTAGGAGATTACATAATAACAAAGATAATCGCGACGTAAATGAGGAGACAGAGACGAGGTGTGTATTGTAGTGTAGTATGACAATACTACATCGTAGTCGGGACAGTCCGGATTCGAGTTTTAAAAATATTTGAATGCTATTACTATTGTCACTGTATAACTAAATATAAATACATTTATATTGTAGGTCTGAATTTACGGAAACGCTTGGAGTGATTAAAGGATCTTCCCATATTGACAATGAAAATGAGAACAAGATTGTTGACAAGTAAATGCATATCTAATTCAATATTCTGATTTTAGCATATTTGAAACCTAATTCTATTAACTTATATTAATTACTATAACTGTTACAGTTCTCAAGTAACCGAAACGATATTTGCTGAGCAGGAAGAAAGCTTTCAAATGGATATTGAAAACGAGAAGTCAAATTCGGTCAGGTAAACGTATTATTATTTCTATGATGTCAGGATAGTCTGTCAATATAAAGTTTTATATAGTAAAACTCTCCATAAATAAAATTAATAAAAAAGGGGAAAATTTTCAATATAATATTGCAGAACCCGTGAGTGATAGCAAAGAATGTGAACAATAAAAGATATTACAAAACAAATGTTAAAGGCCTTATTCTGTTTAATATTGCAAAATTCTTATTATGTATATTTCCTTTTCAGAAATAATCAAGAAATAGTGAATGGAATGCGAATATTAAATATTAAACATTTTTTTAAAGAGCTTCAAGAAATATCTTCACATGGTAATATATACTGTGGTTTGAAATCTGTAGAAATTATATCTGAACGAAAACTGGGCCTTGTTTCTAAACTAAAACTAAAATGCAACATGTGTAACGAAACTTTTGTCATTTGTTGCAATGATCCTGAAATTGACTTAAATATTAATACAGTTGCGGGTGCAGTGGCAATAGGTTGTGGCTATACACAGCTTAATGAATTATTGGCAGCAATGGACTTGCCTCATATATCCTATGAGTTATTTAATAAAAGAATGGGAACAATTAACAAAGTTTGGGAAAAAGAAGCTTTGAATTCTATGAATGAAGCCGCTAATGAAGAACGTCAAATGGCTTTGGAAGACGGTAGAGTTACTGAAAATGGCATTCCATATATTGACGTTATTGCAGATGGATGTTGGGGAAAAAGATCTTATAAAAAAAATTACTCATCCCTATCAGGCGCAGCTGCGATAATTGGGAAAAGAACTGGAAAAATTATTTATATGGCAGTGAAAAATAAATACTGCTGCATATGCGTCCAAGCTGCCAAGAAAAATGTCACACCTAAGGAGCATGCTTGCTATAAAAATTATTCTGGTAAATTCATAATATTAAATATGTTGTAATAATAATAAAGAAACTAAAATTTTATGGTTGGAATAATTATTACTTTATTTTCAGGTCCTTCAACTGGAATGGAATCCACGATCTTGGTAGAAGGATTCAAGAACAGCATAGAAATGCATAATTTAATATATTCAAGGTTAATATCAGATAGTATTGCAAATACTTATGCAAAATTGTTACAGTCAAGACCGTATGAAAATATAACAATTGAAAAAATCGAATGCCGCAACCACCTGTTAAGAAACCTTTGCAATAAGTTACAAGCTCTTATCACTGACACGAAATATTTAATTACTAAAATATTAAATACTGTCAATAAGAAAGGTAATAGTAACCGCTATAAGAAATTATAAAAATTCTGGCAATGTCACTAGTTTACATAATGATATCATGTTAGCCGCAGAACATGCATTTGGAGTTCATACTAATTGTAAGACATATTTTTGCTCGAAAATGGGAGAAGATGACAACATAGACAGAGATATTTTCACAAACAGTTTGTGGCATAGAATAAAATTTGTATCGACACATATAGCTGCTCATGCAAGAAGCTTGATTGAAGACGTTGACAGCAACACTGTGGAGCGCTTCCATAGTATTGTTGCAAAATTTGTAGGGGGTAAGCGGGTAAATTTTTCCCAGAAGAACCAATACCATATGCGTTGTAATGCAGCTGCTTTATCATTTAATACCCATAAACCTTTATCGTTGTTGCAAAAATCAATCACGGGCAGGAGTCCAAATGGTGAATTAAAAAAGATGGAAATACGTAAACAAAAACGCCTACATTTAACAAAAAATTATCATAGAATAAAGAAGAGATTACATGAACACTACACAGAAAGTAATAAAAACTATGGTGAGCAATGTTCAAGACCGGATATGGATGATGATATATTAGAGGAATCAAAAAAAATATTTTTAGCAAATTTGGCGGAAACTGCCAAACAAAGAGAACAAATAGAAAGGAAGACTATATTACAAAGTGGTTCTAGTGAGTGGCTAGAACTACGAAGACGGATTTTGACCGCTTCCAACTTTGGACGTGTTATAAAAAGACGCAATGACATAAGTTGCTGCAATTTAGTTAAAGATCTTTTATATAAAGAGTCTATAGGACACATTAAGTCTATAAAACATGGACAAGACAACGAAAATTTTGCGAAAGAACAATTGTCGAAACAAGAAAATATTAAAATAGAACCGTGTGGACTTTTTCTTGATGAAGAAATACCCTTCCTCGGCGCATCACCAGACGGTATTATTAATAAAAACACCATTTTAGAAATAAAATGTCCACTCACAGCTTACAAACTAGGACTAGATAAAGCCATCCATGAAAAAAAAATATTGTTTTATAAAAAACTGGTAAACGGTAATTACATAATAAACAAAGAACATAATTGGTGGTATCAAATACAGGGACAGCTGCATATAACAGGAAAAGATAAATGTATGCTTGGTATTTGGTCTGGTGAAAACTTTCCTGTAAAAATTGAACTAATTTACAAGGATGACGCTTTTTGGGACACTAAAATGAAAAATAATTTAATTAAGTTTTATACAGATTGTATGCTTCCCGAACTGGTTGATCCTAGATATACGAGGAATATGGTAATTAGGGACCCCTCTTATATAGTTAGTGCCATACACGGACGCAAAAGGAAAAAGGAAGAGGAAAAAGAAAATAAAAACAAACTAATAAAAAAAAACGAGCAGTGACGGCTGAAAAAGAAGACAGTATAGTTGCTGTGAAAGTATTAAATTTCGAGGAGTTTTAAATAAAATCCTATAAATACCTAATTCACTTTTTTATTTATAGTTACAAAACCTGTAGACAGAAAACCTGTGTTCGTTTGATATAATTATATTTTCCGTTTATTGAAATACCTATATTATATTATATCCTACCACAGGGAATGATATAAGATACAGAACATGAAACAATAATCCTAATATTAAATAAGCGGTTAAAAATTTCATGATTATTAGATAGTCTTCATAATCTGTAACGTATGGTTACCCAACGAACTTCTCTAAAATATACAATTACGTCGCCTGCGAATTTTCAATGCGGGTTGCGGGGGGGCCCCGCGCGTGCTACTCTCACTAGCTCAAACTCCTCCCACTCGCTCAAGGTCGCTAGCACTTAGTGTCGTCTTAAAAGTTCCTTAGCAGGTTCCGTGTAGTTACCAATGGCGTGTTGTCGGGAAAGAAGAAACTCTCTTACTTTTCCATCATGCAAAGTAACTATCTCGTGTTCCAAGAATAAGGATTGAGAATCCCAATGGACAAGCTAAAATTAAAAAAAAAACTATGTTATTTATTAACAAATCAAATTATATTTTGTTTGAATAGTGAGCGACAAGAGATTAGAAATTGCGCGTTAGCTAACCTTAGATACTTTTTGAGTTGAATGAATACATCGATAGAGCTATGTGCCATAATTACGAAAATATTAAATCAATAAATTGTTTTTAAAATATAATATTAAAAATAATATTCTCCTTTGATTTTCCGAAAACCCAAAACTGCATTTACAGCTGAATTTTTATAAATATTATTCACATTGTAATTTGATCCAACTTAAACGTTTGTAACTCTTTTTTCAGATATGTTACTGCAAACGAATATGCCATATATTAATTTATAACTATGTATACTTTATTACTCTTTAGATAAACATTCATGGATATTTTGTACAACATAGGGTATAACTATGAGCGCAGTTCTAATTGCCGTCGCTCAAAAATATAATTCTGTATTAAGCCAGTGCGAATTTTATGTGTGTAATATAGGATATTTCATTTATTTATTCGTTAAAACAAATATTACCTTAGTATTGATTTTGTAGAATGTGAATATAGGAATTTGGTGAAATGTTGTTGAATAAGTACATCCTTGCAATGATTTTATATCCATTTCACAACTACGGCGATAAATTCCGGTAAGCTCGTAGAAATGGTAGCGAGCGAAGTCTAATTCTCTTATTATTCGGGCCAAGCGAAGGTTTTTATGTGCTGCGTTACAGTCTTGAAAGGTACATATCCCTGTAATACCATATTTTAATTCGAAATTAAAAGTACCGGTTATTGAAAATAAATCATATATTTTAGGCGACTGATACAGAATATAGTTGATTTTAAGACAAGCTGTGGTGACACGGACCAACGAGAATATATGTCACCCAATTTTTTTCCCAATGCACATCAAAGAGCGCTACACGTAATATTTCTTTTGTTCGCTCAAAGGTAGGAAACGACAGAATAGAAACGCAACAAGACAAATTTAGAAAACAGGATAAACACGTCATAAAAAATATTTTATATTAGATAAACCAAGAGATGATATCACTATCTTGCAAGAGATGCGAGCATCCAAAGCCTTCACTTCAGCCTGGGATTAATTCACTGAACGCTCGGTGGCAAAACTACCAGAAAGGGCATTGTGCGCCTTGGTAGAACCTCAGCCGATGCGCTTCCGTTTTTGAAACGACATCATCAGCAAAAGAATGCTTTGTAATATACAAAGTAGATATATAGACAAGGGTATGTTTATTGTATTTAAATTTGATTTATGATGCAAAGGTAATAACAAAATTTAACTACATTTAAACTGTTGCAATGTTGGAGTGTGTAGGTTTCTGTATTTAATTTTTGTCTTTATATAAAATCCTGAAATGAGTATATAATTAAGGTATAGCAATATATATTATATATAAAGGTATACTAAAATGTACAACTGTATATTACAAAATAGAACACAAATTTATTACACTGGTTTACACGGCTTATATACTTCCGCCAATATGTGTAGAAGATACGAGATCTTCTTATAGATTTTCACGTGCAGAGTAGGAAAAAAATGTTATAAAATTCTGTCACGCTTAGTTTAAAAGATAGAAGTATTTAGTAATTGAAAAACATATTGAAAAAAAATATATACAAAATAAAAAATTTATAAATGATTGACTTTACTTTTTTTTATAATCCTCAGTTTCTCTTAAAATAGACCAGCAATAGTAGCAGTGTCTGTCTTCAAAAATTTTAAGGTCTTGGTGAAAACGGTCGCCCTGTCACTCGCGGCGCCCAAGTTTTCAGGGATATGAATGATAAGACTTACAATATATTAACGGAATGTCAGGATATTGAATTTTATGTTTATTTTTTTAATTAAAGCCTTTAGTTTTTGTCTTACAAAAGTAAAAATCACTTTCATGAGAGTTCTCTTCATAGCATTGGTGATCCAAATTGAAAATATTTTCTTCTTCCGAAGCCCAGCGTATGATTTCACAAAAAACATGTGGGACCCACTTTTTATCTTGATTACTCACTAAGAATCCAAAATAAGACAAATGTGCTTTTTTAAAACATTCTGATATCGGCCTTCCTTTATTTGCGAATATAATATGCCCACAAATATAACAAAATTAATCAGAATTTAATCTACACTGTCTATGAGACATTTTATTAAAAACTAAATCACTTTAGTTCACAAAAACAAAAGAAAATAGAATATAGAATGCAGATTGACAATGCGAGTAGTTAAAATGTTATCCTCGTACAAAAAAAATCAGACTTGATAGATTTTTTTCAAATACTGCATTTCAATAGTAGAATATAGTATAATAAGAAAATAAATGTTTTATCAAAAGTATACAAAAAAGATAAAATTTGTAAACCAGTGTTATATATTTGTAAGTGTATGTAATGTTAAATATTTTTTATTCATGTTAATAGAAATGTTATCTCATCTGCACACCTGGTAGATCTATTCATGATTTTTTTTTACATTGAGCTTAATTGTATTATAATAATTAAGTAATACTAGTTATTTTGTTTGTATAGATAAGTAATTCACTTTATTTGAGTATATAATACGAGTATATTCACATTGTTGTTATTTTTATTCTTCTCAGGCAGTGGTGGATAATTATAACAATCATAGATTTTTATTTTAATTTTATGTATTTTCTATATAACAGTGACAGCATTTCTAATTCACCCCCGCTTCAAGATGTTATTAATACTTACATTACTCGTTTCCTTAATAATTATAATGCTATACATATAAATTCTAAGAGTATTCCGGCTCATTTCGCCGATATTTTGATGTTATTTAATCCGAATACCTTACACGCTATTTTGGTTTTCGAGTCCTGGTTGAAACCTTGCTTACCATCTACTTCATATAACATACCAGGATTTCATCTCATTCGCAATTATCGACTCGGTTCTGGAGGTGGAGGCGTCGCTATATACTTGCGTTCCCATCTCCCATACAAAATTATTAGCATATCCTCGCAACTATAACTGATTCCGGTGGTTTTTATTTGTAAAAGTAGAACTTGCATGTAAAAAATTTTTACTAGGAGTCTTTTATGTTTCTTCTCTTCGGGTAAATTACTTTTCTTCCTTAGAAAGCCTTCTAGAAAATATTGCCCCTTCTTACACCCATACTATTTACCCTGTACCATTCAGTAAACAAGTTGGTTTAAATTCTACCAGATGGATGAACTTTGTCAATAGATCCTGGTGTCGCACCTTTCATCAGAATGACTGTATAATTTTTTCGAGGGAATATTAACATAAATGGTACATAGATACCTGATGCACTCATGCAGCAAACAAGTGTGCATAGTGATCCTCGTTCAGCAGCAGTCAAAGCCCCTATCTGTTTTTTTTACCTACCACTTGTAGAATTTTTGACTGTACGATTGTCAATCCAGTCTCATCGACATTAAAATTCCTATCTAGCGGATAATTCGCTTTTGTCATTTCAGTTTCCAATATATCAAAGAAATTGACCGCTTCACGATTAAACCCTTGAGCACGTGCATATAAAGTTCCTATTTGTCTACGTAATGATAAGTCCTTAAGTCGCTTCAAAAAGTGATCTAACCACGCTCTTCCTTGAGTCTTTTATTAATCGTCTTTATGTAGAGCTAGGTACGGAAAATGTTTTTACCGCCTTTTAGCATAGCACATAGTCTTGGTTCTTGCTTCAGTAGCATTTTTCATTTGGTCAGTATCTAAAGTTTTTCTTTTCTTAGAAGATGGAAACTCTAAACTTTATCGAGGCATATGTAAGTAAATAAAAAATAAATATCACTCTTTTATATTATATGGCCCCCGAGACCATAATACAATCAATATGAGAGGGCCAAATTACCAGTATTGTGGAATCTACAAACCAACCTCTAAAAATATGTAACATCAAATATTTTGCGTACGTGCCTTCATAATCAAATAGGAAAGCGTTAATCGAACACAATATCCAAATCTAAGATACGTAAACTATTTCCAGAATTATTCAATTAAATGCAACACAATACAACACAAAGTTTTTGCGAGTGCAAGTTCAAACTGGCTCGAATAACAAACGCATGTGCTGTTCTTGCTTATTTATAAAAAAAAATTAAACCGTAATTGTCATTTATGCACTCCGTTACAAAAAAGTTTAACTAGATGACGTGAAATTAAAAATATTGAAGGGGGCTATAATATCTGCGGGGGTCACATTACCACCTTCTCTTTATACACATAAATACACTTATAATTACTCATAGGTATCTCGTACACCTGTTCAAATGCATTACATAAACAGTAACAAAATTGATTAACGCAAGTACTTATTTAAATTTACTTACCATATATAGATGTTACACTATCTAATGTCACTTTTTGCTGGTAAATCCTGCTACTAAGAACAGTAAAAAATGACCTTACAAAATAGTTTATATCAATAACTATGTTCAGAAGAATGAATAAACTAGCAACATATATGTAAATCATATTGTTATATTAGATTTCATCAAATAAATAAAATATAATTTACTGTTGTGTTCGCTCGTTAACCACTGTATGAGAATTTAAATTTCAATCAGGTTCACTAACCCAAGTAACATTATTTAAATACGTCCCTCAAGCAATTCATTAGTTTTGTTATGACATATAGAAATTCTGTACACGTTTTAGAAATTATTTTCAGTACTAATGTATGTAATAATGTATTTTAGTATCATCGTCATGCCGGTTATTTGTCCAGAATATATAGATAAGTTTAGGTAATCAAAAGCATTTGCTAGACAGTGTATCGTTTCATAGCATCAATATTAATATAGTTTTTTTTTCATAAAATTTGGATGTATTTGGCATACTCAGGAAAAATACAATGATAACATTGTACAAACCTCGTTACTGACGACCGTCGTAAAACATTCTACTTGTGAATCTTTATAAATTTTCAATATATATATATATATATATATATATATATATATATATATATATATATATATATATATATATATATATATATATATATATATATATATATATATATATATATATATATATATATATATATATATATATATATATATATATATATACTTTATAGGTTTTTAAGACTTATTCATCCAGTAATAAGCCTTACAACTTTAAGTTAACTTACAAAACTTATCTATACAAATAAATAAAATTAGAGTGTCTGTTTGTAATATCAATATAACCACTTTTTACTAAGTGCATTTGGGTTTATACACGGTACATATACCAAAACAACATTTTTTACATATTTTGTCTGTCTGTCTGTTTGTTCCGGCTAATCTCTAAAATGGCTGGACCGATTTTGACGGGACTTTCACTGGCAGATAGTTGATGTAACAAGGAGTAGGTAACTTAGGCTACTTTTATTTTAGAAAAAAAAAATATTTTTAGTTAAAAATGATCAGTTTCGAAACTTTTTTTATTCCAATTTAAGTTGACCTCCGAGTTATATCATCAATCATATGAAATAGAGTTTAGCTAACTTAGGCTGGACTTTGTAGGTTGATATTCAATTTAAGTTGTCCTCAGATTTATATCATCAATCATATTAAATAGGGTTTAGCTTAGGCTGGTTTTGTAGGTTCAAACGCACGTATTCCGGAGGAGGCGCATGGCGTAACAGTTTCATTCGATAACACTGACTGTTTGCATATTTCATTTATTTATATTTTAGGGTTAACAGGGTTTGTAATCCAAAATATACCATAACATATATCCAAAAAATGCTGCCCAAAGTCATTATTCCACGCGGGCGGAGTCGCGGGCACAGCTAGTTTATTCAATACTCTTACTAGCATTCTTATTCATTCTTACTAGCATTAGTAAGAAAACTTTTCGAAATAGAGTTTCCTCTGCTACCCCGTTTATTTGAAAAGTTCACGTAGTACGTGTCGTTCGTTACCTGTGGTATAGACATGCTAATATAACACGTGAGATTGATAAACTAACCATCAGATAACTAAATGTACGAGTATTAAAGAAATAACAAATTTATTTATTTAAAACCTTATTTATTTCTAAAGATTTTTTTTCATCGCATTAATTTTGCAACTAATAAAAAATTTAAATCTCTCCAATATGTACACATCAATCTATGTGTTTTGCATATTGATACAAATTGTCGCAATACATAACTATTGATCGTCATCGCTGCTTGTTCAATAACCAGCTGAACACGAAATACTAAAACATTGATTTTAGGTTCGATTACATCAAGAGTATCCTTATAGGTGTTATTACATTCAAAAAGTATTGTCCAAAGCAAAACTTCTATAGGTCTTCATGCAACGATACTTTTCCTTTAATAATATTTATTATTCCGTAATATTGCGAGAAAAACGACGGAAATGAAACAAAAGTCATGTGTACAATTATTTTTATTGAAAACTATTCAAAATCATGTCATGATAGCTCGTAGCATATTAAATACTCTTTGGCAGCAATAATCACAAGGTTAAACGAATACAGACATTCTCGGTATTGCAAGATACCTTTTCTAGTTTTGATTTTTACATGACATTGAATTATTTATTTTATCAGCTAACAGAACGTTGCATTTATATAACATATATTTTATATACAATCACATAAATGTTGAATTTTATTACCGTTTCTTAAAATAAAGATTTAGTCAAAACATATAACAGACATGATAAAGTGCGTCAATGAGTAGGTACATTATATTCATTTCAAGTCGAGTCGTATAACAAATTACACAATTTTCATTTCCTTTTTTTTTTAATCATTTAAAGATTATTTAAAATATGTTTGATTAAAAAATCTTACACTATATTATTTTATGTGGTGCTTCTATAAAACATGATATAACAATACAAAGAAAAAGTTATTTGTTTTTAATCTCGTGTTTTTTTTTTTAAATATATTTCAAGGCAATGTAGCATATTATTGCAAAGTAAATAAATCGTCATATCTTTACAATACTAATAAGGACACACTTAAGTCAATCCAATTAGGGTAGATTTACCACCCTTTTACCACATACTAACCTTGATGGCTATACTATACAAGCGGAGCTTGTCGCTTAATGTAGCATATTGTATACATTAATATTTTAATAAACGCGTAATGTAGAAAATTCAGTGACGATTGCATTGCCGGCAATCTGGCGAGCAAGGATTGCAAGACGCCGGTGGTGAATGGTGCTGCAAGGGCAATAGGAATGGAGTAGAAAGCGTTGGAAGTGCTGGCAGGGGAACCAACCACTCGGAGCCACACACCCTGCCCATAACCAATGCTGGCAATAGCGGCGCTCGCGGTCCTACCGGTCTAAAAGCTGACCACCTCGCTTCTGCCTCTTCTGAACTCGATACAGATGTATCGTAACCAGAAACAGAACTTCCAGGGATTTTGTCGCGTTGGACCTGTGAAGAACACTTCGTTAATGTAAATATAATTCCAAACACAAGGTCTAAAATAAATAAAATCCTCAGTAAAATTAAACAAATCCAGATGGTCTGTTTATATAATATTTATATAAGTCTTAGGCTTTATAACTTGAGTTAAATAACGCAGAATAAAAAGTGTTTATAAAAGAAAAGGCAAAGAAGAAATGGAAACCACTAGTAGAACTATTGTAAATTATTCAATACTAACATGAGTTGCATTAAAATGTTCCACCGCTCTCAAGAGATCGTGATTACAGCGTCGTAAAACCAGCTCCAAAACGGAACGTTTCTTGCCAGGGAAAAGTTTTTTGAGCATTTCCAGACCAGCTGTGCTAACGGGACCCTCGATTTCTGGCCCATCTTCATTTCTTATAGTTCTGAAAGAATATTTCTATTTTAAATTATATTAAAAATTAATTTTATTACTTTATAAGTATAGAGTCATTAGTAGAATAAAAAATCAAAGCATAAGTTTAAAACCTTAACACATACCGCAAAGGTATCGCGGAAGAATTACCAGCAGAATCGGGAGTTGTGCTGCAGCAATCGGGGAGGGAATCGCTCGTCTCGCTGTCGATGTGAATGGGCTGTGGGTTTAATTGAAATTTTCAGTTCGCAGCTATTTGTTTACGTGGTGCAAAAATAACCACATTGTTCCTGTGATCTGTGTTAGCTGTATTTTCATACGTAAAAACATTCAAAAAATTATCAACAAAAATATCGATCCGGAAACACAGAATGCTACCTAAATTAAATATAGTTTTCCAAAAAAATATTTTCAATTATACTTTTTCACTTTTTGAATCCATTACATGACACAATATTACCACATTAATTATATAATTACTATATATCGAACACAATATTTTTACGCACAGTAAGATCATCAGCGGCAGAATCTGGCTCCGGTCCAGGGCTTGGACAAGGATCTGTTACTCGCATCCCGTAAATGGGACCAGGGGGGAGAGCTTCTAAATGTGTGCCACTTTCTACAGAAGCCAAGTGTAAAGCTATTTTATCTTCGGCTGCCTGCTGACGTTTGAGAGCCACCTGCGATAAATAAGAATGTAAACATAATCATCTAATACATCCTATTGATCAATTTTGATGATGAACCTTAAGAAGAATTAATTAATTAATAGTGCTTTTGTTAATAATTAGATATGCAATATTATATCATCATAAAACCTGCAAATAGGGGCGGAGGCAGCGGTAGATCATGAACCACACAATCACATAATAACGGATCAGCTCAACGGTCTGTGTTTAGTTTAGAAAGGGAGCAGAGTGAAATATAACATAAAGCGTAGGCGGACAAAAAACACAATACTCAAACATTCTACTCACTAGTTAGGGGGGAACTAAGAATCTCTCTTCCCGAAGGCTAAGGGACAAGATACACATGAAAAACCGGGGAAAGACTTAATAAAATCTCCAACATATATTATTATAATATTTGAAACTAAATTACTAACTAAAAATCATAGAATCCTAAATTTAGATATCACTCTATTACAATAATAGCTGTTTTACATATTTATATAAAACTAATTACATAGACGCAAAAAGCAAGCTGCAACACTAACATAGGTAGCTATTATTATTTATCAACACTGTCCACAAATGTAATGTCAACATGGTTGAAACGGATTTCCCCAAACCAAATCGTGACATGTAAGGATGAGTAGCTTAATCCCGACAAATTAATTTAGCGGAAAATCAATAGCAAACACGGTGTATTTGTGTTTGTGTTAAGCGACCACCCTCGGGAGCGCCATGGCGCCTGCGGCCGCGTCGGGTGGCGGCGGCTGCCCAGGGCGCGATCATACCTCATTGGAAACGTAAACAAAACTCAATCTCAGCTAAATCAAATAACTACGGAACGATTGTAGCATACGATATTGGGTGCTGGTTTTATCCGTGTCAGAAATTTCTCTAAGAAGATATTAGGCGTTATCTACGACTTTTTCCCGGACATTGAGTATAATTTTAGATTATAACAAATATTGATTGTATTACGAGTCACTATCATAATTTGATCATCAAATTCCAGCTGAAACTCAAATTCTGCTGCAATTCCAAGAGTCTACTAATTGTATTAAGAGTAGATCAAATAATAAGTATATTGTAATACACAAATGCGAGTTAAAGTGATTTCTTCGTACCTTTAACACCTTCCTTATATTGTAATAAATCTTAACAAAAAACAATATTGCCTGTTTTGTAAAATACCTATATTTGTAACTTACATTTATATTGTCCGTGCAGAGGCGGTGTAAGAATACTACCTCTGCGGCCAGGGTTGGACTATCGTAAAAGGCGACAAAACACCTCTAGCTACGTTGTAGGGCCCCAAGCCTGTCTGGATAGCAACCATCCCTGGTGTATAAGTATGGCCCCATAGTAAACTTGTTCTGTATTCCGGCGTTGGTGATCCAGGTTCCTGTTCGTCTATGGGACAGCAGCGTGTTCGCGGTGTTCCAGCGTCGCAAACATGCATAGGCGACGGCAACTACTTACTATCAAGTGGGCCGTCAGACTGTCTGCTGTTCTTCAGCAATAAAAAAAATTAATTCAATTATTTAATTATAATTTCAGAATAACATACATGAGAGTTGGGGTAATACATATTGTGGTAAAAATTAGAATGCAATATAAATATAATAAAAATAAATGATCCATATGTTTGTAAATTTGGGATGCAAGTGGTGGTGGGACATCGACAGCGATGCATTACTCTGTAAACCGATCGATGTTTCATCCGGCGTCTAGAGTAAACACGTGCCACTTGTTTAAATAAACTGAGACACTGCATTAGCTGTTCTCGATTTCACTACATTAAAACACATTAACGCCTCTAAATTGACTGTTATTTATGAACTAAGTTAGGGATTTTACTTTGGATCGGAATCAAAGCTCCTTGTTCCTTACATGCTCTCGCTTGCATGGAATATCGTTAAAATTTATTCTTTTAATATTTTAAACGAAGTATTAATAATCGTTACACAAGCATACTGCAAATAATGCTTGTATTTTGGATAGGATAGAAAATAAAACCATCAGGTTGAGTTCACTCAAGAAAACGCAAAACGGGAAAATAGCCGGGTAAGGCTTTTTAAAATATGTATATCCTGGCAGGAAACGAATTCTGATCCTCGAGGTAGGTTGGCTCAAAGCACACAAATCAACAAAGGAGATTCCGATTGTACAGCATCATTTTAGTTTAATCAGTATACATTTCATTTTAAGATTAGAGAAAAGAACCAGGTATGGAATGGATGCGACGAAATTTTACAATAACAACAGTCATTGAAAGCTGAGGATGAAATCGTCATAGTTGTAGAATAGTGACGGATCTGACATATATTAAACATTACAGGGCAGTCATTTTAAAAATACACAAGTTTCATTTTACTATGAGCTCCTATCCGCCTATCAAATCCGTCATTTTACAGACTGGTTAATTTGAAATCCAAAATACACATAATTTTTGTTTAATATAGCCTTATGGCTATATTAAGCAATTTAGACTATATAATATCAAATATTTAGACTATGTAATATCAAATCTGGTAAAAAATGAAATTCGTATTTTGTTCAAAACCGACATTATTCTACGATTTAAAAATGATTGTAAGAAAAATAATTATTTACTCGTATATGCATTTTTTTATGATTTTAGGCATTCTCTCTGTATAGGGGCGGAGTAACAATACTAACCCCTGCGGCTTTGGTCGGCCTGTCATAAAAGGCGATAAAACAAACAATCATGGTAGGGCCCCAAGCCCATCTGGATGGCAACCACCCTTGGCCTATAAATATGCCGCAATAATAGCTTTGTGTTGTATTCTGGCATTAGTGACCCAGGTTTCTGCACCCCTATGGGACAACAGCGTGTTCGCGGTGCCCCAACTTCGTTAACATCCATAGACGACGGTAACTGCATTTTATTAAGTGGACCCTCAGTTTATCTGCTGTTCCTCGGCAATAAAAAGGCATGTACTTGTATTAATATTAATGTAAATACAAACTATTATTCACAAAAAGCAATGTTTACAAAATGATTACAGCTGTAATAATGTGTAATACTCGTAATAATATACTTTAGTTCCTGGGCTTTATGGAAGACTAGTGCTGGCATTTTCAAAGCCAACATTACGCTAAATGAGGCCCAATTTGTGATACAATAATTATAATTTAATTTCCATACAATAAATTTTTGTAAGTCTAAGTATAGCAAAACTTCGGCATTTTTATTGAAGATTAAACTATTTGCAAATGACATGAGAGCTTTCGTGGCACAAAAATCAGGAATAATTAATTAAACTTTTTTTGTTCTGCTAAAATAATTTTCTATTCAAAAATTTTTATCTACAAACATAACCTTTCAGAAATATAAAAAGAAAGTTTTTAATATCCGGATGACCGAGCTATGCTCGGTATTTTTTTTTTATAAATTGTGTTTTTTGAAAATTAACAATTGATTTTCTTAGTCTAACCTCAAAGCAAACACTCATTGACTTCTTGTTACTTAACAACGCCATCTACTGGAATGGCTTTAGTGTTGTGTCGTTAAAGCAATTTAAAAAAAATAGTATTATTATTCGCCGATAGATGTCAGAAAGAGTCACATTTTTGTTATTTTTCTTCCAATAAAAAAAAGCGAATAAAATGACATTTTCTAGAAATGATTCCTAGCTAGATCGATTTATCGCCCCCGAAACCCCCCCTATACTAAATTTCATGTAAATTGTTGGAGCCGATTCCGAGATTCCAATTATATAAGTATATATATACAAGAATTGCTCGTTTAAAGATATAGGATACTTTTATATTGTGTTACACATCAGAAGAGAGGTTCATTTCAAAGTTAATAATCTTAAAATATTCAAATTGCGCGCCACATAATCTCTGTGTGGTTTTAATTGTAGTTGTACGACAGCGTGAATAGTGAATTAAGAAGTATTTAAACATTCGATACTGGCCTACAATCACTAATCGTGCAGATCCCTTAAAAAAGACTTGCGAATGCATAGTCAACACAATAGGTACACGAAACAATTTAAATACACCTCTTTAATTTGTAAGTGTGAACACCAACCAGACTGGAGCCGAGAAATTTACTCAGGTTTATAGAACAGCAACGATGTCATGAAAATTAAAGCCTAACTTGAAAAACATTTTTTAGTGAATTTGTAACAAATTTACTCAGTCATCTGAACGTGCGTAGACTTTAGTTTCGATGGCATTGTACAAACCTTAGTGGTTTTTTGTGGTGTTATTTTATTAATATAATTTTTTTTAAACTTACAATTTTTCATAAGTATTCGTGATAACACAGAATATTGATGGAAATCTGCGTTTTAGTGCTAGTAATTAAAGAAGCGTTCGTAGTTTGGTGGTTGTGTATGTAAATATCTAACATGACTCCTTAACTTTCAGACTTATTTCAAGGAACAGGATTCTAAGTATATTATATGCATTTGTGATGAGATTAATTAAAAAACGGTTTGCTTTTTCCTCACTGTCATTCAAACATTTCCAGATGTATATCTACACATCCTACGTGGTAGGGCACGTCTAGATGACGTGCACCTTTGGTTTTAAGTACGCCGCCATAATAACCTCGTTTTGTGTTCCGGCATTAGTGATCCAAGTTCCTGTACGCTTATAGGACAGCAGCGTGTTCGCGATGCCACTGGCGTTGCAAACGACGACGGTAACTGCTAAATTCTAAGCGGGCCGTCAGCCTGTCTGCTGTCCTACAGCAATAAAAAATAATAATAATAAAACTGCAATGTAACACAAAGAAGTCTTAGCCCACTATAATATATTATTTGGACTTTATCTCGACGTATGTCGGTTTTTCATTAATACCCCGTCCCGTAGCCCACGGGAAGAGAGATATTCATGTCCCCCCTAACTATTTAGCACGGTGAGTGAGTGTAGTGTTCTTCTCCCTCTCCCTCTGCTTCCTTCCTGATGTGCGTTTGGCGTATGTGCATCTTGGTTGGGTGTTTGTGGTGGTCTGCTGTTGTGTGATTGTGTGATTCGCGGTCTACCCCTCCCTCTGCTCCTTTTTACATGTTGTGTGTGTGATGTTATGTGGTTCTCTTGTGTTTCTTGTAAAATTTGTGTGCTCGGTACGTGCGGAATGGTTTTTGGTGTTTGTGGTTCCTGTGTGTCATTTGTGGTGCACACAAAAACTGTATCCCCTAGGACTTTGTGGAGTATGGTTGATGTGTGTATGGCTGCTTGCTTTTGTAATATGGTAATATCTATTGCTGCTTCTAGGCTGTCTATGTATTTCTAGCTACTACGCCTGTAGCTCCTATAACTATGGGGACGACAGTGGTTTGTGTGTTCCACAGCCGACTGATTTCCGTTTTGAGTAGGTGGTATTTGCTATGCTTTTCTATTTCTTTAGCCCCTATGTTGTAGTCAGATGGCACTGTTATATCTATTAAATATGTTTTATTGTTATTCTTATTTACGTAAATTAAATCTGGTCTGTTGTGCGTAACTGTCACGTCTGTTTGAACAGGCATTTCCCACATGATTTTGGCGGATTCAATTTCCTTAACTTGGGGTTGTACCATCGGCTCTTTCCACCAGAGGGGGGAAACTTCTATTTTGTGTTTTCTAGCAAGGCACCAGTAGACGTACTGGACAAGATTATTGTGTCTTTTGACATAATAATTCCCCGCCAGTTTTTCGCACCCGGAGATGATGTTTAGCCCACTATAATATAATTTTAATTATTATAGGGATTAACAAAATTTTGTTAAATAACCTTTTTATTAGAATTTCTATCATATTTATCTGTTCAGTTATATGAACCAAAGGGTTTATTTTATGTAATTATAAATATTAAGATTGTGTTTTGTAACTTGTTTTGTGTAATAAATAAACAAATACAAACGGAGATTTTTCTCTTGTGCTGATATACTCGCCGTAAGAAAAGAGATGCAAATATTTATAATAGTACTTAGGTAGTAGAAAGAACTGGCACTAGAATTGCGAAATGAGAACTGAATTATACCTGTGGTTAAAACAAGAAATCCTTCTGGCCGGAAACAATCTTTAGGTATAATAAATATTGTAATGATCTGGTATCAAGATTTAGATACCAGAGGTATTCCTCGTCATCCTGTCCAATGTGTCGTCTTCTAAGTGTTTCCAGCTTTCGCTTTGAAGATAAGAGTAAATAGCATACCTAGGCGTATAATGAATGTAATCCCCCGGCAATATTGGGCACCGCATTATGACAACGCTGCAACTATATTAATTAAAACCAAGCGTTTTTCCCTTCCTTCTTCCGTCCTTCCCTTCCTAACAATATATTTCAAATTTAAATTTCACAATTTCAAATTTTTAGTTTTCTCAGTGCAGGGACAGAGTAAGTATACAGACCAACCCCGGCTGCAGACTCCTGACCTGTCATAAATAACCTTATGTAGGTAGTAGGACTCCAAGCCCGTGTGGTTAGCAACTACCCCTGACCTCTAAATAAGCCGCTATTATAAGCTTATGTTCCGCCATAAATGAATCAGGTTCCAGTTCCGCGGACGGCGGCAGAAAGTTAAAATATTTTGGAATAGGTAAGGTAACCTACCTTAGTTAGTTCTTAATATAATATAAACGCCTTTACAACGCAATCAAGTAAAATGAGTCATCACAGATTCGTCAATATGTATCTAGTGAGGTAAATATTAATGCTACTGCTGTTAACTTAAATGAGTAAATTTCAAATAATCAAGTCAATTAGCAACTTTTAACTCTCGCCGTCGCTTAAATCTTTACTTGAGTATATTGATAATTTCTAATTCTGAACCAATTGCTAAATGCATCCATTCTATTATAAAGTGCATCGTTTTCGTCATCATCATCGTTTCATCGAGTCTGGAACATTTAGAAAGTCCTCAGGCCTCTCAAAACGACAAATATAAGAGAAACTTATCACCAAGTTAAATATTATTTTCCTAATACAGGTGACGCAAGTTGCAGTACTTCAACCGTAGACTGTTGTTAGTTAAAAATCTCTGGTGTTTACATAAAAATATATACAAAATTTTTCTCTTTAGGTCACCGGGCTCTGGTTTATAATTATAATACTTTATTACAGACTTTGAGAGTGATTTTAATCATGAAATTATCATACAGGATATTTAATTAAAATCAAGGTGGTTCAGTAATAAAACAAATGCTTATATCTCAATAAAGATAGTTTAACACACGCATTAAGACCCGACAAGAGGCATACCCAACAAATGCTGGCTTAGTTTCATTAAAGTTGCATAAATACTATAATGTTAAAAAGACCATTCGAAAAGGAGGATATAATGAACCATATCTACAAACCTGTGCAGCCATAATTCGCTGTCTCTCTTTGATGAGACCGCACTTGGGACACTGGCAGGTCCTATAAGCACAGGCTTTCTTGTGCCCGCGTAGGCTCGATATACGCCCATGGTTTCTACACCTCGCACACTTGGGCACTCGCGCTCGTCCACTATTGTTCATTTTATACTATAATTAACGTATTGAACTCTTTGTTGTTGCTAAGTAGAAATTGAACAAATATCACCCCACTTAATCAATTCTGAATTTAAAGTGCAGTTTTCATTATATACCTACATAAATAAAATTTAAACCGGTTTTCGTCACAAGCAATTAGCTGAAAATTGGACGGGCAACTAACTGCCCACACAACACTCACTCCCTGAAATGTACACCGTAATGAAGATCGAGTTTTCAGAAAAGATAAATCATAAGACAGGAGGCGTAACAACGTCGATGTATCTCGATTGTAACACGCGAACGTAAACCCCATGCTCTGAGTAACAAATGCCAAGTTGGTGATACCATTTGGGAGAGCGCAACATCCCGTTCATCGCGGTCCGCCCTAGCCCGGCGGGCGGCCAATAGGAGCTGGCTGGTGTCAGGATTGGTTACATGCGTGGGAAAACATCGGAAGATGATCCTTTGTGCTTATGTTTCATTTGAGTAACCAACAAGATTGTGTGTCTTATAGTCATGTATTATGTCTGAATCAAGAGAAAACTCATATAAGTAGTTGTATACTATGGTAATTCGATTATTAACAAATATTATAACATCTAAATTTTTTACTAAAGAACTGTAGACTCGAAGCAAGGAGTCTTAACAATATCTTATGTTATAACTAGTTGACCCGGCAAACGTTGTTCTCCCCTCAGGGGCGCTCCTCTGTTCGAGGAGTGCACGGGTGTGCGTACCCGAGGTGCCCGAGCATCTGTCGCCTCTCTCCCCTCTCCATCCGAGGCGACAGAGTCCTACCTTTCTTCCCGTCTACCTCCTACATCCTTTCCAACTTCGCTCTCTGTTCGTGGCGTGGTCCCGGTGGGATGGTTGCGGGTACTGGTTGGGATCCCGGGTTCTGCCCCGGGCCCTGATTTGGTAGTCGTAACCATGCCTATTTCGACTGCGCCTGCACAGAGAGTGTTCCCGGGGCGGGAATCGCATCCTCGCTGTCAGTTGGTCTTGCTGGGGCGGCTACGACGTTAGGCGACTCCCTGGTTTTTCTGGAGTGTCGCCTGGTAGTCGTACCCACGCCTAACCAGCACGCGACGGGGGTGCGAGTCCCGTCCGGAATTGGCCGCCAACCTGTCGCTCCCGGCCCTGGTTCTGTCTATGGTCCGGCGCGATACTGGATGGACGGCCGTCGCCTCCTTTTGCGAGGCAGTAATGTCCGCAAAGGAGGCGGCGGGGCGGGAGCGGGAGTCAACTCCCGCCAACGCAGGCCACGTCGTCGGCGCCGGAGGGCAAGCAACGACCTCCGGCCGCCATAGAAAGCGGTCACGGGCGGCCCCTCGGGGGAGGATCCGCCGCCCGCACTATTGCCGCGAGGGAGAGAGCCGCGTGCTGTTCTGCGGCCTCCCTCAACTCCTTGAGTCAACAGAGGAGAGCGCCAGGGGGACGAAACCCTGACCCCCTGGCGTCAACACTTTAGAAGAGGCCCGCCTTAAGAAAGGGCGGACCGGCGCCGGCCCGGGCCACGAGATCGGCAGGCCACATTTCCGTAGGCCCGGGCGTAGGCGATAGGAGAACAGCGGGGTTTTTTAGTGGGTAGTCGGATGGCCGAACATCTTTCCCGGAGTCCCACATATCCCTCGGTCCCCCCGGGCCGGGGGAACCCGTCAAGAGAGGGTTTTTCCCCGAGACCAAAAAAAAAGGCAAACGTTGTTCTGGCATATGAATTAAAAAGAATAGAAGTAGCCTATTTCCTTCCCCTAGATCCTATCTATGACTATACCGAAATTCATCAAAATTGGTTCAGCTGTTTAGACGTGAAAGCGTAACAAACCAACAAACAAACTCACTTTCGCATTTATAATATTAGTTAGGATATGTACATTAAGAGAGAAAAAGTACCTAAACAGTGCATACTATCCTTGGATTCTGATCGATGGCATCTAGATTGGTTTCAGAATGTGATATCACTTGTCTAGCACGTATTTGTAATATGATACCAGTATTTTTAAGCACCTTCTGATTGAACGTTTTATTTTCGTAAAATAATATTATTTTGATAATAAAATCCCATTATATCGACCGGTAGGGTTTCGAAATAAACAGTATAGATGCTTGTTCAAGACGAATTGTTTTACACTCTCGGTGAGCGTGATTTTTTACGTTTTCGTTGATCGTTATTATGTGATAACATGCACATTAAGGAAGATATTAGTCACCTAAATACCCAACCATAATAATAACAGGTAACTAGTGGATACTCTTTTTCTAAATCACAACCGCCATGAAGACTAACATTTGGTTTTTATCACCGGGAATAGCGCGGCGAGCTGACGGTGCTCCGACAGAATCACGAAGAGGCAGCGTTTTAGTGGATAATATACACTATTGATACAGACACATGATTTGTATGATTACACTGGTTAAAGGAATCTGCTCACTACACCGTTCCATACCATGACCGTGCTAGGACCGTATCAAGACACAAAAGCAAACGCTGGTCGGTTACGGAACGGTTTAGTGGGCATAGTCACATACTTTTTAACACAAAAAATATTTTTTTGCCTGGCACGTTCCAAGCACGGTCATGGTATGGAACGGTGTAGTGGGCAGACTTCTTTACAGTGATTTTGTTGCCGTTGTTATGATTGATTTCTGATATACTTATGCTCACCAGTGGCGTAGCGTACGTAGTGGGGGCGGCAGGGATGGCCCGCCCCGGGCGACACTTTTTAGGTGGCGACAAAAGTTCACAATAAATAATATAAATATAGGAACCATTTCATATTTTTATACCAACTACAAATTCGGACCGATTGAAAAGAGCACGGAATTTTTAATTACTTATTCTGTGACGAATTCGGGGAATCTTAGAATGATATTATGTAACGACTGCTGGCAATACCGTATATTCAGACTTACGGGGATTCCCCATAGTTTATTTTGTGCTTGACCTGTATACTAAATCTAACCTGTATAATGCAAAATAATGATGACTGTTCTTACCGAAAAGTTATCTATAATTCATGTATGTAATACTAGCGGGCTCGCCCGGCTCAAATCGGGCAGATTTTTCATTACCGCTCCGCTCCTATTAATCCTAGCGTGATGTTATATATATAGCCTATAACATTCCTCAATAAATGGGCTTTCCAACACAAAAAGAATTTTCAAAATCGGTTCAGTAGATTCAGATATTACCCCCTACAAAGTCACAAACACACAAACTTCACCTCTTTATAATATTAGTATAGATATAGTATGCATTAAATTGAAATCTATATCTATATCTATACTACTATTATAAAGAGGAAAGATTTGATTGTTTGTTTGTTTGTTTGCTTTGAATAGGCTCCAAAACTACTGACCCGATTTAAAAAATTCTTTCATTGTTGGGAAGCTATACTATCCCCGGGTGACATAGGCTATAATATATTTTCAAAAAAATTAGGGATCCTTACTAAAACTCCAATAATGTAACCCAAAGTGTAAAAAAATTACCTATAATATTATTTAAATCGCGTGCGTTGCGAAAACTATTGATGATAGAATAAAATAATGTACTACAACTTTGCAGAACACATTATTATTTACAAAAAGTGTCGCGACAGCATATGTCTAACTATTATAGTTATGCCACAATAAGTGTTTTATTTTAAAAATTTAATTGAAATGCCGCCCCTAGAAAAGGCTCTTTATTTGGATCTTGGTATTAATCCTTATCAAAATAAATTACTTCATATTCAAAACGGCTTCACTACCTTCATATAACTTTTTGATTTATTCAATTCGGATATTCCATTCGAAAGATATCACGAGTTTAAAAATGTAAGTATTAGAAAAATGTTGCGTGGTAGCCGCTCACCCTGTTCGGCTAGCTAGACAGCACCCTAAGCAATGTAGGCGTGCGTCACTGGGGTTTTTACAAAAATTAGAATACTTATTAAAAAATAACGAAAAATAAATAAAAAGTAATAACAAAAAAATCATTAAAATAAAAGCTCATAGAAATAATAATATTCAAATTTTCTTTATAATTTTATTTTTTTAGTAACCTGACGCAAATAGAAGGGTTTGCCCTCAGGGGCGCTCCTCTGTCCGAGGAGTGCACGGGTGTGCGTACCCGAGGTGCCCGAGCATCCGTCGCTTCACTCCCCTCTCTGTTCGTGTCGTGGTCCCCGGTGGGATGGTTGCGAATACTGATTGGGGTCCCGGGTTCTACCCTGGGACCTGATTTGGTAGTCGAAACCATTCCTATTTCGACTGCGCCTGCACAGAGAGTGTTACCGGGGCGGGAATTGCATCCTCGCTGTCGGTTGGTCTTGCTGGGCCGGCTACGACGTCAGGCGACTCTGCGTTTTCTGGAGTGTCGTCTGGTAGTCGTACCCACGCCTGACTAGCACGCGACGGGGATGTGAGTCCCGTCCAGAATTGGCCGCGGACCTGTCGCTCCCGGCCCTAGTTCTGTCCATGGTCGGGGGCGATCCTGGATGGACGGCCGTCGCCTCCTTTTGCGAGGCAGTAGTGTCTGCAAGAGAGGCGGCGGAACGGGAGCGAGAGTCCGCCAGCGCACTCCCCTCCCGCCAACGTAGGCCGAGTCGTCGGCGCCGGAGGGCGGGCAACGATCTCCGGCCGCCGTAGAAAGCGGCCGTGGGCGGCCCCTCGGGGGAGGATCCGCCGCCCGCACTATTGCCGCGAGGGAGAAGGCCGCGTGCTGTTCCGCAGCCCCCCTCAACTCCTAGAGTTGTTACAAGAGAGCGCCGGGGGGACGAAACCCTGACCCCTTGGCACCAGCACTTTAGAAGGGGCCCGCTTTAAGACAAAGCGTGGGCCGGCGCAGGCCCGGGCCACGAGATCGGCAGGCCATATATCCGTGGGCCCGGGCGTAGGCGATAGGAGAACAGCGGGGTTTTTTAGTGGGTAGTCGGATGGTCGAACATCTTTTCCGGAGTCCCTTATATCCCTCGATCCCCCCGGGCCGGGGGAACCCGTCAAGAGAGGTTTTTCCCCGAGACCGAAAAAAATAGAAGGGTTTAATTTTTAATTTTTTGTTAAATACCCGTGCGAAGCTGGGACGGGCTGCTAGTACCTAAATAAAAGGGCGGCAAAATTGTCTTCCGCCCCGGGCGGCCGTCACCCACGCTACGCCGCTAATGCTCACAGTTCTTGAAGCTATCAATGATTTTGGATTTTTTTTTTCGTTTTTTTGTTTTCTTTTTTATATTTTAATTTTACACCACAAAATTCTGAATAAAAATATGAATAAATAACAGAAAATATCTTTAATGTATATTTTTCAATTACAATAGTAGATACTATGCATCAAAGTAAAGAGACAGGAAAATGTTGACAAAGCATGTCATTCTTCATTGAAGTGTCTTTAGTAAACTTTTCTTATACAATTTTTAGGGGACAATCTCTTTTTTATAAACCAGCAGTAATCTGTCATCACGTGGCAGTCCCGTCTACCTTGATACCTTTCCTCCATTACTTTTAGATCCTGGTGGAAGTGCTCGTCTTGTTCCTCACAATAATTTTCTAAATTATCAGAAAATCTATCCAGATGACTGTAGAGAAAATGTAGCTTTATTCTCATATTTGCTCCTGAATTCTAAAAGCTTAACAACATTTTTTGCACAATTTCTTCGTAATTTGATGCTTTATGGTTATCTAGAAAATTTTCTACTACCAATTCAAAACTCTTCCAAGCTTCACTTTCCGAAACTGTCATAACTGTGATAATAATTACATCTTTCATCAATTGCCGAATTTGAGGAACATCAAATTTATTAATTTTGTCATCAAATACTTAATTTTTCCCTACCAAACTTAGAAATTTTATGTTAATATACTTGAAACAATCGCTTTCCTTGTCTAACGCTTTAACAAATTGTTTGATCTTACTTATAATTTTGTCTCTGTTTAATAATAGTTTCTTTGTTACGTTGGCTTTACCGACTGTTAAAGACTTTCTCAAAGGCCACATCCATACATCTGTGGGAACAAGATAAGAGAATGAAGTTGCTTTGCTCTACTGTCCCATAGACAACGTATTTGCTACTGCCCCGGTATTTTGTGTATCTATCCACTTTGTTGACCAAGTAAAAAGTTAATCATTTTCATTTATTTCTTTAAATATTATTTTCATTTATTTCTTTAAATAATCTATAGGATACACTGAAATCATAAAAATTAGAGCACATTCATTATTTTTATGAATATATTCGTAAAATGCGCACTTGAAAACATAGAAATTCGTATAGATATCCCCAGGACAACAAAAAAATTATTTTTTTTGTAGTTGTGTTACCGCTCTAATACCGTAATATATGACGAGGCGGCTGATTCAGTGGCTAAAAGGTACACGGTCGTGTCCATAGATTCCATTATCATCATCTTAGCGTTTAATCTCGGTTGCAACCCAAACTCTCGCTTCGGTGCCCGGGGTCCACTTTCCGACTTTTTCTTCTCCACTTTGCACAATCTTCGGCATCTCGGGTGGTCAGTCCATTGGTACGGATATCAACCCTTACGACGTCAAGCCAGCCCTTCAACCAGTCACGGACATGAAGGCCGCCGCGAATGCGAGAGTTCCTAACGCAATCCTAACATCCTAACGCATATTCATCTCTGTGACTCGCAGTGACTGCTTGTGTCGCGACAGCACCGGCCACGCTTCACATCCGTAGAAAAGGACAGACCTAATGATGGTCTTATGGACCTGTCCCTTCAATTTAACTGGTATTTTGGGGTCACACATGACAGTCACCTCACCCCATTTAGCCCACGCGGCAGCAATTCGTGCCTTAAAGTCGGAATCAATGTCACCAGACGCTTGAAATACAGATCCTAGGTATTTCACTAGTCCGTGATGAACATGTGCAATGATCATGGGAACCATTAACAACCTGATTACGCCATATAACATTTTTAATTGTTTAAAAATATCACACCATCAAATTATCACAATAGACATCAACAGTAAGCTTTAACTGTTTTAAAGCTGTCTAAACATTGAACATAAGTATTTATTCTAAGAATATAGTTAGTGATATTGGTATAAAAATTATAGTTGGAACATAAATAATTTTTAAACAGTTACGTAATTTGCGAAATTTGATAATACATTTTCAGTAAAGCATAAAAAGAAGCAACGGACATGTAATATACCCACCACACGTTAGCGGATTATCCATTCCGGTTATCTCGGTATATATGCACTTTTCTTCGCGATGTTTATCTTCGATGTCGTTGCGAGGCAAATTAACTTAAAAATGAGATAGTAAGTTTGTTCGTTTGTTACGCCTAAATCACCAATTTTGAGGAATTTCAGTATGGTCACAGATTGGACCTTGGAGGACATAGGCTACTTTTTATTTAAAAAAATTATACGGCAGAACAACGTTTGCCGGGTCAACTAATGTGTTATATATTACATTATGCAAATGACCTCTAGATTGGTCTGACCTACAAAAATAATTTTATATCCTAGTTATTTCTTTAAGATTTTTATTCAATTTTGTACAACAGTTCAGATTTCGTTTCGCCATATTATCGCATGTCAGTTTCATAAGTAACTCATATAAGTAGATTGATTTCAATCAATCCAGCAATGCGAACTATCTTAGAGTTAATAATATCAAGAACCCAAATTTTAACAATTTGAAAATATTTGAGCTGGGAGCAAATAAATTTTCAAATATCCCTGCGAAAGGCCACTCCATTGAAATGTACTTACTAATCTCTCAAAAGGACTCATGCCCTGGTACACAAAACGCACAATATGACTGTTACTAATCTTTTTTTATTGCTGTAGGACAGCAGACAGGCTGACGGCCCGCTTAGAATTTATCAGTTACCGTCGCCTATGGATGTTTGCAACGCCAGTGGCATCGCGAACACGCTGCTGTCCCATAAGGGTACAGGAACTTGGGCCACTAATGCCAGAACACAACACAAGGTTATTATGGCGGCATACTTAAGACCAAAGGTGGTCGCCATCCAGATGGGCTTGAGGCCCTACCACGTAGCTAGGGTGGGCTGTTTAGTCGGCTTTTACGACAGGCCGACCCCGGCCGCAGAGGATAGTATTCTTTCTCCACCCCTGCATAGATAAAAAGTTCTTGATGTGTGACTGACAAAAAAGTAACATGCATGGCATGGTTATGTATTAATCTTTATGTATTTATAAAGGCTTTATAGCAAAATTTAAATTTATATCTAAAAATAAAAACTTTGTTTATATTCTACTCAGTTTTAATTAAATCTTAGAACCAATCTTTATGTGAAATTAGTGTAAGCTACTTAGAACTTTTCTTTTTTTCATGCTGTTTAGCTGCTTTTTTCTTCATATTTTGCAGCCTTTTGTCAGCAGCTATGATATTAATATTAGGTGTAACAACTTTTGAAGGCGAAGAGGATGCTGAACTGCTTGAAGAAATCTTAACTGGTGTTGTGGAACCAGATATATGTGGAGGAGATTTAGATGCGGAGGACGCCTTGCTGGAAAACCCTGTTGGGAAACCTTGTGAGTTTAGGCATGATGCACACTGCCATCCACTCATGTCATTGTCACTAATAACTGGTTTGTGGCAATCCTAAAACAACAAAATAACATAATTTTAATGAATATTAGGGGATACTTCACAGCATTTTTAAAACGAAAAATTATAAAGCTTCAAATCTTTCAAATAAAAATTATTAACCCTTTGCATTCAAGAGGTGATTATCACTCACCACATTTCATCAATGATTATCACCTCTCGAGTGCAAAGGATTGATTTGTAAATTAGTTAAGTTTAAGTTACCTGATGATACAAAGCTCGGCAAGCATTACATTCAACTAATTGGTTGCCAGCCTGTACAGCAATTTGTCGGCACACAGCACAAGTCAAGTCCTCTTCCAACAGAGCAAATGCCAATTGCCCATCCATCACTGAGTCGTCGTTATCTCTTTCTGGAATCTGTATTTGTTGCGGACTTTGTTGTGGTATCGGCACAGTCTTAGCTGACTTATCAATTTTATGTTTAATTCTAGGTGATTCCATCTTCTCTTCATTTAAATATTTCTTAGGTAGGACATTCCCGAGTGTCTTGCTACTGCCATGAGTCTGCCGAATATGCTCATCGAGGGTAAGCCGAAGCTGCTCAGTAGAATCTAATGCGCTTGAATGTAAATATTTTAGACAAAGTTTTATTGATGGGTCAAAATCAATTGAAGCCATTATCAACCTGCAACTACGCTGTTTCCAGAAGATTATAATTTACTTTGCTCGAAATTTTAATTACTCATAAGAAATAAGAATTATATGAAAAAAAATCAACCAAACAGCAAACACGATTATTTGCAAATGACAGAAATGTCAGTGTCTTAGTGTCAGTCCCTTTTCAGGAGTGCATGTTGTTGTTGTTTTAATTTGCCAATCTGGCAGGCAAAGGACTTGGTCCATACAGCCTTCAGGAGTCCATGTGCATTGCCATTTGCCACATTATTTCTTTTTAATAACTTAGAGATGTATAGGTACTTAGGTAATTGGCTAATTTAAGATTATTTTTCGAGTACAATAATTATGTCAATCGTTAAAGAAATAAAGCCACAACAACGACAATCAAATCAAACATCAAATTTTACATATATGTATTTTATATTTGTATTTGCCGCGGCTCAGGGCCAGGACTGTCTGACTCTGAATTAATATTAGCTTGTGTCGAAGTCGATGTCATTAAAAAAATAGGATAGGAAGGGAAAATCAGCATTGCCAGATGGGGGGAATTCCCTGCAAATTCGGGGTTTTTTCGACTTTGGGTGGAAGATTCTTTGGGGGGACCTACGGGGGGAAAATTAAGTTGGGAGAAATTTTGGAGGTTTTTTAAGTGCCAATAATTCATTCAGAGACACAATTACCATCACTACAATTATTATATAATACGATATGTTTTTATTTTATTTTTGAGAGCGTTACGAAGTATGATAGGAGTTAAACTAAGTGACAGAATAAGAAATAGTGAGATAAGGAAACGTTGTGGTCTGAAAGAAGATGTAGTGACAAAAACTGAGAAAGGTATGCTGAGATGATTTGGCCATGTTGAGAGAATGAATGAAGAACGATTGACGAAAAAAGTGTATAAGGCGAGTGTGAATGGAAGTGTTGGAAGGGGTAGACCTAGGCGGACGTTTCGAAACCAGATCAGGGACGTCTTGAAAAAGGCCAGGTCAAGAGTACCCTAAACCAAAGGGCATGTATGAAGAGAATAATGAAAGTGGACGAAGCGAAACAAGTATGTAAGGAAGTGGTCTCTGCCTACCCCTACGGGAAAGAGGCGTGATTATATGTATGTATGTATGTATATGTTTTTATTGGACTGTCGAACGCTGGTATTTATAATTCCAGCGTGGACATACTAGTGTTAGTGGAAATTTTGGAGGCTTTATAAGTGCCAATAATTCATTCACAGACACAATTACCATCACTACAATTATTATATAATACGATATGTTATTATTGTACTGTCGAACGCTGGTATTTATAATTCCAGGGTGGACATATTAGTGTTAGTGACAAATCTCGCGAAGGACGCCCAAAATCCGCCTTCACTGAAGATAACATCATTAGTGTGAGACAACTAATTCTCGAAGATTGTCATGTGACGTATCGAGAGATAGAGGCTCTATTAGGTATCTCAGGGACAACCATTCAGAAGATCTTGCATGAAGCGCTTGGTGTGAGAAAGCTAGTTTGCCGTTGGATACCGCATCTGCTTTCTGACGATCACAAAGCGGCCCGCGTCAGATGGTGTAAGAAAACTCTGCAAAGGATCAACCGAGGAGAGTCAAATCACGTCTACGACATCATCAGTGGTGACGAATCTTGAATCTATACCTACGATTCTGATTGCAAACAACAATCTACAATCTGGGTCTTTCAAGACGAGCCAAAGCCGATTAAAGTTGTTCGTTTTCGAAGCACTTCAAAGAAGATGGTGGCCACGTTCGTTGGAAAAACCGGTCATGATGTTACTATTGCACTTGAAGATCGTAGAACGGTTAATGCAGAGTGGTACACCACAGTTTGTTTACCACAAGTCATCGCCGAACTTGTAAAATCTAACTCAAAGCGATGCATCATCCTGCACCACGACAACGCAAGCTCACACAGCGCTCGTCAAACGATTGAGTATTTGAAGCAAGAAAAAGTAGAAATTCTTGACCATCCTCCATACAGTCCTGACCTAAGCCCTAACGATTTCTTTACATTTCCTAAAATTAAGAAAAGTCTTCGTGGTCAAAGGTTCCAGTCCGATGAAGAAGCAGTCGACACTTTCAAGTCAGCCATTTTGAACACCCCCACTTTAGAGTGGAATAAATGTTATAATAACTGGTTTGAGCGAATGGAAAAGTGTATTAAGCTACGCGGTGAATACTTTGAAAAACAATAAAAAGTACTTTATGATTCTAGTCGTGTTTTTCTCTTCAAACGACAAAACTTAAAAGGCATGCCTCGTAGTGTCACAGCCACTGACCAGCGTAGCGTGCGCATCTCTGTAGTATGGAGATGGTGCTTGTTTGTTGCCCAACACTCTGACCCGTAGAAAACAGCAGGTTTAGTGGCTGTTTTGTACATCTGTCACTTAGCTTAAGCGGCATTTTATTTTATAATTAATGTATTTCTAAAATTGAGGTAAACAATAAAGAATTATCTATCTAGCGACTTTTGCTTTTTTATTTCTCCTTTTAAAATAAGTAAAAACTGTTCTGGGAATTTTTTATTTCAAAAAGCTTATTTTCGGGGGTTTTCGAAAAAAGTTGGGGGAAATTCACATAGCCATCTGGCAACACTGGGGAAAATTAAGGGGAGAAAACGAAACAAAGTTTGAAATTAAAACAAAATGTTTTATTTGAAAATAATATTTTTAAGTACATTTATATGTGGTTTAAAAGCACAGGATGGTCCAGATCCGTGGAATTATGTTGACAGTTCTACAATAATAAAAAATGATCACGACTCTCACGAGCATGATGTCCCACCTGATATTCGAATGGCTCTAAAAAGAAACATTGTTTTAGAAAACAAAGGAAACACAGGTATTTGCGATTGGGCTTTCAGGAGAATCCTTGCAATAATGCTTAAAACTGGTCAAATTCAAGTAAGTAGTATTTAAAATTTCGCATAGTTCGTCGTTGCAGTGGCATCATACTCCCACACAGTATTACTCTTTCAGGAAGATGGTGTAACAGTTTCATTGCAATTTAAATTTAGTCAGAATCACTGGAGTACTTTGAATGAATATGTAAAACCTGGCACTCCTATCTCAGAAGATTTATTCAGACGAACTCTTGGATATGTTGAGGAAGCTATCTACAAGCCAACAATATCTGAAAAAATAATCATGGCATGGACTGATTATATTCAAATATACCTCTCTGAGTACAAGGTATGAATTCAGACTTTTTATTGCCTCTGAGAATTGTAATGTTTAATATTTACATACAATATGCTTTATGAGAAAAATAGTGTAATGTTTACAGAAATTATATTTTCGATTAAAATTCTGTAATAATAAACAATATAATATTAAATAATATATCTTATATTACTTATCCATAAGCATTGTTTGGCCATTTAATGCACGAGGAAGAATGCCATATAACAAGGAAAATGATAGAAATGAGACTGGATGGATACAGGAGTAAAGGTAGTCCAAAAATAAGATGAATGGATTGCATAAAAGATAATATAACAAAAAAAGGGTGTGAATGTTGAGATGACAGCTAACAGAATAGAGTGGAAGAAGAGAGTGTTGTGCTGACCCCATATAATGTGGGATAAGGGCAGGAGAAGAAGACCTCCATACTAATATTATGAGTGTAAAAGTAACTGTATCTGTTCAAATTTCAAGCCTAAACTTCTGAATCAATTTTAATGAATTTCAGTATAGAGATGGATTGGACCTTGGAGACGGACATAGGCTGCTTTATTTTTAAATTTATATGGCAGAACAACGTTTTCCAAGTCAGCTACTAGTATATAATAATAAAATATAGAACATGCTAGGTATATGTCAATGAATGCAGACCTATTCTCTATTCAAGTATAAGTTGCAAGGATTTTTAAAATTTACATTATGGTACAATGCTGATGTTATTATTATATTAGTCTTAATCTATTTGAATTATTTCAAATACTTATTAGATTATTGGTTCACCTCTCCTCATCATTCACTCACCAGGTAAAGTCCGGGTGCGAAGCAGGAAGAATTTCGTATGTTAACCTATTATTACCTATCTCTGTCACTCCCGCGTAAATATAATGAGTCCTCGCTCGCACAGATCAATGACCGCCATCCTCAGAGATTGTAAACCTTTTACCTGAGACTGTAAATTAGATAGACTAGATGATAATATAGACAAAACTGTTGATTATTTTGTAATAAATGTGACAGGCGAGACATCGTCTGAAAGCAGTAACTCCGATACAGAGGAATCGGATTCTGATTTTTGAACTTTTATTTTTTTATTTCTGCCAAGTTAGTAATTGTAACTCGATTTTTATAACTGATAATATAAAATCTAAATAAATTATTTATTATAATAACAATAATTTATTTAATAAGTTAGTAGTTTTTTTTCTCCTTCATACATTTTATATAAACCACACTTAATACAAAAATGTTTGTGACCACTGTCAGTAGGTAAAGAGGTCATTGTACGAATTTCTTCCTGCTTTGCGCACGGACTATAGTATATTTTCATCCAACTTCTTGAATCAGGAGACTTAAACCTATCTTGTTAATCTCATATGAATTGAAATATACATCCCATTAAGATAGAATCTTATTTTCAGATATATATAACTTGGACATTGGGAACATTAGCAGCAGCACTTGTTGTATTATGGCTGTGGAAACGCATGTCTCATAAGCACCTATTTATTATAATGTTTGTAATTTTATATGTGTATGAAATATTTATTTCTTATAAGGTAAGATACATTTTCTCCTAAGCTCTCGAGTATAACTATATTTTGTAATTTTAATAGCTAATTATGAACTGAAATAAAAAAAAATCATTTTAGGAGGCTGAGGATAAAGAATACCAGAAATTTGTTAATGCATTAAATGCTTGTAAATGGTATTTTTGGACGTCCAGCTGTGATATACCATCACCAGATTTGGTTAATTTTCTTAAACATATGAATCCAGCCAAAATATGTGTGAGGATGTTCACCACTATCATTTCTGAGCCCATGGTTACACTTAGTGCTTGTATTAAACCTATTATACATGATATTACAGGTTGGTATAAATATCATTATGTATTTGAATATGCCTAAAAGGGGTGTACAATAATGGGATGGAACCCACTACCTCTTAATTGCAACTGTGATATAATTATGACTAGATAATCAGAAAATTATCACCACGTTTTACGGCAACCAGATGATTATGTGGGAAACAAATGTCTGGCCATGCCACCTCCACCGGGCCCCAGCAGGAGGGGTAGATCCAAAAAGTGCTGGCTTGACGTCGTAAAGGGTGATATGTGTGCCAATGGGCTCACTAACAGGGATGCTGAAAACCGTGCGAAGTGGAGTAGAAAGAGTCGGAAAGCGGACCCCGGGCACCGAAACGGAAGTTTAGGTTGCAACCGGGATACTACTCTTAGATGATGATGAATCAGAAAATTATTATATACTATATAATAACTATTGATTTTATATTATTCTATTGCTGTGGAACAGCAGACAGGCTAACGCCCAATTAATAGTAAGCAGTTACCATCGCCTATGGATATACATATACTCACACATAGAACTAGAATCAGGGTCACTCACGATGGAACATAACACTGTGTTATTATGGTGGCATATTTAGAGATCAGTGTGATTGCGATCCAAATGGAGCCCTAGAACATAGCTAGAGTTGTTTTGTCGCCTTTCACGAGAAACTTCAGATGAAGGGGTCAGTATTCTTATTCCACCCTGCATGGAGAAAAATTTGTGAAAATGCTGCAACTCGAATGACATTTTATTCTTCTTGTTTCAACTCAGTTGTAGCCATCCAAACCTAACCCTTTGGAGCTCGAGGTACATTGTTGAGTACTGTCACATGCTACTTCTTTTGAATCGCATGAATGCTTTCGGTAGCTCATTCTTTTCATGGCTAGAGAGGCATTAGAATTTAAATGGAAAATATTTGGCTTTTTTTTTCTTTTTACACAGGTATCTTATCCCCTAAGCTAAGAAAAAAAAAGTTTCTTATGCACTAAAAATTTGTCTTAAATGAATTTTAATTTTGGAATGTCCTAAGAACAAATTGGCAATATTTTTGTACACCTGTGATTAAATGCAAAATAACATGGGTGTGAACATTTTGTTTTCAGATGGACTTTGGTGGCCATTTAATAAAATTACATATGGAGTAATCATAATATCACTGAATTTACTGATTATCTTATTATTTATCACTTTTATATTTAATTATATATTTAATGTTCCAATAGATTTAACTTTTGGTTTAATTGGAGTTGGTTTCAAACAACGAAGACGGCAATTGTTTTCATCAAACAACAGTAATGTTACACATGAAGCTCATAGAGCTGATAATGCAGGCATAAGTAATTCAGCATTAGAAAAAATATTAGATGTATGTTCTCAAGCCCTTGCCATTCAGAATAATAAAGATACACAAAAACAATTAAATGTTGTACAAAATAATCAATTAAATGCTCGCAAAGTTCCTGCGATCAAAAGAAGTTTAAGTACTGGCCGATTGCCTAGTTCATCAACTTTTGAATATTATGATAAGAATAATCTAAGGCAAAGGAATGTAAAGTTTGATGTTGGCGGTGGTGATACTTTGTAATTTAATCTTTTTTATAATCATGTTTGTTTTAATATAATGATATTATTTTATACAGAGATGTTATGGATATAAAATTGGTGATCTGAATAGATTTATGAAATTAGTTTTAGATATGGGATATACAATTATTTTGGATTATCAGTTAGTTTTTGGATATTAGATTCTGAAGATTTTGTATAAGTAAATAGATAATGACTTTACTTTCAGGTTATCTTTTTATACTCCATAACAAAAATTTAAGCCCTATCATAAATTATTTTCATTTGATGAACTTTTACACCAGTTTGTACTATGGATAAAATTTTATTTATGATATCCGATAGGTTCAGTTACGGAGCTACATAACATCTCTAGTTTTACATAAGTAATGGCCTAGTTAGGATAAACTAAGTTGGATCCGATACGATCAATTTGGGTATGGTGTGGCAGTTAACTAATGTCTTCTTACAAAATGAATTTACTAATTTCCGAATTAACATTAACAGCATATACCGATTGAGGAGAACAATTTGTATCTTATTAGTATTGTATATTTGGTATCTTTAGTGACTTGTACATTATTATTGTGCCTCCATATAGCTGCAATCGTGCCATAAGCTCAAGAGCTATTGATGGGATGGTAATATGGGATGCTTTGGTTTCATTTGATATTGTTTTATATACAGGTCTATTCAATTTCAAATACCTATTTATTATCATCATAATCTGTATAATGTAATTTCTAACATATAGATAGTGCATGTAATGACGTAATTTGTGATATGATATAAATAAGGCTTCGAAGTTTCTACAACTATGATTACTGTTCCCGTCCCATTGTACAAATAGAAATACGGCTGTTCAATTTTAAAACAGTAAAGGAGACATTTTACAAAATCGCTTTTTTAGTGTTTGCAATTCAAGTGGAATTTTGTGAACATGATCCAATCCATATTTTTTTAAATGTAACAACAATGTTGTTAGTTTCTGTGTTTTGAAATTTGGCAGCCAAATAATTTGATAATGTTAATTGGGAGAGTGGTGTTGTTGCTGATCTGATTTTCATAGTACAAAGCAGCATTTAGATCATCAGATTTCAATCAAAAATTATAACCGGTTGAGTCAGGAGTAGCCATGTCAGATTTAACACAAAAGTATACAACGTATAACTTTATTTGCTGATGGTCTTCCATGTTTACATGCGTAAAGACTAACAGAATACAAGTCACTGCTACAGCCAGATAGATGGTCTTTGTGAGACAGAAATCTTCAGCACTTTTAAAAAATAACTACTGGTTGTGTTACCATGGATGGGGTCGTCATATGAACAATCTTGTAAATATACAAGATCTATTAACATAGAACATCTAATAAGATGTTCTTGTAGGTTAGTGATTAAACTACGGACGCGGAGCAGGAAGAATTTCGTACAATGACCTCTTTACCTACTGACAGTGGTCACAAACATTTTTGTATTAAGTGCGGTTTACATAAAATGTTTGAAGGAGAAAAAATTTACTAAATTATTAAATAAATTATTGTTATTTTAATAAATTATTTATTTAGATTTTATATTATAACAGTTATAAAAACAGAGTTACAATTACTACGAGGCATGCCTTTTAAGTTTTGTCGTTTGCAGAAAAAAACACAACTAAAACCATAGAGTACTTTTTATTGTTTTTCAAAGTATTCACCACGTAGCTTAATACACTTTTCCATTCGCTCAAACCAGTTATTATAACATTTATTCCACTCTAAAGTGGCGGTGTTCAAAATTTCTTTACAATTGTTTACAATCCCGGAAGACGGCGGTCATTGCTCTGTGCGAGCGAGGACTCATTATATTTACGCGGGAGTGACAGAGACAGATAATAACAGGTCAACGTACGAAATTCTTCCTGTTGCGTATTAAACGCCTTTGTTTACATTTTGATATCCCAGTGTTGTTAATTCACAGCAAACTGATGTATTAAACATGAATATTTTACAATGAATCGTGTTGTTAATAATTCTGTGATATTTTGTATACCGTATTGTTTTTTTTTTTTTACTTATATGATAATAAATGATAAACAATTTAATGCCAATAATTTTATTTATGTGATGCCTTGGTGAGGAGGTGACAAGATCAATCAGTTAAAAATGTATAATATAAAAATTCAGCTTATATTAATTGAACATAATTAAATATACTAAAAATTTTAATTAATAGATAATTTTAACAGTTAATTAAGTACTACTTCTACTCTTACATAACTTTGGTTTTAATAATATATTAAAAAATGTATCTTTTGAAAAAATAGCAAAAAACATCCACAACAAATGATTGTTAGTGCATAAGAAAAAGATTTAACTAAAACAATTGCAAAATTTGTTTATTAGAAATAGGATGAATAAAAATAGTATACTAGAATATAATACAGTAGTATCCGCTTGTAAGAACCGATCACTTAATATGAAATGTTTTACAGTGCAAAATGTAAAAACCTATAATTTTAGGCACTCAATAAACAAATTCATTATGTATTCGCAAAATGTTGCATATTATAACCTATTTTTAAAACATGAACGTAACTAAGTGGTTCTGAACGCAACGAGAGAAAGACGAACGCATTTGATTTGACACATTCTACCCAATACAAGATGGCTACCAATACAATAGTCACGCCATTCAAATATAATTACGTCGATATTATATCGACAGGCGGAGATAATAACGCCTTTGCTTGTTTTTGTGACTACAGTGGCGTTGTAGACGTTGAAGTTCGTGTAAATTTTATGCTCGGTGACCATTTGCCTAAACGTGTTTGTCACTTACCCTAGTCATTCTAAGCGGACTCTACTATAGTACATATTCTGACGAAACTTAAAAGCTAAATTACCAAGGACTAGTTCGCATTACCGTATCATTCAAATAATATTGAACTGATTTTTCGCTCATCTGACATATAAGACTATACCTATAATAAGGTATGCTATTGAAGCATGTCACTCAACTGATGTAGTCTACCTTATTACAACGGTAATCCAAAATTTAATCAGACGATTAAAAATTCAGTTAATAAGACGCTCACCACGACGGGTCACATCGCAACTCAAAAGATCCTCCATATTTATGTACTACAAAGGTTTTCATACAAACATGTATCTACGTGAATTGTTCTGTGCATTACGGTCAATCGTACCTTAAGCAACGCATCGGACACAGAAAACGTTTTTAATACACACATTCCACAGAAAGCAGAGCTACGAAGGTAAGGAAGCTGAGTTATTCCATTGCGACGTGGCCCGTCTAGTGTGCGATGTTCTTAAAAATAATTACAATACCTGTATAACAAATACACATATTTTATTGCTGCATATCGATTAAACACGATTACAATAAATTATATAAAAAGTACTTTAAAAGTACGCTGCATTATTGTGATATATCTTGAAAATTTGAACTTACGTAAAGGCTAATATTATTAAAACTATTATCACAAAACAATATTAAGAGCTGAAAAGTATTCGAATATGTGGCGAAGTATCTAGTATTCGAAAAAACTATTTCTGAATATAGAACTACTCTCTACTGGGCCCTTAATATCACTCCCTATGGAAACGATAGGTGAAAGAGCACTCTTAATCTAAAGAGTTCTACTAAATAGAGAAGATATAACTGCGTAGGCTGTGGCATTAAATGAGAATAGAGATATAAAAAACATGTCGAATTAATCATTCGAATAAAATAGAGATTTATTTGTTTGAGAGAAACACTGAAGGCAGATCAAAAGTAATACAATCGAAAAGTATTGCTTTTGACTGAACAACAAAGAGCTAAATCTACCGTTAATTTACGTGAATCAACACGAAACAACTTTGGTCCAGGTATAACAATCCAGTGTTTAACAATTTATCTCACAACATACACTATACTTAAGTTTCTGCCAATAAGCAATAAGTGTGTCATCGGCAACACTAACACGCACGAGGGAACCGCAATCGTTGTTTCTTTCGAATAATTGATCATACCAGACCCTAAAATGTAACATTATAAACATTTTTTTTAAAAATTAAACCATCAAATGTTAGTTGCAAAATATATACTTCTGATCAAAATAATGGAAACTTGAAGTTTGGTTTTGACTGAGTTTAATTTTTATTTACATTTAATTTTTTACATAATACAATACAAATTTTTTTTACATAATACAAATAATGCCAGTTAATTATGGATATTATAAGGTATCATTTAACGAATATTTATGTTTCAAATTAAAGTTAAATTTATTTAGCTATTGTGTTTTGTTCAACAGATATGTTTTTCCCTATAAGAAGAAATTGTTAAATGTTAGAAACAAAGATGTAGAACAGAAAAATGTTTAAAAAAGTGTATTCAGTATCTCGCATTTCCTCCCCGGGCTCTTATCACTACTTCCATGTGGTTCCTCATGGAACGTATAAGCTTCACAATCTTGTGCTGTGGGATGTTATCCCACTTTTCTTGTATAGCTATTTTAAGCTGGCCAAGCGTCTCCGGAGCAGGATTTCTCGTTCTGACTGGTCTCTTCAACTCATCCAATAGGTGTTCTATAGGATTCATATACGAGCTTCTTGCTAGCCAGTCCAGAACCGCAATACCGACTTCGCTCAGGTATTCATTTATAATGCCTGCGGTATGAGCCCTGGCATTGCCCTGCATAAAAATGAAATCTTCGCCAGTAAAATGACCCATTTCAATGACGGTAACCGAGGTCCAGATACAAACGCAAGTTCGGTTTTTCTATCGGCGCTTATGCCTCCTCAAACCGTCCATGAACCGCCACCGTAACTGACTCTTTCTTCAATGCAACACTGTGCAAAACGCTCTCCCTCTTCGATACACCTTCTTTCTTCCGTCATTACCATACAGCATGTTCTTACTCTCGTAGAAAAGAGCACTTTGCTCCATTCAAGGTATGACCATTTTAAGTGCTCAAGTGCAAAGTTGAGCCGCACTCTTCGGGTGTATACCGTCAATTTTGGGCCATTAGCTGTTTTATGAGGTTTCATGCCACGCTCCGCCAAACTTCTTCTTATGGTAAAATCGCTTATAGTCAATCTTCGAACCTCACGGAGCCGCTGCTACAGTTGAATAGAATGCTCAGACGTGACTCGATGTCTACCAGATCCTGGACGGCGAGTAAACATACCAGTCTCCCGATAACGCTGATATAGTCTAGTGACAGCAAAGAAGCTTAGATGCATTTGTCCACAACACGCTGACGATGCCCTGCATCCAGCAACGCCAGCGGCTTCTGTGGGTGAAGTATCCTTATTTTTTAGGAAAAGATCTCTTTGGTAGGATGTCTCAGAGCTTAGTTAACAACCACGCTCAGCTCAGATCTCAGTTAAAAAAAAACGATTTTTTATGCAAAACAAATGGGATTGAGTACAGAAATTCAGATGGATTCACATTGAAAATAATCTCTACATTTACTTATTGGATGAAAATACGAAATTTAAATTCAAATTTGGAATTCTGGTACACCATTGTGCACTAGACTGCCAGCTATTTGGTGACGTATTTTTTTTTTAATGATATTGTGGCGCGCATCAGTTTACATCGCTCGCCATCATATTTGAGCGGAAAATACTGATAGGCGCAGGCGCCACCCTTTGCTGTCAGGGGAAGCTCATCCGATCGCTCACGACAGTCAGTCATCCACCGCGAGCCAAGATGGAAGGCTGCACGCACGCCTCGTAACCAGCCGCGCGCCTCCATATATTTGACAATCGCAAAGACCGTTTAGTTTTAGCGTATATCGTATTGTGTGTGTGTGTGTTGTCCTGTTTTTCATTTAAATGCCGTTTGAATACTTGCAGTAGTGTTTCGATATTTTGATGAGAAGTATATCAATTAAAATTTTAAATGAAATGAAAACATGTTCACGAACTCAATCATCCATTAACTTACTTTTCAAATTTTACTTGATAACACAGTCAAATGTAAACTCTGAAATAGAGAATACTCTACTTGGAATTAAAGCTTTGGGCATGTTAAAAATAATGAGGAATGCAAACTTTCAAAAATATGTTGTAGGTACTTGGAAGTAATTTTTTTTATTGCTTTGGAAGAGCAGACGGGACGGGCTGACGGCCCACTTAATAATAAGCGGTTATCATTCATCAGACCATCGATGTTTGCAACGCCAGTGGCACCGCTAACACGCAGTCGTCCGCATTGGGGAATTGGAACCTGAGTCACTAATGCCGAAACACAAAACAAGGTTATTAATTATGGCGGCATAATTAGAGATCGAGGGTGGTTGCTATCCAGTCGAGATTGGAGCCTACCACCTAGGTAGCTAGAATTGTTTTGTCGAAGTATAGTATTCTTACTCCACTACTGCACGGAGAAAAACATATCCCGTCTTAAATATTGTACATTAGGCATGTCTTCCTTTTTATTTCGTTATATCTATAACACATGATAAACTTGTATGTATAAGATTTCAGATCTAAACCAGTTATTTAAACGAAACATATCAGACCCTGAACTATATAAAAACTTTATTAAATAACGCAATAATACGCTCATTTTAACAAAGCGTCACTTATTCTAAAATCTACATAGCTTCAACTTGCGTTCAATAATTATAGACTGAATAATCGTGGTAATAATATAATAGACAAAATATTAATATGTCACACATAACGTGGACAAATCTAATTGGATATGTGAAGTGAACGATATTAAATAAAGTGCATTAAAAACTAGCGACAGCTATCAAAATGAATTATAACTATCAATGAAACACTTGATGATTGTTTTAAATATTAAATATTTTATCACCTAAATGTATGTATATTTAATTGAAATGCTTGAATTGATAATGCCGATGCGTGATATTGCCTTATATTATATATTGTCGAACATATCCGATCAACCGCGTGTCATTTCCATAACCACCCTCGAAATCGCTCCATTATTTTATATTATAGAAATAGTTTAAACACAATACATTGTCATGTATTTAATTAAATGCTTTAAATGTGTTTTATGCATGATTTGTTCATATTTTAGTTATGAAAACTAAACGGTAATCGTTTACGAATGAAAACATACTATCCAGTGATTGTTTCAACACTTTTTGTATTTTAAATATCTTTAGTAAGATGTGGTCATAATATTTAAGTAATTTTTTAACTGGAATGATAACAATACTACGGTTAATTTCTTGCAATTATTAATCGTTGAACTATTTAACTACATATTCATATAGATAATATAAAAAAATTATACTGTAGCAATTCACACAGCGACATCTAGTCTCAAAATAAACAGTAAAGCATTTGTGTTATGGCTACTTTACAATTTATCCTTTTAATTTTACAATATCAAACACAACCCATCGTCTTTTTGTAATAGTCTATTACTAGAAGACTATAATATACATAAACATTTTAACTGTATCTAGTAGTACTAGTATAAACGTCTTTTATTAATGAAACTAGATGATCATCAGGAATCTTTCTTGTAGAACAAGGCTCATTGTTTATAACACTGCAAAACTTTTTTACTTCACAATTTGGCACCATTTAGTCTCCATTATGATATTATCTAATTCATTAACACATTGACTGCCGAATACTCGGATCCGGGTATAATGGCTATACATTTTGGCATGTATACCAACCATTCAGTTGTTAAAATAATCATTACCATATTTTATCAGTCATTCATGTATCAAATTACCTAAAAACAAAGTTTACATGGTTTCTATTTGGAAGTTTGAAATGGCAGTCAGTGTTCAAATTTTAAATTTAAACATGGAATCTTATTGTAAAGTGATATTTCAGACTGTTACATACTACTTTTTTATACAAATAGTCAAAACATTCAAATATTTCGACACTTTTCGTATTAATTTAAAATTGGATAACTGTTACTTTATATATTATGTACTTTTCATAATAAATCTGCAATCTATGCAATTTCGCCTAAAGGCAATCTAAACTAACATTGTCACATCACTAGTAACAATAACTTTTTATTCTATTTTAACTTCTCATTGGCTACTTTGTGACTAAAATAATTGTGTCTTTTGAATACAAATTATTACAATTATACTGCCGTGTTAATTACAGCTCCTCTTCTTTTGATTCATAACCTAAGTATTAGTGTAAGATCTATTGTCAATATAATGAACTTTATAGACAATACTGTGTGACTTTCATATCATGGATAGTAAATTTTCAGATCCTATACTCAATAACACTTAACCACAAATAAATAATACATACCAAATTATTATCACAAGAAATGTTAAAGTTATGTAAATGCAATTTTTATAAATCTCAATCTTTTGTAACAACTGTTTTTCTACAATTATGCAAATATAAGAGAATAATATATGTCTAGACTCATTTCGTTGTATTCACACTTACATTAATCTGGAATGTATTCAAAATCATCTCAGTCCTTGAATTATTATTTACTAATAGCAAAATATTTACGATGTACGTACCAACATTTGAAATGAATAATTAAAGGCGGTTACTACATACTACATGCTTTTAAATGCGATAATATACTTACTCTACATCCGCTGATCGAATGGAACATGATTTAATAATGACTAGGATCAAAATGACTATGAATTGTAGTTGCATAACAGTGGGATTAAACGAAATATTTACATAACCAAGCATTTTTCCCTGCCGCTGGCTGACGCTTCACCACCTTCTTTAACCACTTTATCTTTCTTTTTCTTACTTTTACCATCAACTTGGAGCGATACATTTCTGTTTTTCTCCATGTTTAGTAACTCCTGAAACCCAAATTCATTTTATTATATCTGCAAAAACAATATATATATATATATATATATATATATATATATATATATATATATATATATATAATATATATATTTAATGTAAAATAAATGGGCTACTTTAAAGGAGGGATATCAAAAAGCTGGAATGGCTTTAAAATTATTTAGTCTGGAATATCTAAGCAACAAATAGTGCCCCCGAATATAGCCAGTATTTATCTTATAAATCATCTCAATATATTATTAAGTATTGGAATTAATTCATATCGTTTTAAGAGATGGCGTAGGTAGGACAGAATTCCGTTGTCACCGACAGTAATGTATATATTCATCTTGAAACAGCTATCATTGAACATCATTTACTGTACACTAGCTGTGTCCGCGACTCCGTCCACGTGGAATAGTGACTTTGGGCAGCATTTTTTTGGATATATCTTATGGTTTATTTTGGATTACAAACCCTATAAACCCTAAAATATAAATTAATGAAATATACAAATTGCGTTCGAACCTGCATAGTCCAGCCTATGCTGAACCCTATTTCATATGATTGATGATATAAACCGGAGGTCAACTTAAATTGGAATATAGAATTTCCGAAACTTATCATTTTTAACTAAAACTATTTTTCTTTTTTCTAAAATAAAAATAGCCTAAGTTACTCCTTGACACATCAGCTATTTGCCAGTGAAAGTCCCGTCAAAATCGGTGCAGCCATTTCAGAGATTAGCCGGAACAAACAGACAGACAGACAAAAATTGTAAAAAATGTTGTTTTGGTATATATAGCGTGTATACGTCCGAATGCACTTAGTAAAAAGCGGTTATTTTAATATTACAAGCAGACCCTCCAATTTTATTTATTTGTATAGATGAAACTAAAAAGTTAAAAATAAATTACAGTTAAAAAAAACTAAAAAACACGCTTTTATAAAAAATCAAACTAAAAGGTAAAAAATAATTTTCAATAAATTTAAATTAAGGATAGTGGGATTAACAAAAAATGAATTTTATTGTAAAAAAGTGTGGGATGCTTGTTGTCAATTTTCAAAATAACAATTGACAACAAGCACCCCACACTTTTTTACAATAAAATTCATTTTTTGTTAATCCCACTATCCTTAATTTAAATTTATTGAAAATTATTTTTTACCTTTTAGTTTGATTTTTTATAAAAGCGTGTTTTTATTTTTTTTTATTTTAGAAAAAAAAAATAGTTTTTGTTAAAAATGATCAGTTTCGGGAATTTTATATTCCAATTTAAGTTGACCTCAGATTTATAACATCAATCATATGAAACAGGGTTCAGTTTAGGCTGGAACTTGTAGGTTCGAACGCACGTATTCCGGAGACGCATGGCGTAACAGTTACATTCGATAACACTGACTGTTTGCATATTTCATTTATTTATATTTTAGGGTTTATAGGGTTGTAATCCAAAATAAACCATAAGATTTATCCAAAAAATGCTGCCTAAAGTCACTATTCCACGCGAACGGGGTTGCGGGCATAGCTAGTTTTATTATGAAAAAAATGCTGCTGAAGCTCATCATATTTTAGTGTAAGTGTATAGTGAACATGCTCTTGCTGAGCAAACATGTCGGTAATGGTTTGGATATTTCAAAGCTGGTGATTTGAGAGAAAGAAAAACATTTATTTGTCAAAGAAAACGACACTACTCAAGTACACCATTACATGAAACTCTTAATATAAAATGATTTCCGCAATCCTGACAAACGAGGATGGCCACTCAGCATTTTGCTGCATCGAAATTGTTCCCACACAGCGCTGGTTTTCAGTGCCAACCCTCAGTTGTACTACATTGAAACGATTCAAAAGCAATTCAATCAATTGTACAAGGCATGGATGATACTGCAGCTAATAGAATGACAGTGAGCTTTAGAAAATTATTATTACCTAAATATTAATTATAATAAATAAATTAAGAAACAATACCATATTATATACACATGAAAATATATAACAGACATTATGAAAATAACCACTTGTCAAACAATAAACAGTTAAGCAATTACAATTTAAAGATAATTCACAAATAGGTAAATAGGGTCTTTTCTGTTCAGTCATTAAATATTTTTTATAATTTATTAATTTGGAAGTGATTTGAAGTTGTAAGACAAGGAGTGACCTGGCCAGCCGAAAAAATTTGAATATAAAGACTTGGAGGCATTGCTCAATGAAGACTCATCTCAAACACTTCAAGAATTGTCTATTTCATTGGAAGTTGACTTATCAATGGTAGGAAAACCGTCTTAAAACTTTAGGCATAATCCAGAAGGAAGGACATTGGGTCCCATATGAATTGAAACCAAAGGTAAGAAAAGGTTTTCTGCATCGAATTGTCACTGTTGATGAAAAATGGATCCATTACGACAATCCATAATGCAGAAAGTCTTGGGTTAAGGCCGGCCAACCATCAACATCCATGGCAAAGCAAAATATCCATGGGTCTGATGTGTCTAAGCTCCTGCTGTGTATTTGGTGGGATCAGAGGGGTGTGATTTATTATGAACTGCTGAAACCGAAGGAACCCATAACTGGGGATTGTTACCGACTGCAATGGATGTGATTGAGTCGTGTGATGAAAGAAAAACGGCCGGAATACTCCGAAAAACACGACAAAGGCATTTTGCTGCACGACAATGCTCGTCGGCACGTCGCAAAACCGTTACTAAAGTACCTAAATACATTTAAATGGAAAGTCCTATCGCACCCACCATATTCTTCAGATAATCAATTGTTTTGTTCGATGGCTCATAGTCTGTCTGAGCAGAAGTTAAATTCTTAAGAAGAGTGTTAAAAATAGGTTGATTCGAGGATTGTATAAAAAGACGAGACGTTCTTCTGACACGGTATTCATACCCTGGCCGATGGATGGTCAAAAGTAGTAGAAAGTGATGGGCAATACTTTCATTTGTGTAGTTTTTATTTCCCATTGATAACAATTTTTTAATTCATTAAAAATTTTAGGAATTAATTCCAACACCTAATATAAATAGTAAAATAGATTTTTACCTGAAATAATTGTGTTACATTATGGTTAGTCTTTGCAGATGTTTCCATAAAGGATACCCCCCAAGTCTGAGCCTGCACCTGTCCCTCTGACACAGACACTTCCCTTATTTCTGGACTCTCGTCACATTTGTTTCCTGCCAGCATTACTGGTATGTTTGGCAGCTCTGCACCTTTTATTTCTTTTATTGTCTGCCATATTGGCTTCAATTCTTCTAATGACTGTCGACTACTCACTGAATACACCAATATAAACGCGTGACCCTGAAAAAAATATTATTGTCGTTTTTCTGTTTGTGTTCCAACATGAACTGAAGTTCTAACTGTGCTGATATGCCATCATCAAAGCAAGAGACCATTGCTTAAAATGTTAATTTTATTAACGTGTTGATTTTTTTTATAGCTGGAGTTCAGTAGAAAGGCAAACTGCCCACCGGGTAGCAGGTCGTCATCATCGCCTATAGACATTTGCAACACCAGTTACATTACCAATGTGTTGCCTGATGGTAGATGTCCCAGGGAATATATAACCTTTTTGCAAAGCCCGAAGCTCATTCCAAATCCAGAAACTATGTATCATTTTTCTCTGTGCCGGGGCGAAGTAAGAATACTAACCCCTGTGGCCAGGGTTGGCCTGTCATAAAAGGTGACAAAACAACCCTAGCTTGGTGGTAGGGCCCAAGGCCCGCTTGGGTGGCAACCACCCGTGGTCTATAAGTATGCCGCCATAATAACCATACCTTGTGTTCCTGCATTAGTGACTAGGGTTTCAGTACTCCTAAGTCGGCAGCGAGATTAAATATACACAGAAACCAAAATAATACATTCTAGTTTAAAATTTCATCATTTACAGTGAACTAGAAGTATATTATAATAAGTTAAGCTTGTCTATGACATTACAACTATGAAGGTACCTTGCTTATAGATAACCTCTGCATTGCAGGAAATTGGTGTGAACCTGTTGTGTCTGTTATCTGCAGAGTGCATATTGTTTTATTGCTACTTATCACCTGAAAAATAATTTCCAACATATTACATAAGTAATATTTGACCACAGACAACTTCTTGATCTATAATAGTCTCTACTCTCTGTCACTAAAGCTGGGTAAGATATGACCACAGATATTTTAATAATACACATATCACAAGCATTATTTACCTCATTTGGAAATAGATGTAGGGAGTAAGTGCACTTTAATAAATAAATTGGGAAATTTCACACAACATTGTCTAGTCCCAAAGTAGCATAGAATTTGTATTATGGGTTTAGACAACATATAGACTTTTCTTTAGTAAATAAATATTATATATAATACTATGAATTAAAGCCAAAACCACCAGAAGCATGCCAACAACCTCCGCATTACACTATAGAGACTGTCATTACTACTAATTAATGGTATTGGTATACAAAATTAAGAACTTCATAGCCCAAGTCAACCTTGCATATTAACTGGATGTACCAATGGGCAATAGAGGTGCTGGTGCAAAGTTTATCTCACATTTGAGTATAGCAGACACCTGTATAATCTTTTTTCTAATGCTCATAATCTCGTTGGAAGAAAATGTGTTATCGATGCATCAAGGCAAATGATGCACCCTAGTTTTAAGCTACAACTGCACTAAACATCCTGGGCTCACAACTTTGGATGTAACAATATAAATATATTATTCCTGACATTTAATCTATGTACAATAATTTATTATTATAATATGGAATATAAACACTGCTGAAATTTCTTCAAAATACATTTGGCATAATTTCAATGAGTCAAGGATTTTATCTTAAGTAAATTTATTTTATTTAGCTTATAATAAAATATAAATAATGTGGATCTAGAGAAAATATTAAAAAGTATTATTGAAATTTATTCAGCCAGGATAGAACCTAGAACTCTAGAATTTTCAGCAATTTTTAAAACTGATCAGAGATCATCAAATATAGTTTTATTTTGACTAATGAGTTATAGTTTACATGTTACCCTCCAATTTAGTCTATCCCTACATAAGTGTAACTATATATTTACATTTTATTAGTATATTACATATAATACAAATTTAGTAAGTGTTGGTAAGTTATCGAAAGTAAATCTCAGACTTACTTTGATTTTATTTAGAAGTATACATACAGCTACATACAGTAACTATTAACATAACAACTACTACACTAACTATTAACATTTCGAACGACATCAGTACATATTTCAAATATTAAGACCAAAAAATTATTTTACCTGTCTATAAGTATCTTCTATTGTTGGTATGTAGGACTCTCTAAAAGTACCTTTAACAAATCTGAGTACAAGAGAACTTTTACCAACACCACCTGCGCCAAACACTACCACACGATAGTCGTTACTTTGCTCCGGCATAACTTGTTATCAAAAATTATTTTTACAGTAAGTACGATTGACACTGAACGGACAGATTTAGCTTCGGTGTATTACACTTATTACAGCATAGTACCTATAGATAAAACGCATCACTTGAGTTATGTTAATCGAATAACATTACAGTATCGTGCAACAAACTTAAATCATTCTTGTTAGATCAAGATTTACAACGCCCTTAGTCAAGTGTAATAAATCAACAAAATATACACCGACACCAGACAATCCTCGATTTTTGGTAGACTACTTCTACATAGGGATGTTAGATATTCATCGATGTTGAATAAACATCGATGTTTAGCTGGAAAACATCGATGTTTTAACATCGATGTTTTGGTTTCGATAACATCGACACATCGCTGATAAGAGAACAAAATATCGAATTATCGAAACGTTAAAAAAATGGTTGGCAATTATTTCAAGTTTGGGGCCCAATAATCAAAACTATTAAGTCTCAAGCCTAGCAAACAATAGGTACCAGACCGAGAGACATCATGAGTGCCTTCTGCGTGAGCCGGAACACACCTTAGTTTTTTCCTTTTCATTTTATTAGTTTTTGACATTAAATGAAGCATTAGCTTAGGGACCGTGTAGTGGAGATTCTCTGCCAGTCTTTTTCTCCATATCATACAAATATACGGTTTGAGGATGGCTATATAATCGACTAGGTCCCCATAGAGTTAATTGTAACCATAAACAAAATACATTAGAATAGCAATGAAATAAGTTGAGGGTAGATGTAAATAACTGTAATGTTCTTATTGACATTTGTTATCTGAGTCATTCCGTGAATATGGCTGCTGAAGACCAACCGAAATGTCGGAGTCAAGCCCAATAATTAAACGCCCGCTTATAATCCGTAAAACGTAGTTTTAATTAATAAACATGTTTAATAAATAAAATAGACAGTTTTATTTCCTACCAAAAACATAGATGTTTTGAGACATCGATGATTTGCTATCGATGTTTATCGTACATCGATACTTGTAAATCGATGTTAACATCGATGTTTTCTAATATCGATCATCCCTACTTCTATAGTCTAGATAGAAAAAATGACAAACTCCTCATCCTGCCTCGCATATAGAACTGGAATTCAAATGCTTGGTAGACCAAAACGAGGTGAACGAAAATCGAATACAACAATGGCGGATTTTCACAGACGGAAGCAAATTTGAAGATAATGTTGGAGCATCATTGTCTATAAGGGATAATGATGCAGAAACCAAATACCAAAAATTTAAGTTGCCGTCTTGTTATACCGTCTACCAGGCTGAATTATTGGCTATATGTAGAGCTATAGAGTAAATCCTAGAGAGTTCAGCCAATAGTTTTGGTATAAGTATATAATGATTCGCGCTCAGCCCTCCAAACACTAATTAACTGGGAAACTGTTCACCCCCTGGCAGTTGAGGCGAGACGCAATATTCAAGGATGCCTGGCAGAGGGAAAAGATGTGGCTTTATATTGGGTAAAAGCCCACGCAAGCATTGGAGAGAATGAGAGAGCTGATCAACTAGCAAAAGAAGCAGCAGTTTGTCATAACATAAAGCCAAATTACTATAAGTGTCCGGTTTCATTTGTAAAGCGGTCTATTCGTATGAGAACAATCGATCAACCAGAGATACGTGGAAGGAAAGACTGCTTCTTCTTCTTCTTCTCTTTCATTGCGCTCTTGTCAGAGCGGTCGTGGTCATCATTTTTCAGTCACACGCCTTACAATCCGTCTCCATTCCTCCCGGACAGCTGCTTTTCGGGAGCACACGTGTACTGGGACGTCCACTGCAGCCTTTACTCGGTCCGTTCATCTCATAGGCGATCTGCCGCGGGGTCTTGTTCCTTCTACTTTCCCTTGGACAACCAGACGTTCGATGGAGACATCGTCACGCCTAGTCACGTGACCAAAGAAAGTGAGAATTCGAGCCTGTACGATGGAAGATAGACGCTGCTTAATGCCGAGTTCTTCTAGAATGGACTTGTTGGTCCGGAATTGATTCCAGGACACTCTCAACATTCTTCTCCAGCACCACATCTCGAGAACGTCTATTTTCTTCTTCTCACTTTCTCGCAGGGTCCACGTCTCCGAAGCATATAGGAAAATGGAGAATACCAGTGCTCTAACTAGCCGGGTCTTAGTGGCTTTCGTTATTTTACGATTTCTCCATATTTTTGCAGCTTATCCATAGCTGATCTGGATATCGCCATGCGCCGTTTGATTTCGTCTATACAGCCTCCGTTGTTCGAGATCAACGCTCCTAAATAGACATAAGATTGCACCACTTCACAGTTCGCTATTTGTGTCACCTCGGGCGAGTTGTTGTTAATTCGGTCAACAATCATAACTTAGGCTTGCTGCGATTGATCTTGAGGCCAAATTCAAGACTTATGGATTCCATCTTTTGGAGGAGTTCTTCCATATGGCAGATACTAGTAGCGAAGAGGGTGGTATCATCCGCATAACGCAAGTTGGAGATTTTCAAACCTCCAATTGCTGCTCCATCAGTCCAGTTCTCAAGAGTACGTCTCATTATCATTTCTGTGTAGATGTTGAACAGAATCGGGGAAATAATGCACCCTTGCCGAACTTCGGCACTAGGATGAAAATTAGCCGAAAGCTTATCGTCTGTCTTTACTGATGCAGTACCACCTTCGTATAAACGTCGGAGCAAATGAACAAGGTGTTTTGGTGTGCCCATGTCCAGTAGATTCCTCCAAAGTACAAGCCATTTGACAGAGTCAAACGCCTTCGAGAAATCCACGAAACAGATATATACCGCTTTGTTGAACTCACGATATTTCTCAATAATTTGGCGCACAATAAGTATTTGCTCCCTGGTACCTTTGTCCTTGACGAAGCCTGCTTGCTCAGGTGCAATTTCTTTGGATAAGTAGGACTTGAGACGCTCGTTGATAATGTGCAGTAGAATTTTGCTCACATGCGGCATGAGTGCAATGAGGCGATAGTTATTGCAAATTTTTGTAGAACCCTTTTTATGTAGTGGTATGAAGACACTGTGAGCCCATTCCTGCGGCCATGTACCTGTTTGCCACACCTTGTTACACAGTAAATGGAATATCTGGACACCATACTCTCCCGAAGCTTTGATAGTTTCAATGGGGATGGCATCCTTTCCCGTGGCTTTTCCATTCTTCAGATGTTTTATTGCCGCTCTTATTTCATCCTTTAAGATGTTGGGCTCTTTTTCTTCATCCAATGGCTCTGTTGAATCAAAACACTGTGATTACGGGTCTTCAAACAGCGACTGACAATATCTACTCCACGTTTCCGATATTTCTTCTAGCTCTATCACTGTTTCACCTTGAGAGTTCTCGATAGCCCACGTTTTAGAAGACAATGACCGTGTGAGAGTACGAATTTTTTGATGGAGGTCCCTCGACTCGTGCTTGTTAGCATGTGCTTCTATTTCTTTGCAGATGTTCTGAAGATGAGTGTTTAGATCGCGCCTGCAAGCAACTTGTATTTTTGCAGACTGTTCATTCAAAGACCTCACATCAGACCCCTTTGCCTTCATCTGTCTTCGGCCTTCTACAAGAGCTAGAGTATTGTCGCTCATCCAGTGTTGCCGTTTGCTAGCGGCTGCAGGTGGCGTTGTATTCTTGACGGCAAGACTAATTAAACTTTTCGTACTATCACACTTGTCTGGACACTCGGTATCATGATCCACAGACATCCATTGATCCCACTCTTTTTTTCATTGCAGCTGTATACAGTGATTTGTCTCTGACTTCAAGCATTCTATGTTGAACAAGTTTTTGGGCTGCTCTTAGTTTAAGCTGAATTTTATTTAGCCATCAAAAATTGATGATCAGATCCACAATTGGGTCCTGGTAGTGTGTGAGTGTTCCTAATATATGTCTTCCAACGAGCTCTAACCAAAATATAATCGATCTGATTGCGATAGTTGCCATCAGGTGATGTCCAAGTGTACAATCTTCGAGGATGATTTTGAAAGAAACTGTTAGATTTATCCAAGTTGTTATCGGCTGCAAACTGTACCAGTCGTTCGCCTCTTTCGTTGCGCTGCCCCAGTCCGTACTTTCCAATACAAGAACTTTTGGTGACCGGGTTCAGTGTTTCAGAGGGTCACCATTTGGGTTATAAATGAAACAACACCAGGGATGGTTTAGCTGAATCAATACGGAAGCCGTATTGAGTACTGATCCCGTACTGAATAATTTATTTCAAAATTCGTGCTCTTTATATATGAATTGGCTGGGGATCGTCGACCAATCAGAAGCGTTTAAAAAGTAAACAAATGCAGGTGTTTTTACACGATACAAATAATCACAAATTCTTGGAAATTGAATATTTCAACCATGGCTTGACAACAGGATTATCGTTTCTTCGAAATTTGGAGTCCTCGTCCCGCACGCCGCCTCCGCAGGCGACGTTGATACGCGCGTTCGCGCCGTTCGCGGCTTCGCGGTCATTCCCGGCTGAGACGTTGCGCAGTGAGCGTGTGGTCGCGTTGTCGATTTAATATGTACGTTGTTATTATTATCGCCCGAAGTCTCTTCCGAGAAATGTGTTCCGGTTGAGGGCGATGCTTCGTGGATAGTACATATGCGACGTGGCCGACGATGATGTATGATGACTTTTCAGAGCTTCCCTGTTCCATAATATGATATGGTGGCTACAGTGCTCCCCTTCAAGCAAAACGTACCGGTGGTCTGATAATGCGTCCCGACCGCGTCGTTTTGCGATCCGCGAGCGATGATGTAATCGCGGCGCTTGGTGCTTGGGTTCTATGCATGGTAACAGGGTTCGGTATGGTATTCGTTTGCTTGGTAACACTGCTTGGTGTGGTACGGGTACTTGAAGGTATGGTTATGAAGGTTTCTGAAGGTATAGTATCCGTAATCTCGGTGTCTTCTAAAAGGTATGCTGGTTTCAGGCGATCTATAGAGATGTTTGCTTGTCGTCCAGGCAGCTGTATACAGAACACTTTGTCTGTTCGGCTTAGCACTTTGTAGGGACCTTCATAGGGTGTTCGAAGTGGTTTTTTGACTGCGTCTATTCTCATAAACACGTGACTGCACTTGTATAAATCTTCATGCACGAATACGCGTTTATTATTGCTGTGGTGTTCAGTAATGGCTTGTGGCTTGTTTTGCTGTATAATATCACGTAATTTTTCGACGTAAGTATAATCCATAGTAGTCGTGTGAGTACTTGGTGTAAAGAAATCTCCTGGGAGTCGTAAGTTACATCCGTAGGTTAATTCGGCGGGACTTACACCTGTGTCGGTTCGTAGCGCGGCACGAAGTCCAAGTAATATTGTAGGCAGTTGTTCCAACCACGTGTTTGTGTCGCTTAATTTCGCGCGCAAGGACGTCTTGAGGGAACGATGCCAGCGTTCAATGACCCCATTTGATTGCGGGTGATAAGGACTTGTGCGAGTTTTTTTGATACCCATTATTTTAATTAAGTTTTGAAATAATTGACTTTCGAATTGTCGACCTTGATCTGTAGTTATTGTTGTGGGGCATCCGAATCGTGATATCCAATGTTGGTAAACAATATCGCTAATTCGCTCAGCTGATATTGTGTCCGTGGGTATTGCTTCTGGCCATTTCGTTACTCTGTCGATCATGGTGACTAGATAACAGTGCCCTTGGGTGTTATTAGGCAATCTTCCGACGATATCTATGTGTAGGTGTTGCATTCGCTCGGTTGGCGGGAAAGTAGAGGTTTCCGAGAATGTATGTCGATGTATCTTGCTTTTCTGGCATTGTATACAGGTTCGAGTTCATTGAGTGATATCCGTGTTCATTGATGGCCAAAAGTATTTTTGCGTAATAAGCTTGCGCGTTGTACGTGTTCCGGGATGGCTGATGTTATGTACGGCGTTAAAAACTTCTTGTCTGTACTGTTCCGGTATGTATGGTCGTAAGTATGGCGTAGATGTTTCGCAATATAACTCGACGTTAGTATTTGGTATTATTATTTTCTTGAGCGTACAACAGCTGATATCTTGTAGTAGCTGCGGAATGTTGTTGTCCTTTTCTTGCGCGGTGGCGATGTCTTGATAATTGATTGTAGAAGGGCAGGATATCGTTTCTAATCGGCTTAATGCGTCGGCGACTATATTTTGTTTACCGCTAATATGACGTATATCTGTCGTAAATTCGCTGATAAACAAAATTTGTCGTGTTCGTCTCGGCGTTTCGGAGTTTGATTGCATTTTTGACATGATGAATGTAAGCGGCTTGTGATCGGTGAATATTATGAGTTGTCTTCCTTCGAATGTTTTGCGGAAATGTTTGACTGCCATATATATTGATAGTAATTCCCGATCGTATGTGGAGTATTTCTTCTGCGCGTCGGTAAATTTTTTCGAGAAATATCCGAGTGGTTGCCATGTTTCCTTGATGTATTGCTGTAGGACGGCGCCAGCTGCGTTATCGGATGCATCGCAGAAGAGTGCCAGCTGTGCATGATGAGAAGGGTGTGCAAGTAAAGCTGCGTTTGTGATGCTGACTTTACATTGCTCGAATGCTGACATGGCTTCTTCAGTCCACATTATTTCTGTTTTGTCCTTCCTTTTGGTGTTGTGGAGATATGCGTTCAGCGGTGCTTGTATAGTGGCGGCGTTTGGAATGTGATCGCGATAATAATTTATCATTCCGAGAAATCTTCGTAATTCTTCTATTGTTTTCGGTTTGGGGTATTCTGTAATGACCTTGATTTTATCTTGTGGTGGTTTAATTCCGTCTTTTGATACGGTGTAGCCCAAAAATTGCACTTCGCTTTTGCCGAGGTTGCATTTAGCGGGGTTTATAGTGATTCCGTGGTCTTCTAGTCGTTTTAGTACGGTGCGGAGTTGTTCCTTATGGTTTTCTTCGGTTCCCGCAATTGCCAAATCATCTATGAACGGAAATACGAAATCGAGTCCGCGGAGTACCTCGTGAATAAACCTTTGGAATGTTTGCCCGGCATTCTTGAGTCCGGGGCACATGCGAGGGAATTCGAACAGGCCCATCGGTGTGATGATGGCGGTCTTCTCAATATCCTCTTCTCTGACGTTAATTTGTTGGTAAGCTCTATTCAGGTCTATTGTAGAGAATATGGTTTTTCCAGATAGGTGATGAGTGAAATCTTTGACTCGAGGTACAGGATAGCGATCGGGCTTTGTTACGGCGTTGAGACGGCGATAGTCACCACATACCCTTATGTCACCATTTTTCTTCGGGACGATGTGAAGGGGTGATGACCATGGACTCTTACTTGGTCTGCATAGTCCTTGTTCTATCATGTTTTCGAACTCTTTCTTGACGATTTCGTAGCGATGAGGTGGTATAGGACGTGCTCGGCTGTGTATAGGTGGTCCTGTGGTCTCGATGTAGTGTTCAACGTTGATGTTGGACTTTAAGTGCATCGATGACAGTCTTGTGACACCAGGGAATTCTGCTAAAATGTCGTGGTATGGTTGTGACATGTCGATACTGCGCACGGTGGGTGTATTTGATACTCGTAGCGGGGCATTGACTTTTAGTTGTGTGACACCGTCAATTAATCTTCGATTCTGCAGGTCTACGATGAGTTGATGGTGTCTGAGGAAGTCAGCTCCGAGTATGGGCTTAGACACGTCGGCTACAATGAATTTCCACTTATACGGGCGTCGAAGGTTGAGATCGAGTGTTAATGTCTTCTCACCGTATGTTGCAATTGTCGTGTTGTTTGCTGCGTATAATTTGAATGGTAGTGTTGTTGCAAGCTGACCTTTCTTTCTTGGTAGCACGGATACGTTGGCTCCGGTGTCGACCAGGAAAGATAAATGTGAGTTTTTGTCGGTGACGTACAGGCGGTAGGATTGACTGTGAACGCTGGTGTCCGCCTCCGCCAGCGTTCGGTCTAGTTTACCGATGTAGTCGTTGTGTTGTGCTGTGCGTTTTTCTTAAATGCGCATGGTGTCGTGCAGCGTCTGGCTTTTTCATTGAAGCGTCGATGGTAGTAGCAGTACTGTGATGGCGAGTTCTCTCTGCTGTGATGATGATGTGTTTGTCGTGATGTTGAAGTATCACGGCGGCGAGAATCGTAGTGACTGCGGCGATGATTTTGTGACTTCATTTCGGCGATTTCCAGTGAGAGTTGTCGTATCTCGTTGATGAGATATTGTGTATCTGACGGTGGTGATGGAGGTAAAGTTGTAGGCGACTTGATGGCTGCGACTTCGGATGCGGCGGTTTGCTCCAGTATTTTGTCGGCGAGTAGCGCAAGTTCCTCCAGTGTTGCCTTGCTGCTGAAGGTTTCGCTTACGGCAAGCACGGAGCGAACGTGTGTTGGCAGGTGGTTGGTCCACATAAGGCGCAGGGTGGAGTCCGGTATCTTGTCTCGTGCCAAGTTACGCATACGACGTAGTAACTGTGTAGGCTTCAGGTCGCCGAGTTCCATTTCGGAGAGGAGCTTTTGGAATTGCCGGCTATCCGATTCTTCATACGCTGATATGAGTCTCTCCTTAATAGCGTCGTACTGGTTATCTGACGGGTTGTACAGGAGATCCACTATTTGCTCGATGTCCTGGCGTTCGAGTTGGGCGATAACCATTTGGGCGAGCTGTGACTGGCCTTTGTTGAGGTCGTTCGTTGCGGCTTCGAAGCTGATGAACCATAGCCTGGGTCTGTCGCGCCAGAATGGTGGTAGCCTCATGGTGAGGGAGATACCGGCGGCTTGCTTCGACGTGGATTCAGTATAGCTGGTGCTGTTGCTCTGTTCTTCCATTTTGGGAATTTCGGGCAGAGGTTCGGTGTCTTGATATATCACGTCGGCTGACGGGCAGTATGACCACGTCGGGTGATGGGTGATATAATCACGCCGGGCGACGGATCACGTCGGGTGACAGATCACGTCGGGGTCACCACTTTGGTGACCGGGTTCAGTGTTTCAGAGGGTCACCATTTGGGTTATAAATGAAACAACACCAGGGATGGTTTAGCTAAATCAATACGGAAGCCGTATTGAGTACTGATCCCGTACTGAATAATTTATTTCAAAATTCGTGCTCTTTATATATGAATTGGCTGGGGATCGTCGACCAATCAGAAGCGTTTAAAAAGTAAACAAATGCAGGTGTTTTTACACGATACAAATAATCACAAATTCTTGGAAATTGAATATTTCAACCATGGCTTGACAACAGGATTATCGTTTCTTCGAAATTTGGAGTCCTCGTCCCGCACGCCGCCTCCGCAGGCGACGTTGATACGCGCGTTCGCGCCGTTCACGGCTTCGCGGTCATTCCCGGCTGAGACGTTGCGCAGTGAGCGTGTGGTCGCGTTGTCGATTTAATATGTACGTTGTTATTATTATCGCCCGAAGTCTCTTCCGAGAAATGTGTTCCGGTTGAGGGCGATGCTTCGTGGATAGTACATATGCGACGTGGCCGACGATGATGTATGATGACTTTTCAGAGCTTCCCTGTTCCATAATATGATATGGTGGCTACAAACTTAACAAATGAGAATCCAAACCTATCTTGGCGTTGAAGTCTCCCATAATAACAAGAAGCTCCCTTCGTGGAATCTTAGAGATGGCAGCCTCCAGGTCTGAGTAGAAAGACTCGATGTCCTCATTACATGCGGTGCTCGTCGGAGCCTGAATGATATTTAAGTTTACTGGCGAAGCCTTTAGCTTGAGACTTATAAGTCTATCGCTGACAGGTTCATACCCCAACACACAATTCCTGGAACTTTTTGGAATAATAAAAGCAACTCCATTTCTACTACTGCCTGTATTCCCAGTGAAGTATACGACGTTTGTATCTGTGTGAAAGTGACCATTATCTTTCCAATGCGTCTCACTAATGCCACAGATGTTTATGTTGTGTCTGGATAGTTCATCTTCCAGAATCTTGAGCTTTCCTGGTTGCAGGATGCCACGAACATTCCATGTACCTATCTTCTGGATCTGACGCATTTTCATAGATATTCCAGTAGCATCATTTCCGTGGGGCGCCTGGTTTCCTACGTCCGCATGGCCGGTAGCAGATTTCACACCATCTGTCCCGGACACAGTATGGCGCCGATTGAGCGGGTCGCATGGGCACTTCGATATCTTATTGTTACTGTTCATGATGACTTTCATGGGAAAATAGTGCAGTGGTTTCCCCTTGCCTTCTGCACTAGACATTAAGAGTCATTAAAACCCCAAGGCCGCTGTAGCCTCTTCCGACCAGAGGTCTAATCGGGTGTATATGGTTATACCGCCATTGCTCGGTCGCCAGAGCCTCGTTAGTTCTCTAGCAGGGGGCGCCACGATACTGTGTACAGTCGTCTGCTGTTCTTAAAAACCACTGACGCGTGCAGGTGAGGTTGACAGTTGGGTCGGTTTAGATGTTGTTCACCGTTCTCCCCTTACCCCCCTAGGAAAGACTGCAGCCACTACCAAAATCTTCTTCCCGGATGCAGCGTGGGCGTATAAAGTTATAAGGCAAATGGAGATCTCAAGCCTACAGACCCAATTTTTTACGGGTCACGGAGGGTTCTCAGAGTACTTGTGCCGCTTCAAGTGTAAGGGGGACTCTTCGTGCACTTGTGAACTAGGAGTACCTGAGACTGTGCCTCATTTGGTCTTTAGTTGTCCCATCTATGGCCGAAACAGACACGAAGGTACTCGGTGAAAATTAGCTGAGCAGTAATTTCGTACCTAAATCTAGGCAAGGACCGAACAAAAACAATCAATCTTTTTAATACTAATGTAGTTTTAATTTTATTGAAAAATGTGTAAATGTAATGTGGAATGCAAAACACTGTATGGACCGCAATGTAGCTTATCACTTGTGTTGACATTTAGTCAATAGACAAGAAGACTTATTAACCATTACGCCAATAACCATAGAAAAAAAATATTAAGTTACAAATGGCTTCCGTTTTCATATTACGGCTCCATTAATTCACTTTTGGTATGGTATTTTATTAAGGTTTGTTTTCCATTTTGCTTTTATTTTAATTCGCACAATTCTATTAGTAGTTACATTCTTTACGTAATATAATTAATATTTAGTTGAAACTTGCAGCCTGTAGTTTTCGATTTTGCAGTGCCGGTAATTTGTCACACAATTTGTTGATTTTTTTTGGCTTAATTTCATTTTTAGAATATTCAATCTGTTCAAATCAAATTTTTGAATGTTTGTAGATATGGAACGGTTTAGACGGAGTGTAGTTACCATTTTATTATAATTACCCTCCATGTTTATCTACCTATTTTTTTCAGACCGACAGTTTAGTTACGATTGCGTTCGATCGAATTTTTACTTCCTGGTATACATCATGGGTATACAAGAGTTACAAACATTTTTGGAGAATGAGGGAGTAGGCGTTGATTTGTTTCGTATTGCAAGAAACCAACCCGGCGGGTTTCGTTTAATTCTTGACGCAGAAGGATGTCTAGATCGATTATATGGTGGCTACTTTTCAGGCAAGTGGTTAAATATGTGTATTACTCATATTTTGGGAGAGTTTTCTTGGCCGTTTTCTATTTATTTGTATATACATTTTTAGACTGGGCTTGTGGGGGCCAATGGGCTCGTTGTGTGCAGTTTTTGACAACACTAGCCCAAGCTGTAGCTGAACATCAGGTTTCCCTTTGTGTATGCTTCAATGGATGTCACCCAACTCCACCTTCTGTGCCTCAGCAATGGCTGCAAACTCAAACTATCAACAGACAGAGGGTCAATTCTGTAAGTGATCATTAATAGCATGTAATGTGTAATTTTTGTGTATTTGGTAAAAGCATGATGGTACTTTAGGTTTTATATATTTTTATTCTATGAAACAGCAGAAAGGCTCAGTTAACAGTTACTGTCTCCTATATATATACATGCAGAGGTAGTCATATAATTAGAAACACTACCAAAGGTCCTTGACATTATGTAAGATACTTCACCACAATCATTTTTATTTTGATATTAAACAATAAATAGGACAACAATATGTTCAACAATTTATTAGAAAAACAATATAAATTCTATTACACATGTGCAGTTTCAATATTATATTACGAACAAACATTTAAATACGTTATAAGGTATGAACAATAATGGTCAACTAATTAGAAACGACAACAAAAAAGTATAAAAAACCATATTTTTTAAGTATTAGTACATAATTAGTATTCTTATTTATGAAATAACTACTATTCATAGCCTACCAATAGTTAGAATTAATATTTAGTGGCATATCTATTATTTTCAATAACAGCACTACAACATGGCATAGATTCAATCAATTTCATACATTTTTTCAGTTGGTTCAGTAGATCCAGAAATTACCCCCTATAACGTCACCATCACACAAACTTTACCTCTTTATAATACTAGTGTAGATATAATATGCATAATTGAAATATCAAAATCGTCTTCTGCCCCGGGCGGCCGTCACTCACGCTACGACGTTGTACATACGTGTTAACATTGCCATGAGCACCGCTAACACAATACCATTTAAAGGGACTGGATTTTAAGTAATGTATGCTGGAACACAACACAAGGTTATTATGGTGGTATACACATAGACCAGGGGTGGTTGCCATCCAGACAAAACCCTATCTATCATCCAGCTGAGGTTGTTTTGTTGGCATTAAGACCGACTGCCCTAGTAGTAAGACCTGCCCCTGTATTCATAAAAAAATCTAGTGTAATAGGACACAAATTTAAATATGTAATCCTTCACTGATTATACCTTTTTTTTAGGTTTTACGTCATATTGTTACCAAAGGTACTCCACCTCCAAAGGTTTGGTGGGTTCCGCCTACTGGTCTTCACTCGTGTCTTAGAACAGCCTTAAGATATCTTAATATTCCTATTGTAAGTATTACTGTTGTTATTTGGTTAAAATTGTTCTACAATCCTGCATAATATTATAAATATACTTTTATTATAAATTTTTATAGTTAAAGCTTTTTGGCACATATGTTTACTTTGATGTTCTCAGTTATTATTATGTGTAAATGATTATACAAATCACTGGTTATTTTAGAATAATTCCTTAAATTTGAGTTATAGTTATTTCCTGTAAAACATTGATCTAGAACCTTTGTATTGTGATTAGCTGATGTGAAAAAAATCATTTATAAAAAAATACAAGTATTTTATATAAAATATTTAATGTTTTCTTATTATTTTATAATATTTTTTTATAAGAAATATTACTTCAACTACTATAGATATACAATTAATAATCTAATTAATAGTATAAACAGTGATATATAAATTTGAGCTCTGTTATTGACATTATAATATCCAATGATTAGTTTTTGTCAACAATGTTAAATGTAATAATTATGATAATTATCAATTAATATTGACTGTAGAATATATTAGCAGGTTTAATGTTGTGATTAAATAAGTGAAAATTAAGTCTGAATATATACTTTTAAAATATTTAAGAAAATTTGTAGCACCCTCAACCATATCTAATTAAAAATACATGTTAAGGTTAGATGCAGTATATTACCTAGAACAAGAAATTTCTTTTAAAAAAACTTATAAATTAACTCATTGTTAAACTTTTTTTCCTTGACTAACAAATTAATATATGGATTGATTTATATGCTTGTAATATGTATTACAGAGATAGGAATGTTTAAGGACAAACCACTTTTTATTTTTTATACATGAAAGTGCTTGGTAGTTTTACCATGGAATATAATTTCTGCACATGCAATTGTAGATGGTGTCATCTGATGATCATTGCCAAGAAGTGGTTGCTTTGTGTCGAGAGACATTGAATTCTGGTCTTGTTGGATGTTCAGGGGAGTATTTAGTATTCCAACCGCCGAGGTATTTCAGTTCCTCTCAATTAAAACTGACATACAGGGTGAGTTTGTATTTATGTGTAACTACTTAACCCGGAAAAATTCAAAAGTCAAAATTCCGTCAAAATTATCAAAATTCTAGTGGAAATTTATTTATTATTATATAAAATTTACAGAAGAATAAGAAGTAAATCTAAATAAAAATGACGTGCTTTTATCCTAAAGACTGCGAACAATTTGCAGTATGTATGATGTTAGTGGCCCCTTGTACAAAAACGTGCTATGAAGATCCACCTATGTGCTATCCCTGCTTGCCACGATGACCTTTGCCGAAGGTTATGTATTATTGTGAAAAAGCTGCGTGTTTCAAGGCCTCTAACTTTCTAAGAGGAAGATTGCTGTGAACCACCACTAAATTATAAGAAGATTGTGCGCAAGCACCTGCGCAAGCTGCCTGTTTCTGCATTCAAGCGCAATGAAATGCAGGACTAAGAGCAATCGAAGACGCTTGACACTGCGAATTTCCTATTTAGAAGCTCTCGTGACATAGTTGTCGAATGTGATTGTGCACGGACCCCGTAAAAGTCGGCGACCCAGCAAAAGTGTCACCCTGCACATCCAAACCGACACTCGGATGTTGTTTGTTCAAGAAGAAACCAATAAAAGTGTAGCTTGAGGATATGTTAGATGACTAACAACGAAATTTCGTTTCCTACTTTCAATGTGAAACCAGAAAATAATTTAAATAAAAAGGATGACTGATTTTTTTTCCCCCAAAAAGGGCTTAACGTCAGGCAAGCGGGCGGTTGTAAAAACTAAGCCATAACTATTGCAACATGCAACATGTTGTGCTGACCCTATATAATGTAGGATAAGGGCAGGAGGAAGAAGATTTTCATAAATGGAGATCAGCAGATCTTATCTTTATGCTATATATAAAAAAATAGCGCATCGTTTACTACTTATTTTAATAATTATGTGTGTGATTGAACGTTTGAAATCTGAAAATATAACCCATTTCAAGACTATACTACAATTTAGATAAGTTATTATAAAACATACTCCATTAATAATAGTGTTTATAAAGATAATACAAATCAACTGTCATTATCATGTATTATAATGGATCATTATCGTTTATTTTAGTTTATTGGAATTTTTTATTGGTGTCGCTCATATATATGTGTAGAGTTTAAAAATAGTTGTGTGAAATTGGAATACTTTGTAAACTATGTTGTAGTTGCCCATTAATTACTACCTTTTATTGTCACTGTTGTAGTTTGTGGTGTCGCACCAGAATAGCACCACCCCATCTCCTCCCTTGGGTGTCGTAAGAGACGACTAAGGGATAGAAAGAACGGAGGATGGGCAGCAGCATCTTTCCGTGAGAGCATCACCAACTGCGAATACTGCGATCGCCAACCCGCCTGCCAAGCGTGGCGATTATGGCAAAACCCCCCCCTAAAATGACAGATACACACAGGCCCCGGCCCCTAGTCCCCGGCGGCCCCGTTCGTGGTGGTCACGGTAGCAGCCACATAAGCGACGGGGCAGGGGGTGCGAAGAATCCCCGGGTTCGGATTCGCTACCAAGAACGACGACCTTTGGCCCTGGCAACATACAATGTCAAGACACTGCGGACCAACGAGAAGTTGGAGGAACTGGAGGAAGTTTTGAGCAGACTGCGATGGGATGTTGTGGGGTTATCTGAAGTCCGAAGACAGGGAGAGGACTCAATAATCCTAAATTCCGGAAATCTGCTCTACTTCCGGGAGGGCGACCAACTGTCCCAAGGTGGTGTCGGATTTCTCGTTCACAAGTCTCTTGTGAACAACGTTACTGAGGTGGGGAGTGTTTCGACTAGGGTAGCGTACCTAATACTCAAAATTACCAAACGGTATTCGTTGAAGGTCATTCAGGTTTACGCTCCGACTTCGACACATCCTGACGAAGAGGTGGAAGCCATGTATGAGGACATCTCAACAGCCATCCACACTTCTAAAACCCACTTTAACGTTGTCATGGGAGACTTCAACGCAAAATTGGGGAAACGTAGCGGCGATGAGTTGAGAGTGGGGCAATTTGGGTTCGGAAATCGGAACACCCGAGGCCAGATGCTGGCCGACTTCATGGAGAAGGAGGACCTGTATATGATGAACTCCTTCTTCATGAAGCCAGAACAACGCAAATGGACTTGGATTAGTCCCGATGGTGCCACCAAAAATGAGATTGACTTCATTATGTCGACCAAAAGACAGATATTCAATGATGTCTCTGTGATCAATTCGGTGAAAACTGGGAGTGATCACCGCTTAGTAAGAGGCACATTGAATATCAATCCAAAATTGGAGAGGTCTCGACTGGTGAAGTCTACGCTCCGACCTGCACCCATACAGATCCAAAACCCGGTAAACTTTCAACACGAATTGCAAAACCGCTTCGAATGCCTCGGTGACTGCGTTGACGTGGACGAGTATAATAACAGGTTCGTGGAAGCTGTTCAAACGGCCGGGTCTAAATTCTTCAAGGCCAGCCGTTCAAAAAGAACCGGAAAAATCTCAGATTCTACTCTCAAATTGATGGATGTGAGACGTCAAATGACCCTTCAGTCCCCGGACGATGCTTCCCAGTATAGGCAGCTAAATAGACAGATCTCCAAGTCCTTGACTCGCGATATCCGCCGCCATAACACAGACTGTGTAAAGGCGGCTATAAAGCGTAACAAGGGCTCTAAAGTATTCGCACGAGACTTGTCTATTGGGCAGAGCCAACTGACGAAGTTGAAGACCGACGACGGCAGGGTCGTTTCATCTAAACCCGAACTTTTGAGGGAAGTCGAGAAGTTCTACGGACAGCTATACACGACCACACGGGCACCTGCTAACAACAAGGCTAAAGACCCAAGAGCCAAATTAACCCGACACTACACCGTAGATATCCCAGACGTCAGTCTGTACGAGATTAGTGTGGCCCTTAAACAGCTTAAAAACAACAAGGCGCCGGGTGATGATGGAATTACAGCCGAGCTTCTGAGAGCTGGTGGTACTCCTGTGCTTAAAATCCTCCAGAAGCTATTTAATTCCGTCATCCTCGATGGCAAAACGCCGCAGGCCTGGCACGGAAGTATAGTGGTGCTGTTCTTCAAAAAGGGCGACAAAACCCTTTTGAAGAACTTTAGACCGATATCACTTCTGAGCCATGTTTACAAGCTGTTTTCAAGGGTCATCACGAATCGTCTCGCGCGCAGATTTGACGACTTCCAGCCTCCCGAACAAGCCGGATTCCGAAAAGGTTTTAGCACCATAGACCACATACATACGCTGCGGCAGGTTATACAGAAGACGGAGGAGTATAACCAGCCACTATGCTTGGCGTTCGTGGACTATGAGAAAGCCTTTGATTCGATCGAGACCTGGGCGGTGCTTCAGTCTCTCCAGAGGTGCCACATTGATTATCGATACATCAAAGCGTTGAAGTGTTTGTATGAAAACGCCACCATGTCAGTCCGTCTCCAGGATCAGAACTCGAAGCCTATCCGACTGCAGCGGGGAGTCAGACAAGGCGATGTCATATCGCCGATGCTGTTCACTGCTGCGTTGGAAGATGTCTTCAAGCTTCTGGACTGGAACGGACTGGGCATCAACATTAACGGTGAGTACATCACTCACCTTAGATTCGCAGATGATATGGTAATCATGGCTGAAACCATGGAAGACTTAAGCCATATGCTTGATGGCCTCAATACAGCTTCCCAAGGAGTAGGTCTCAAAATGAACATGGACAAGACGAAGATCATGTCTAATGTCCATGTCGCACCTACCCCCGTAACAGTTGGGAACTGTACTTTCGAAATTGTTGACGAATACGTCTACTTGGGTCAAACGATCCAGTTAGGCAGGTCCAATTTCGCGAAAGAGGTCACTCGTCGAATCCGACTCGGATGGGCAGCGTTCGGGAAGCTCCGTAAAATCTTTTCGTCCCAAATACCGCAGTGTCTCAAGACGAAGGTTTTTAACCAATGTGTGTTGCCAGTGATGACATACGGAACGCAGACGTGGTCGCTAACTATGGGCCTTATGAGAAAGCTCATGGTCGCTCAGAGAGCAATGGAGAGGGCTATGCTCGGAGTTTCCCTGCGAGATCGAATCAGAAATGAGGAGATTCGCAGGAGAACCAAAGTAACCGACATAGCCCGGATGATTGCAAAACTGAAGTGGCAGTGGGCTGGGCACATAGCTCGAAGGACTGATGGCCGTTGGGGCAGAAAAGTCCTCGAATGGCGACCGCGTACCGGAAGACGCAGTGTTGGTAGGCCCCCCACAAGATGGACCGATGATCTGGTCAAGATCGCCGGGATAGGTTGGATGAGGGCAGCGCAGGACCGATCATCGTGGAGATCTTTGGGGGAGGCCTTTGTCCAGCAGTGGGCGTCTTCCGGCTGAAATGATGATGATGATGATGACTTAACCCGGCAAACATTCTTGTGCCATGTAAATTAAATTACATTTTGGATAGCATTTCCGTTAAATGCATTCTACGTATGTCTCACATTGTGAAATAAGTAACTATGCTAAATTTCAAGTCAATTGGGTGTATAATTTTAGATATCTAGTGAACAATGGTATTTCACTTGTATATCCTTTTCATCCATGCAGGGGCGGAGAAAGAATACTAACCTCTGCGGCCGGGGTCAGCCGACGGTAAAAGTCGACAAGACAACCCTAGCTACGTGGTAGGGCTCCAAGCCCGTCTGGATGGTGACCACCTTTGTTCTTAAGTATGCCGCCATAATAACTTTGTGTTGTGTTCCGGCATTAGTAACCCAAGTTCCTGTACCCTTATGGGACAGCAACGTGTTCGCGATGCCACTGGCTTTGCAAACACCCATAGGTGACGGTAGCTGCTAAATTCTAAGTGGGCCGTCAGCCTGTCTTGTCCTACAGCAATAAAAAAGATATGTAGATTTTTAACTCTCATGTTATAACCATCCTTCAATGATTTATTAAAAAAAATATATCTACTATTGTGATTTGAAAGGTTTTTTGTGTAGGAACTAATATTCATATATAAGGTGTTAGAATAAAACAATTTATATTAATGGACTACTGGTTCGTGAATTCATTCATTGTCATCGAAAAATACTTCATTGAGGAAACATTTGATCTTAATATCTCACTTAATTTAAATGTGACTTTGTAACCTATAAAGAGAAACAAAATTTAGAGCAATTATTTCAGAGGATGATTTTGTTTATTTATTCTTTGCACACAACATAAATTACATACATAAAGGTTAAATTTTATATTATATGCTCTAAGAAATTAATAATTTCAAACAATCTTTCATTGTTCTGATTATCCCCTGACAACTCCATAGTTTATTCACATCAATATTTGAAATAGTATAAAATTTATAAAGGTTGATATATACTTATACCTAAAAATAAAAATTTTAAATGAAGAAGTAATATTATCAACTAATCTTTAACTTTCCTCAAATACAATTTGTATATTATATATATTTTTCTGACTGATAGATGTAAAAATGTCTGTTTCAGTCATCATTGGAAACCAAAGAGTACATGGTTAATGATCTACCTAAATTGTTGGATGTTCCTCATGATCGTTTGTGCCTTATGGCTGCTCTGCTTGGTGGCCCCATTCTGTCTGAACAAAGCCTTAATGATTTTTACAACCGCATTGGAATTACTCAGAAGAAGGTAAACTTATTGTTGTCATATACAGCTTATTGACTTGCATACTTTTTCCAGCAATATAATGACTTCTGACTCAATATACAAAATTCTTTACTTTTGTTTTATTAAAATTACTGAATTCTGAATATTAATTATATATTATAGGTTTAAATTTAAAATTTATACCTTTATAATATTTATGTTTATATTGAATAGAAAAGTAAGGCTTTAATAAAATATTCAAATAAAACAGATTATAATTCATTGTCAAAGTTATTGATTGTCTAAATAATTTATAAGTATTTTTGTGTTACAGTCATTTTATGTACATGTGATGGATTAAAGCTTGCTAAATACATTGTAATGGTCACATACTTGAAAACAAAGGCTTTAAATATACTGGTAGGGGTTGAGTCGCCAACTCAAAAATCAAAATTATGTTAGGATAGTTTTATGTTGAAGGTAGATAATTATTAATACCTACCATATTGAAATTATTTTAATATTTTTCAATATTGACTTTTGTCAGTTGCTGAAAATGGTTACTGAATAATAGCCAAAACATTAAAAATAACCAAACATATCTATCATTAAAATTTGTTATTTATAAAAGAGTTGTTGTGTGATCCTTTTACTAAAAGGTTTTAATTTGCACACCAATATTTTTTAATATCAACATTAATTAATTAAAAAAAATGTTTAGTAACATTACACACAGAACAATGTTTTTTTTTAAATACTTCATGATAATAACAATCCACAATGGACCTACTTCATCATTTATCAATTTCAGTAATTTATTTGAAGAAAATGTAGTAATTGATGTCCATAGAACATTAAAATTCACTGGTGTTTCCTGTAAAAAGTAGTCAGTTATGTGGTAGGACTTTAATGAAATATTTGAGTTCTCACCAGTCGAATTGTGATATCCTTTTATAGATTTAGGAGTTGAGTTACTTTTTTGATGTCATGTTGATTTTGTTTATTTATACAAAGTATATTATTTTATTAATATTTTTTATAAATAATTTTTTTTTTAATTTATAAAATATTAGTTTAATGGTGATTTAAAATTAACTCTTTAACTTGATAAACCCTAAGTTTCAAACTAAATGTTTAAGTTTGTGTTGGAAATTATTCAAGATTGGCACAATTTTGGAAAATCATCATCATCTCAGCGATGAATCCCGGTTGCAGCCCAAACTCTCGCTTTGGCGCCCGGGGTCCGCTTTCCGACTTTTTCTTCTCCACTTCGCACGGTCTTCAGCATCCCTGGTAGTGAGACCATTGGCACGCATATCACCCTTTACGACGTCAAGCCAGCACTTTTTGGGTCTACCCCTCCTGCCGGGGCCCGGCGGAAGCGGCATGGCCAGAAATTTGTTTCCCACGTAAGCATCCGGTTGCCGTAAAACGTGGCCGTACCATCGGAGCCGACACTCCTGCAATTTATCCGCAATGTCACGGACATGAAGGCTGCCGCGAATGCGGGAGTTCCTAACGCGGTCCTTCCGCGTCACTCCACACATCCACCGCAGCATATTCAATTTTGGAAAATGTTTGTACATATTCGTATTAATTTTCCTTTTGTCTCGTGTGATTGTACACCACCCTATTTTTTTAATTTTTTTATTAATCCAGAAGGATGGATGTGTTAAAAGAAATAATCGTCATTTTACCGTTAAACCACAGTAGCAACCAATCCCCAGTAGCAACAAATTAGCAAACCACAGGCACCTATTTTGATGCTTGAAGTCTAAATAACCTCTTTTAATAATAATTTACCATGATGGTACACTAATCTTAAGTGACCAATTTTTTTCGTACAAGATTGTTAAATTGAAATCCGTACTGAGTCCATCATCACCTAATCATGTTAATGCCAATTTTATTTATGCTTGTAAAGCAAGTGATTTTTCAAAGAACATTTAATTCCTGATTTCTAATAAAAGGTAACTTTGTTTTAATTTTGCCCATATGCGTGATTTATTTGGTCAATTCCAGTCCCAAGTGCCACCAGAAGTATTCATTAAGAGTGTAAGCCAGTATGTGCGCGATCTGCCATCTTCTGATGTAGAAGCTGCCTGTATCGATATATTCGGTGACCTCAATGACCTCCGTGCTGCAAAACTAAAACAAGCCGTACAGTATTATTTGGATGGCACTAGAGATGGATTCCTTAAGTATAGAACTGCCACAGGTAATATTTCTTTTTAACATGCTTTCATCAGTTTCACCTGTATTTTTTTTATTGCTGTACGACAGCAGACAGACTGACAGCCGGCTTAGAATTTAGCAATTACCGTCGCCTATGGGTGTTTGCAACGCAAGTGGCATCGCGGACACGCTGCTGTCCCATAAGGGTACAGGAACTTGGGTCACTAATGCCGGAACACCACACAAAGTTATTATGGCGGCATACTTAAGACCAAAGGTGTTCGCCATCCAGACGGGCTTGAGGCCCTACCACGTAGCTAGCTAGGGTGGGTTGTTTTGTCGCCTTTTACGACAGGCCGACCCCGGCCGCAGAGGTTAGTATTCTTTCTTCACCCCTACACGGATAGAACTGTCTGTATGTTTGTTGGATTGCTTTTAACCTACTACTTTGAACTCAGTTTAAACCAATTTAATCAGTCTGATTTCATTTAAATATTGTAGATAAAAATAACGAAAAATATTAGTATTATTGTGAAAAAAGCGTGGGATGCTTAATAAATCATATCGAAAATATTCGATTGATATTATTAATCCAAAAATGGTAAGAAAAATATGTCATGTCACAAAGCGCTCCACGCTTTTTTATTTTATTTTATTTCTACATCAAAAATTGTTTTATTTAGATTACCATCGTATTTGGTGGTATTTATTGGATGGGTTTTTAGGTTAGTTTGATTGACTTCTGTAACCATATTTGTTTTTTCGTATCTCTTTGCACAGGAAAAGCAAGTGTGACAGGCGGGCATTGATCTAAATACGCGTGCAAAGGTTTAGCATGGCATAACACTAAGTAGCTTACTCAAGTTTCAAAGTTAATGCTTAGCATGTGACCCATATAAAATGCTTGTTCAAAGATTTTGCAATATTAACACATTCAATGCCAGACTAGAAACAATGTAAAAAACAAGGTAAAAATATACCACAGTAGATTGTGGCGGGGATACCTTAGGACATTATATTTGACTTAATTCTTGAAAACATTTGCAAAAAAACACCCCAACAATTTTTGGATGATTCTTGATATTGGTGTGGCCCTGGGGAAAATGTGATGTCTGACACCTGGTGTCGTCATGGTCTTCAATGTGTTAACTGAATTATATTACGTACATATAAGAATATACTCTGAAGTCCATAATTAATTAATCAATCAACAAAATATTTGTTTTTCAAAAAACTTCAACAGTGATATTAATAATGTAATTTTTTTCAGGTCGTCGTCCGAAAAATTACAGAAAGAACCATAAACATGACTCCTCGCAACAACAGTCTAGCATCGCTTCTGATATGGACACATCCAAACTAGCTACGGAGTCGTCCGAACATGAGGTTATTAATGTTTAAACCTGTCTCTCACTGTTACGGTCATCCACGCCTTTTGCATTAACTCTAATCCCATTGGCATTCTTTGTTGAAAACAAAATTGTATGTTTCGCATGTCTCAAACTATCCCATTGGCTATCCCATTCTGTTATCATTTTTAAACTGCCTTCATTGTTTTCATTTATAACCTAAATTTCAATTCTATTATTTTAATTATTTTGGTTATATTTTAATTTATTATTTTTAGTTATTTTGTCAGCCTTGGTTAGAATCCTAGGTTATAAGTCTGGATAATTTATACTTGTCTATGATTGAAAGTGTGCACTGAATTATGGTGAGACGAATTATGTAGGGAATGATATATATATGTAGTATCTTAGTTATCTAGTACCCATAACGCAAGTGCTATGATACTTAGTTTGGGACTAGATGGCGTTGTGTGAAATGTGCCAATATATTATTTATTAGTAGTCTTAGTATTTATTATATTGTTTTGTAATTTATATATGATAAAAGATTCTATAAAATGAATTTATATACACGTATGAATATTAAGATAATAAAATAATCGGTCACCATCATTCAACACATCTCAATTTATAGCACAGATAGGCAGTGTTATGTTTTATTTATGTCCTCACCCACAACTGTGACTTGCACAAAACATTTACCTTGTGAATTGGCAAACCGCAGCGAAAAGGCTTGGAAGATTACAAATTGGCAACAGCAAACGCATCAATGAATGCGGACTTTGTCATGGAGGAGTCCCACGAGATGCAAAGCGCGATGGCCGCCATGTCGCTCGACAACGACCGGCCGGACCCGGGGCATAAGCGAACGCCCACCAAAGAGGTGCCGTACTTCTTCACAACTCATTATATTCGTGTCAATGTCTTGTTTGTCTGTTTTATGTCGTACTGTTTTAAATTCATAGGCAGCGGTGACTGCCTGCTTTATAGGGTGGGCAGCTAGCCTGTTTGTTGAACTACAGCTATATAAAAAAAATTCTACCTGCATATTAATGACTAAAAATTGAATATACTTTAAGTTCGACTCTTAAAGATATGTTAATCCATCTTGCTAAAACTTTGTGACATAGGAAAAGAGGCAAGTAAATTATTATTATATAGTCGTTGTCAAACCAATATATTCATATGTTATGTGCACTTTTTTGATATCAACTTTTTGACTAATGACTAGTTTGTCACCCAAACTTCGAAATATAAAAACTGCTATGTGAATCTAATCATTACATAACTTTAATATAAATCACTTAAGAAATAGTTTTTTGTAAAATTTTACATGAGAATGTTTTTACTCTATATCTCAAAGTGTAGCTTTTTACACAAAGCAGATATTGTTTTGACAACATCATAATGTATCCTTATCATATGAAAAATGTATGAGATAATGAGATTAAGGTATAAAATTCAAATTTATTGTTACAATAACTAAAATTTAAACATCATGAATAATTATTATGTATTATAACTAAACTGACGGACTCATAAACTGCATCAAAGTTCAGGATTACTTTTAAATGATTTTTTTAATAAGTATACAAACTTTCTATACAGATTTAAATTGAAACCTCTAGATTGGTTCGTGAACTTTAAAACAGCGTAGGGTCATATCCTTAAGTTTAAGTTTGTGTACTGGAAAGGACCTTAATTAAGACTTTTTTGAAGAAAAAACAGAAATTTAAGAAAATTAAAAAATTGGTTTTAACAATAGACACAAACTTTATGCAAGGGTTTATTTATGTTTTAATAAGGTGTATTACCTCCACGTGCCCTTATTACGGATTCTAATCGGTTCTGCATATATTTTATTAGGGTTATTAACAGATCTTGCGGAATGTTGTCCCATTCTTCTGAAAGTGCTGTTCTTAGCACTGCCACTGTCGTGGGCAAAGGGTTTCTCGCATATACAGCTCTTTTTAAATTGTCCCAAATATGCTCAATGGGATTAAGATCCAATTCATTGTACGTATCCCAACCTCTTCGCAATATTGTCGAACTTGTGCAGCAGCGTGCGGCCGGGCATTATCCTGTTGAACTAAATTTTTTTAGACTTATATGACATGAAAAGAATGGCATTTGAATATTAATTTACTGAATAGGTGTCGAATAATGTTCACAATAGCCCTTAAAAGTAGCCTATGTCCTTCTGCAAGGTCTAATCTATGACTACAGTCCATTCACAGTTGTTTTACCTCTGACATCTGTCAATAAATTTTCCCGTTAGGTTGGCAAGTTGGCATTACTTGCCCTTAACCTACTGTTTTAACAGTAGATTTGCTATTTTCACATAGATGTTCTGTTTCATTCCAAATTTTGACTGTTATTCAAGCACGAAATATTTTAGGAGCTAAAGAAACTAAAATATTAAATCTTGACTTCTCGCATGAGCAGAAACATTTACCGTTGCAAGAAATATACGTCGATGGAAAGGTGCCAAATCTGATCAGAAGAAAGAGAGAAATTGGAGAACTAGAGGAAGAACAGCTGAATATTTTCCCATAAAGTGTATATATATAAGTGTATGTGTATATTATATCCGTGGGCCCGGGCGTAGGCGATAGGAGAACAGCGGGGTTTTTTAGTGGGTAGTCGGATGGTCGAACATCTTTCCCGGAGTCCCACATATCCCTCGGTCCCCTCGGGCCAGAGGAACCCGTCAAGAGAGGTTTTTCCCCGAGACAAAAAATATATATATGCTTTTGAATCACTACTTTTTATCGAAATATTCATCATCACGTTATGTTCATAGCGTGATATATACCTTCAGTAAAGTATAGTTCGGATATTGAGTCAGTTGACATATTAAAGTTTAGAGTCCTTGTGAATAATTCCATATTATTATAAATTTATTTCATTATTAGTTCATTATAATTATAATGAACGAAGGCAAGTTATTTTGAGTAAGGTATACTCAAAGATGTTATTATCGCTAATACGAACCTATTCATATTACGAGCTTTTATTGACATATTTAGTAAAGGGGAATCATACAAAACAAGTATGGTAACACAGCTCAAGTTAAGCAACCTCATAGAGCTAAAGGTAAAATAACTGTGAACGGACTATATATCGAAATTTATCAAAATTGGTTCAGCGGTTTAGATGTGAAAGCGTAACAAACAAACAAACTCACTTTCTCATTTATAATATTAGTTAGGTTAAGCTGAACACAGTGACTGAAGTTTTGTGACGGTTTTTCTACTATCATTAGCTGCAAGGTGAATTTTAACAAAAATTAATTTTAAATAGTAAATATCATAATTGACTGGTGTGTAGGTATGTAATGGCAAAGGTGGAGGTGCGGGCAGCAGTGTTAATGGCAACTCAGTGCCTCTGCTGAGCGTAGGACTAGCTAATGGAGACTGCCCACCTGCTCCGGGTGAAGTGCTTCGTACGTGTGCCGAGCGGCATGCGCGCGGTCTCATGCATCCCCTTGTGCTGGCCATCCTCACTCACCGCCAGGTGGCGCTGCCAGTGCTCATGGAAGACGATGCGCACCGCGAGATACCTTCCATACATCACTTCTTCCGTCCCATCCGGCAGAACGTATATGCGATTCTATACAATATGCATCACCACCGCTTCATGGCTCAGAAGGCTAAAGGTAATGTAATTTTTTTAATTTTCTTTGTATAATCTTTCTATCCCAAAGCAAAATTTTAAAAAAGGTTTATTTTTGTTTTATCTTTTCGTTTTTAATTTTATATAAACTTTAAATTTTTAAGCGCTGACTTCATAATAATTTAACATATTAAATATATTTGTAATCCCAATTAAAAACAATATGCCTGCTACTCAATATCATCTCAATCCGTATGAATTGTGTGTTCCATCATTATGGCACCAGTAAATTAATTCAAATACATACAGTTATAAACCTTTAAAGTACATAGATGAAGTATTAACAAATTATATTTATTTAATGTTGGTTCATTAATTCTAATTCACACCATTTACCACAAGTGTGTATATTTTAGCAAAGCTCCTGAACAATATTGATTGTTCCTTTGATTTTGATTTGACCTTTAAACATTTCAGACACATTAAGAAACAATTAGGAATATATTTCCAAATGAAATTATCAATGTCTTTCTCTGTAGCATTTGTTGTTTTACTTTCCAATAGAAAATTGCTTTATTTGTTTGCATCATGTTTCGACACCGGTAAAAAAAATCTCCTTTAATGTTTTTTAATTGAATGGCTTAACACAAAATGCTCTCCAGACGAGGGCGCATCGCCCACTTCAGCAAAGGACATGCCGTGCACTGTGCACCTATCCGAGTGGATCTACTCGCGCGCCAACCCCGGCAAGTCGGCCGAGGTGGTGCCAGGCATGATTCTCGACTGGCCGGTGCCCACTGTGCAGCGTCTATGGTTTGGGTGAGCTCCTATTAAGCACATTAATTCATTTCAGAGTCATTACAGCATTAGGAAGTGTTTTTTGCCTTCTATTATTTCTACCACATACTGATTGAAGACAACTACTATAGAGCTGGAATTGTATTTTACACATAATTGTCTGGAATATTTTTTCTCTATGTGGCGAAGACCGAATACTTGGCCTGAAACTCCACAGATCCCAAACCCGTGCGCATAGGCGCCGATACGGCCAAGCCCACGAAACAGGTGAAATACCTGGGATCTGTATTTCACACGTCTGGTGACAGCGGCAGCGGTGAGGTGACTGGTGTCATTTATGACCCCAAAATACCGGTTAAATTGAACGGACAGGTCTATAAGACCATCATTAGGCCTGTCCTTTTATACGGATGTGAAGCGTGGCCGGTGCTGGAGCGACACAAGCAGGCACTGCGAGTCACGGAGTTGAATACGCCGCGGTGGATGTGTGGAGTAACGTGGAAGGACTGCGTTAGGAACTCTCCCATTCGCGGCAGCCTTCATGTCCGTGACATTGCCGATAAATTTCAGGAGTGTCGCCTTCGCTGGTATGGTCACGTTTTACGGCAACCGGCCACTTACGTGGGGAACAATGTCTGGTCATACCGCCTCCGCCGGGCTCCGGCAGTAGGAGTAGACCCAAAAAGTGCGCTGGCTTGACGTCGTAAGGGTTGATATGCGTGCCAATGGACTGACCACCAGAGATGCCGAAGATCGTGCGAAGTGGAGAAGAAAAAGTCGGAAAGCGGGCGCCGAAGCGAGAGTTTGGTTTGCAACCAGGATTCAACGCTAAGATGATGTCTGGAATATTTTTTAATAAGTATAATTTTTTTTATTGAAGTTGTGAAACACTACATTGGGTCTGTCAAAAATTGTAAAAAGACAATCACATTCATACATGGCTTGTAGTTTTAAAAAATAAAGATTTATTATAATTACATTAATATAATTGTAATAAATCTTTATTATTGCTTGAAAGTCCAACTAGTGTCAGATGTAGTTAGCAGAATGGTGTCTCATATTCTGTTAATAGATATTATATCTATTGATTTAGTGTAATTACCATAATAGTGTTCACGTGTGATTAATATAAAAAATAGCTGCCTTAGTACCAATCTAGTAAGAAAAAAATTTATGTGGTTACCTTGGCAAAGAGATGAATAATTTAATGTTTGTTAAATGTCATCAGCTGACACACCAAATATTAACATTTAAAAATGGAACATAGCATAGCCTAAATACTTTTTATTTATTGTCATGATAACTGTTATTCATAGAACTGCTCAAGATGACAAGTGCCGCCGAATGAGGGCCTTCTTGTCGTGCATGCGTTCCGACACTCCCCTGATGCTAAACACTTCCTATGTACCCCAGCATTTGCTCATATTGGCCACAGTATTAAGGTGAGAATTGGTTTTACTACTTCTCTATATCTATATGCGAGATCATATTACATTGTAACTGCTCTTCTGGTAGGTCTAACATTTTCGAAATTATAAATCAATTTTTTTTAATCAATTTACATTTTATTTAAAAAAATTAAAATGCCAATTTCTACAAAAGGAATTTTTAAAAAAATCTAATGAAATATTTTCTTTTTTTTAACTGGTTACTTACGTGGGAAACAAAATATGTATAAACATGCTGCCTCCGCCGAGCTTCGGCAGAAGGGCTAGACCGAATAATTGCTGGCATGATGTAAGGGGTGATTCGTGCTAATAGGCTACCAGGGATGCCGAAGACAGTGTGAAGTGAAGAAGAAAAAACTCGGAAAGCAGACCCCTCACATCGAAACAGAAGTTTGGGTCGCAACCAAGATGATGATGATAGTAGTATTTTCATTTTTTTTTTATAAATTATGGGGGAGATAGTTGACTTAGGACCTAGCTATTGATTTAAATTTAAACACATCTCAGTAGTTTACTTAGAAAATATTTAAAATATAAATAGGGTGTTTCCGTTTGCCCAAAGTGTGCGGAATCTAAACCATAGCTTGTTTGTTTCCTCATATAGCCTCTCTACTATTATAGCTCATAAACATATAGATTTGTGTTAACAGATTCATCATGACATCTCACATTCAAATATTAAGACGCCAAGAGTTGGACGCATTTTTGGCGACAGCTTTCTCTAATGATCTGATGAATGCGCTTAACTTGCAAGAAATGACTGTAAGTATTATTATTTACATTTATTGAAAAACGTTTTTTTATGTTAAAGGCAGAAGAATTCTAACCCCTGTGGCCAGGGTCGGTCTGTCATAATTGGCGACAAAACAACCCTAACTATGTAGGTAGGGCCACAAGCCAGTGTATATGGCAACCACACTGGGTCTAAGGTGGCATACTTATAGACCCAGTGTGATTGCCATTCAGACAGGCTTGGGCCCCTACCCCTACCTACTACTTATTTATATACTTTTGTAAATAAATTGTATATCATACATAAATACTTAGAATAGAGACAGCAATAGAACCCGTAACCACCCCAGAAATTTTTACGTGCGACAGTTACTGCACCACAGAGTTCGTCAAATTATGATTTGGAAGCTTAAGCTCATGTATGGTTTAGGTGAACGCGATTAGTTCGCGCGGAGTGCAGCTGGCGGCGTTGGTGATGGGCGGCGCGGAGGCAGCGCTGCTGGCGAACGATGCGTGCGGCGCCCCCGTGCCCTGGCTGGTGGCGGCGCCCTGGCTCTACTTCGATGGCAAGCTGCTCCAGCGCAATCTGCAGCGCGCCACCCATTGCAAGCACCTTGCGCAGCTTTGCGACAACCACCTCGACACTGTAGTCAAGGTGCACTTCACCCTTATTTATATCTATGTTTCTTATTCTTTAACAATGAATCGATATACTTGTCAATAAGATTTGTTTTAATAGATTAGTTGTATAATTATTGAATATAAGTCGATATTAACAAATTCTCATGCAGAAAAAACATTCTGTTAAACTCCAGCTCAAATTATTTTTTTCTCGTTCGTCTTCTCCCTATTTCTCTCCTATCGGAGGTTGGACAAAATCATGGCGATTCTGATTTTGAGGGCTGCTGCTCTAAACAAGGAAGTGGTACTGAGTTGAACTAGTCTCGTAAATTTTTCAGCCACGAGTGTTCTCCTGCCCACGTTTTTCTTTCCGGCAATCTTCCCCTGGATAATAAAGCTGAAGAACTCTGTACTTGGCACTTCTCATCACATGTCCAAATTAACACAACTTTCTTTGCTTTACTGCCACGTTGGTTACTTGGTCACGCCAGAAAATCTTTAGAATGCAGCGGTAAATCCATATTTCGAAGGCTTCTAGCTTTTACAAACAGACTAATTACTAATCTGAGCCAAGTAAAAAACTCGAGACATTGCAAGGTCGATTCGGATAATTTTATCATCGTCTTCTAAAAAACAACGTAACGATGACCCTTTGTGAATTTTTTAATCACTACATGTGTGTTATATACCGTAAGACTTTAAATATATGATTGTGTATAGGTTGAACGCATGCGTAAGGCGATCTTGGAGGGGCTGGAGGTGGAGTTCGCGATGCCACCCATTCCCCTAGTGGCTAACGTGGTCGGAGGCGGGTGGGGGCGGGGACGCAGCGCCGCTAGGGGTGCGCGCCTTGAAATCGCCGGTGTTGTCGTCGGTCAGTGGGGCGGAGGTAGCTACCCAACGAGACACGGCAGATACCCTCAGGTAAAAGCAAATTACAATAAGGGACCATATTTTTGTTAAATGTCCATGTAAACTAAGTTCTCCCTTATGCTGTAGGCGTAAAATATAATCAAATCTGCTTATGGTAAATATTCTATAAAAAGTAAATGTGATGTTATATCAATTATACATCAATGTAGGTTTATACATCAATGAAGGGTTTATATTAAAATGTGTTTTTTTTTCAGTGGTAGTCAAGTTTAATATTTATCTATGGTATCAGAAAAAGCATATCAAACTTGTGATTATACAAGTTTGTAATTTTGTATTTTAAATATAACTTTACGCCTTTTTAAAAGTTCAGCTTATGTATGGGCATTTTTTTAATTTATTTCTGCTCAAGCATTTTCACTGAAATCAGCACGCGCTTAACCGTTTGACGGATATTTTTTTTATTAACAAGCTAAGCGGCGCTATCGCGCAGTCACGAGTCTGTATCTGTGCGCGTTAGCAAATATTTTGCCGCTCTTGCGTTTTCGTAACGAAAGCGTGTCTTTTGTTGTGGGAAAACACAGATGTTAACTTTTTTATATAATTTTACTCTAACGTTTTATTTTTTCATTTACGTTACTGATATCTTTACTAATTGCCTTAAATAGTTCTTTTCATTAATTCTCTATCTGTAAAAAGTTATAAAATTTTCAGCAAAAACACATTTTTTTTATTTTGAAATATCCAAATTATCTATAGCACTTTTGGAATTTATGAGGATTTTGATGGATAGCTGTCAAACGGTTAAAGTCAGTTAAAATAAGCAAAATTCAAATTGATTTTTTATACAAGCCAAAAATAATAGATTTGAAAATATAAATTTCAACCAAATGTGTAGATTGGTTATGTGGGTTACACGCCTCAACCCCGCAACGCGTATGGTGGCCGCGGATGGCGTGGGGGTCGCGGAGGGAGGGGCCGTGGACGCGGTCGCGGTGCTGCCACTCGTCGCTCCAGCGCGCGCCGTGACATCGACGAACCAGCCAAACCTGCCACTCTCACCATAAACGGGTGAGTTTAGTATTTTCTCTTTTCCGTGCAGGGGCAGAAAGAATATTGACCTCTGTACCCTTATGCCATCAGCAATAAAAAAAAATAGTAATGATTACTAGGCCTATAACGCCTATCTAAGCTATAAATAATATTTTTGTTCTTTTGCATTCAACTAAAATAATTCTAAAATAGTAGTATATTAAATAAATATACTGAGACAAGTAAGTCCCAAGTAAATAGCAGAACGCTTGTGTGTACTTTTTTTGTAAATAAATACATATACCAAGACTCCTTGGATCCCAAGCCTTGGGATGATAACTAAACCCGTGACCTCATCAGCCCTCTGTCATGTGTAAACCGTTGAACAACGGAGGTCATCGAATGATAAGGGATTTGTAATGTATGGACTATTTATAGCTCCATAGGCAACCACTGATAGATGTTGAAGCAGTCTAGTATAATGTATACTTTTGTTTAACAGCAAGACAGTCAGATCGGATGAGTTGACCTCTCCACAGCCAGATGAAATCAGCCCTCGAGAGGAGACTGCAACTGGGGACCTGGAGCCAGAGAGTAATTATCTTTTATATAAAAAAAATAAATAATTGGACATTGAAGCTGGTTCAGATGATGCAATCGCAGTCTGATTAATTTATTATATGAAAGTGTCCTAAGCTACATAATACTTCATGTGCATGAAATATGTACCTGTTTAGAGTGCATGCTCAGAATTGTAGGCCAACTATGTGTAGTATTTGAAGCGCTCAATATTTTTATCCCTATGGGACAGCAGCAGGTTTGCGGTGCCCCTGGTGTCGCAAACATTCATAGGCGACGGTAACTTATTATTGAATGGACCGTCAGCCTGATAGCCTCCTCAACAATAAAAAAATTCCCATATGGCTAAAAAAGTAGTTCGTTTTTTTTTCTAAACAAAAAAGAAAAGAAAGAAATAAGTTTATTTTAGTACAATACACACACAATAATTAAAAAACTACTTATAAAATAAACAAAACAGAAATGAAATTCTAGGTACAATTATGTGAATGGATAATGCCGTTGCTTGTTATTAAGCAGAAAGTAGCGTATGAGGTGTAGTTGATGAGGGGTGGTTGCCATCCAGACGGGCTTGGGGCTCTACCACGTAGCTAGGGTGGGTTGTTTTGTCGCCTTTTACGACAGGCCGACCTCGGTCGCAGAGGTTAGTATTCTTTCTCCTCCGCCCCTGCACGGATAAAAATTCAAACATAATAATAAATTGCCCCTAAAATAATTCAAACAAAAGTTATTGGCTCATGGCTAATTAATAAAGGGTTGTAAGGTACAGGAACCTGGGTCACCAATGCCGGAACACAACACAAGGTTATTATGGCGGCATACTTATAGACCAAAGGTGGTTGCCATCTAGATGGGCTCGGAACCCTACCACATAAGATTGTTTTGTCGCTTTTTACGACATACAATAACAGAGTTGCTTAATTGATGAATGTCATATTTTAAATAGATAATTGAATAAATATTTGACAATATTATTATAATCTGACATGTGAAAAATTAATGTTATTTAATCCAACTGATTTGTATGCCAATAATGGCAAAACATGTACATATGTTTGTCAATTTTTCATACAAATAAATGATTTGATTTCAAATACTAATAACGATAGTTAAACTTTACGCCACTAAAAGAATGCCTACAGCATCAAGACATAACAGCTTCGTTCACAGATGAGCAGCCCCAGAAAGTGAAGTCCTCTAAGACTTCGAAGAAAAACATAGGCAAGGGGAAGAAAAAGAGTGCCTCTGCAAAGTTGGATCAAGCCATGGAAGCTAATGGGCCCATGGAAAAGAACAAGGTGACTGCAGAGTAATTAACTTAACGCTAACCCAGAGCAATTATATCTATTTATTCACTTTTATAACTGTTTTTACCAGTTTCAATAATATTATGAATGCTTTTAAAATAAAGCAGTTTTTTGATAAAACGTGAGCTTGTGTTATTCGAGAATCTAGTAATTTAATCTTAATATTATTAGATGTCTCTTCATTACCAGTCACTACACTGAGTTAATTCGGAAACAATCTTTCTGTATTCCTTGAATTGGTCTACGTAATTGTGACATAATCAATATTAAAAGAATACATAGATTATTGAAAATGGTAACTTAACTACATAATATAAGCAAATAATGTATTTTAGGTGGCGGAGCAATGCCACAATTCCGAAAAGGAACACATTGGTCAAGGTGATGCACCAGTTTCAAACTAATATTACCATAAGGTAACATTTATTATATAAACCTTTTGTTTATTATCTTATTCGCGTAGTTTAAAAAAATATTTTTTAAATAAGTAGATTTTAATTTTAAAAGGTTTTAAGTAAACTTAAAATGGGAAAGGCTTATTTATTTTCTTGTAAACATGATGTATTAATTCACAAATGTTTAGTTTTCTTAATTTCTTTTGAACCTAAGTATTTTATTTATGTATGCTTTGCATTATGATTGTTATCAAAATTGTGCATCGAGTTCCATTTTGTAATGGAATATAATTGTTAGCACGAAAAAATGTCTCAATAATAATCGAGCAAAGTAGGTTTCATTGAAAAGACCATGATAGGTAAAATAATCAGTATATGCTTTCAGGTTTTTTTTAAAGATAAATAGCTTATTATTCTTTTGCTCCACAAACGAAATATGCAAATAGAGGCTAAAAATACTTGTTATATGTTGATCTTACGATCATTAATATGAAATTGATGCTACTTGCATTAAACTGGTATTTGAATATAACAAACAATAATAAAGGTATATAGGGAGGGTAATGCATTATTTAAGCAGTCTTCATAGCAAAATGTGAGCAAAAAGTAAACGAGTAGCAAACGTGTTCAGTTCAGCGATATAAGCACGCAAAGCTAAATAATGATACAATTCGGTCGGCACTTGACGCATCTTTATCTCTTCTTTCTGCCCTTAGTAACTTATTTAACCTATTCATCGCTACTTTGGTATTTACAAGTACCCTCTTTTTCTTCTACCGAAAATATGTAAAACATTCAAAGTTTAATTTTGGTTCCAATACATAGATATCTGATTATGTACTATCGTGGTCTTTTCTAAAACAAATCTCCAATGTAACAAAACATATTTGGTTTGTTATTCACTGTGCGTGTATAATACGCGACGTGTCAAGTGCGTACGTGCCTCAAGATCTAAAAGACTTCCCAAACGTGAGACTGATTTTTGTATTATTATAATTGTTACGCATTAGTGTACAATTAATACTAATATTAAAGACATGACGCTATATCGAGAGTGTCTCGGTATTACCCTAATAAGACATGTGCCTCTCTTGTGGTGGCTATGTGCCACGGATGTGAGTTCTCTCTAGCAAGAGTTAAGTAACTGAAGGGAGAAAGTTCTCAACTTAAACGATATCTAATAAGCAATATAAGAAGAGTCCTAAAAACATTTTTAACGAGTGATATTTAAAATTATTACTAAATTGACCTGTTGATTGTTGAATCATGATTAGGTAATTGAAAAGTGTGATGACTTAGTATTAATATGTTTTTTTGTTTTAAGCATATGTACTGAGTCGGGATTATTTATTTACACAATGTATTTACTATTTACCAAATTATTATTTTTATTTGTAAGGTTAAGGTTAGTCTATGCAACCTAACGTTTTATGAAAACTCAATAAGTTTATGAAAAACATGAACAGAAAGTTTACAACAGCCGATTTATGTATTGTGAAATTGAGTGCATAAAATTACGATTGCATACTCTAAACTAAAATGCTTTCAGACTTGTTTTTGGGAATTCTTTATGTTAATTGTTATCTGATACTAAAATAAAATTGTTAAACTATATGCTCATGAAATAACTCTTTTAGAAACTAGATAAATTTTGAACCTATTTGGTGAAGACATTGATAGTCAAACCAGTACGACATTATCCCTTTTGTGTTGCTCTTATTTATCTGAATATGTCGTTTTTGGGAATTCTTTATGTTAATTGTTATCTGATACTAAAATAAAATTGTTAAACTATATGCTCATGAAATAACTCTTTTAGAAACTAGACAAATTTTGAACCTATTTGGTGAAGACATTGATAGTCAAACCAGTACGACATTATCCCTTTTGTGTTGCTCTTATTTATCTGAATATGTCAATGTGTTGAAAAGTTGCCGAACTGTACTATCATCAGCGGTTTACATGTGAAACGTGAGTACCGCCATGTGGTAGGAATTATGATAATAATACTATGTATAGAAGAAAATGCATTTGCTGTATGATTGTTGGTGCTTTAAAATCTTTGGACTGCCTGAAACGAGTCTGAAACTCATAGATTTAAGTCTAACCATACATATTTAATGAAACTAATGGAACATTCGCACTTTGGCTTTTCCACATCCTATAGGGTATTATTTCAATAGGAAATCTTAGATTGTTAGTGATATATTTATATGCATTTTTTGGAAATGTCAATAATGCGAATGTTCTTTATATGTATTTTTGTAAATTTGTTATATTGTTACACTTAAATATAGCTGGAATGACTAACATAAATATTTGAGACGAAGTCTTGGTGGGAAACTCGGCCGGCGCCCCTGCTGCCGCAATTATGACGAATACTTACATTCCATTTTGAAGTGACGAGTCACCGCGATAATTGCGCAGCCGATGCCCGCCGAGGGTGGAACTGAGTGAAGACTTTACAATTTTAAATGCTTGAACCCTGGCCGGAAGGAAAATAAAATATGTTGCTACAATACCAGATGATTGATTTTAACAATCTAAACGTGATCGGAAAAGTGCAGCGCACATTTTCGTACAGCAGCCACAGTGCTGTCACAAGTGACTAATTGCAAGAACAAAGTAACGCGTCTGAGTGGGCGAAGCCCGAGGCGAGGCGCCCGCACCTCCGCGGCGCGGCGTGCTCTTTATTAATATACATTTTATAGAATATTATTGCTTGCTTCTTATTAAAACACAATTTTAGCGTAGAATTTAAACTTCAATGTAATTTCATTTTAAGAAAAGCATGTAACCATTTATAAATTTAAAGGTGAAATATTCTTGATATACCCAGCAGTTTTGACTAAAATGCTGTTTAGATAATATTATATCCTATGGAGTTATATAGAAACGCCATTTTGTATTTCATCATATTTATGGTCGATATTTGATTATATCGCATGTTTAAACTAGAAGTTTTCAAGAAGTAGGTTTTCTTTAATTTTATCTTTTTAAATCTATTATTCGCTAGTTTTAGATTATTCAGCAGTAAGATACTTTTACTACATTTAATTGTTTGCTGACAATGGTCATATATTATCAACATAATAATCAAAATAAATTAGAATACTTTTCATGTAATAACACTTTTGTAATTGAAGTAGCAAACATGGAACTGTGGCTTTTTGAAAACACTTATAACTTGAAATACCTTTGAGAACCCTGCAATGTTAAATTTTAAAATTGTTCATTACTATTTTAGTTTATGAACTCTGTATTAAAAAAAATAACAAATTGTAAAGAGTTGTACTTGTCTTCAAATAAAAGGTTCCATTTATATAATGTTTTTTTATTTCATTCCACCAGATCCAAGCGTTTATGTATTTCAGTGACTGTGGTTCCCTCAAGGTTGGCAATGTGATTGATCACTACTTGTGCTGCATCCTTGATGTCATTGTATTGGTGCAAGAGATGAACCTTGATTTTCTTTTCATCACACAAATTATCTATTTTAGCCTCCTCTTTTAAGAGCTTATCATACAATTCATGATAGTTATTTTTCATTTTCTGCAATTAAAAATAAACAACAATCTATGGGAGTGGTAATAAAAAACGGAATAATGACACATATTTATTCACTATCAAGATCAGATACATGTGGTTCACTAACACCCATTGCACAAGCCAACATACTATTGATATGCCTGCCTTCATCAGATTTAAACACATACCCATTTGCTTTATCAATTGAATTTATGACTTTAATTAGACTTTTTTCTTGTTTCATATTCACCAGTTGGAATGTAACTAAACTGTAATCTTCAATAATAGAAACTAAAGCACCATTTAACTTATTATATTTGTAAGTAAATTTATCAGAGTCTAAACAATCGAGCAAGTAATTCAAATCCAAAACTTCTGTGTAAAAGTCAATACCAAAATGTAGTTTGTCTTTGAATTTTTTCAACATATCTACTTTAGTTAATAGATTGATATGTGGTAAACCAATTTGCAGCATAGCATTTAAGGATAACATAAGAGCTGAAATAAATTTTCCGGCATCAGAACAATGGTGTGAATCAATCAAATGTACAGCACACAACTGTATATTGACTTTGGAAGTTAATTGAGACAAAATATTGCTTAAACTTTTATGGTGGCAATAAAGTTCTACTTGACCAGGCAAGTCAAATAAAACAGTGGTATTATTATTAATATTTTGTAGCTGATTCAACAGCCAGTCAATATTCCTTTCTAAATACTCCATGCAGTATAACAATGCTCCATTAGGACCTAAATCTTGTTGTTCCATTACAGACTCAAGAAGAATTAAATCTTTTATATCAATATTTGGTTTGTAACACAATATATCATTTGCAAAATCAAGATTAACAATAAAAACACTTCTTCCCAATTTTTTTAACAATTCTGACATTTTCCAGCAGTATGTTGTCTTCCCAGCGCCTGGAGGACCAAGCACCAGTTGTCCATAATATCTATTTACGAATTTAAATCGTTTTAAACTTACAGCTGACATATTATTGATCTGGTTGATTCTTCAAGTCAAGAATTATGTCCACACAAGCCTTTAATGTCTCTATATCATATGATCTGAGGTTGATACAAATGTTTAAAGGCTTTGTAATCTTAAGCGCCTCAGCTAAATATCTTGCAGCCACTTCCAGCTCTTCTCCTGAATCACCAAAAATAATTTTTGTTGTATAAACATCCTCAGTACCTGATGCACTTGGAACTTGATTTTTTTTTATAGTCATCATGGTACCAAGTTTATGGTTTTGGGAGATTATTAAGAATGTTTTATAAGTATATTCTGCTATCGCTAGTTCAGTAGAAACACCATCAATATCTGCAGCTACAGATTTCATTAATTCGTTTTTGCCATCGGTTTTTTCAGCTTTTAAAGATAAATTTTTCAAGGCCCTTTCTACATCCATTCTTATGCGCTAAAAAAGTATTTATTATAGGTAAAGGAATAAAAAAATTACAGACATGATAGACAATAGAATATGAAAATTTAAATTCAATTTAATAGCATTAATAATATTTTTCAATATTCTCATGAATGAAACTCACCTGATATAAATTTGTAGCTGTTTATGGTAAATGTATTTAAATAGGTTAGATGTAGACAAGTTCAAAGAAGTATGAATTATAATTAAATGTTTAAGATTGAACTCCACAATTTATTCACTAAATTAAATAATTTATAAATTTATGTAGAAGTACGTGAAGTACCTACCTACTAAAAAACGCTGATCACTGATCAGTGTTGCCGCTTAGGAAAAAAGAAAGGCCCCAGACCTCAATGAAAATGTCCCTAGATATTAAGAAAAAAGTACTCAAAAAAATCCCTAGAAGTCGCTAAATATTTTAAAATCTTCAATTTTAAAAATATGGTCCTAATAAAAGCAACTCTGTCATTTAAATTTGCGAATATTTAGAAACCGGGCATTCCTTCCTTTGAATAAACGGGATGATGAATGAATGAGAAAGAAATAGCTATATCTGTACATCTTTTGATAGAGTGAGACGCATAAAACCGATCGAACGTAAAAATATCGAAAAGTCGCTAGATGTCGCTAAATTTATTTTTGTCGCTAGATGGAAAAAAAATGTCGCTAGACACATCCAAAATCCGCTAAATCTAGCGACAAAGTCGCTAAAACGGCAACACTGACGCTGATCAATATAACCAGAGTTGCCAACTCAATTTTTTAAAGAGATCTAGATGAACTTCGAAAAAGAGCTAAAATAGAGCCGAATTTTTGAAACTTGTTAGATTAATAAAATATATTTAAAAATACGGTTATACCTCGTCAGAACTATCGAAATTGTGTATCAAATTCACTAATCTACTTGTGCTTGGTGCTTAATGCTTAACATAAGTTGTCATGGTACCAATTTTTTTTAGATCACCTTTTGGCACTTCATAGTTGTGGCAGCATTTTTTTTACCGTCGTAATCCTGATCTGACAGTTAAAATCGCATTGATGGTGTCATTTTTTACAGACATTACATTATTCTCGGAACTTTTGTGTGTATGGCTTACTCGATGACATTTTGCATGTTACATACATACATATATATAATCACGCCTCTTTCCCGTAGAGGTAGGCAGAGACCACTTCTTTCCACTTGCTACGATCCTTACATACATGTTTCGCTTCGTCGACTTTCATTATTCCCTTCATACATGCTATTTCACACTCCGATAAATACTTTTTTCGTCAATCGTTCTTCATTCATTCTCTCGACATGGCCAAACCATCTCAGCATACCTGTCTAAATTTTTGTCACTTTTGCATGTTGCACTTTCTTAAACTAATTTATTGTAAGTCGCACCTAAATTACACAAATAATCAACACAGTTGACAGTACTCCATCAAGATCAAACACCAATAATTAGGTACCATACCAAAATTAGGGAATGAATGATCGTTTCTCCGTCTACGGAATGATCAAACGAATGAAATAATATGGGAATTCCCCAGGGCCACAGCCAGGGTAGGGCATTGTGGGGCAATGAAATGTGCAATGAATTGTGCCCTACCTTGAAATCCACAATGCCCTACCTTATAAATACCAAAAACTAAGTTAAATTATTATAATTAAATTTTGTTCATAGTTTGAGATAAAAAAATTATAGTGATAATTATCTAAACTTTTCCGTTCTTCGCATTTTTAATAACATGGCGAATCGTAGAATTCAGCTGTTTTAAATATTTTTTATTATTATAATAAGTTTGCAGAAACAATATGATCTAAATGGTATTTTTGGTCGTATCTATTTACTCGTATCACCACACACAATTAATTATTAAACCTCTCTCACTCAGACGTGGATCTCTACATCAAAATCTGGAAGTTCAACCATCTTGTTCACTTGTTCTTCATCATTGAGTATTTAATAGTTCTTAGATCCATGCTTATGATCTGTCACAAAAGATAAATATATACATGATGATTGATTTAGGAGGCCGTGCTTCGAGGGCAGATCAATTATGATAAATTTTTTACTTCAGCCCTACCTTTAACCAATGCTGCCCTACCTCAAATTCTGGACTTCCCCGTAGTTCAAGTCATAGATTATAAATTATGGCTATTATTAATTTACTCGTTGGTCAGCATGAAATTCGGATACACACCTAAAATTTTGAAAGTATTGGAATGGAGCTAAAATTTTAAAATTAAAGACATAAGAGCTAAACTTGTTTTTTTGGAGCCGATTAATTGAAAATGGAGCTAAATTTAGCTCTAAAAGAGCTAAATTGGCAACACTGAATACAACATTACAGCAAAACAGCGCTGCCAGGTAAAAAAATGCTGCGATCGTATCGTACATACCACAGCACAAAAAAGTCATACGCCCAAGGAAAATTCCAAATAAAAAATCGTACATATTATTCATCCTAAACTATATAACGGAATTAGCAAAGTAATTAAATTAAACAAACTTCCCATTGGTAGGTGTAAGAAAGTTTTGAGTGATTATTTGTATGAGCTGAATTATAAAGAGTCAGAAGAGACTATCAAAGCAATTATTTAAATTTATTATTACATTTTACTTTTATATAACTTACATACATTATATTCACATACAATCATTGTTTCAGTTAATATATGTATTATATATATTTTTCTTTCCCTTCTTCTTTCATTAATATTTTATTTTAAATTATTATTTATTTATTATCTCATTTAACTACTATAAATTATTTAATTAATAATATAATGGTAATTATTATATATTATTACTTATCTTAAAAATACTGACCCACTGAGATACAGTATTCACTAGTTCAGGGGCCAGTGTGATTTTCTCTAGTCAAATTAGTTGTTGTACATGAACTGCTGTACTACCTATCTTTTATTTTTAAAATTTGTATGTCATGTTTATATAAAATAAATAAATAACTTATATTCACTTTTATTACAACATTAATAATAAAAAATTCTATGACTATTATTATGATATTATTATTATTCTATTCTATTTTATTATTGATTTTTATATAAAAGTAATACTATGGTACTGTTTTTATAAAAAATAAATGTAAGATATTGTAAAAAATATAAAAAATTTGTGAAATAAAGAAATAGTAACTTAAAAAAATTCTATGAAAATAGTACGTACGTAAATATTATAGTAAGTCACTTTTTTGTATCAATTTTCCGTATTCGAATTCAGATTTTCCCAGTCTGAACGGTATTTCTGCGCTCTGTGCTCTGTCAGAAGCTAAAAGTTCGCCTCTTCGTGCTAATTTCTTCTTATGAGTACGAGAACGCTCGTCATCAATTTCATCGCTCATTTTTATTTATTTAACGACACCAGCAGATTAATTTTCACAAAAGCATGCTCGTATTAGAATAAAGTAACAAGTAGAACCAGATTTTTCAGTACAGCTAAGAAAAACAAGTAATAACAACATTAAAATAGACCGTGCATGAACAAAATCATTCAATAATTCGTCGTAGTCATTCCAACTTCAACTACAGGAAATATTAAAAGAAAGTTAAACAAACATGAACTCTATTTCTTTCGAAGGAAAGTCTTCTTTCATGTATAGAAATTAGAATAAAAGGGGCTTCCCTGAAACTCTGGGCAATATTGCCAATATTTATTACATATTATATTAATCTGTCAAAGGCATTTTTTTTTGCCAGAACTAATTGCATAAAATAATGTTACAATGGATTAAATTTAAAAAAAATCGTACGTTTTCAGTACGATTTCGATGCTTCGATCGTACTCGCGTAATATTTGCAAAAAGTCGTACAAATACGATTTAAATGTACATATTACTTCCATGGTACTAACTATAAGATTATAGTGTAAAATAGAAAAAAATATGTTCGAGAGACCCTCATCTAATAGCCACACTCGCACATAGAATGATATCGTAGTCTAAAGGTATGATTCCGAACTACGCTGCACGCAGTAGTGCTGCCGCGACACTGTGCCACGACACTGCGCCGCGGCACTACCGGTCCCCATACAAACTCTATCGCGCAGCAGTGCTGCCGCTACATTGCTGCCGCTGCATTGCTGCCGCTGCATTGTTGCCGCGTCATTGCTGCCTAGCTCGGAATGTACTCTCCTAAAAGCATATAGAGATTGTATGGGGACCGGTAGTGTCGCGGTAGCAATGCTGCGTGCAGTGTAGTTCGGAATCATACCTTAATTGTAGCTTAAAATACTGGTGAGCAAATATAACCTTATCGTAAACGAATAATTGCCGAAATAATTTTTTTAGAAAGATGCCGAAATTTAAAAACTAGGTAATTACCTTATTGACCGTAATGTTTACCAGTTATTAAACGTGACTTGCCAGGAGTCCTTACAAGTCTTCAGCATTTGAGATTTAGAATATGAACGAAGGTCCCTGGGAAAACATTTAATAGTCCTATTACATCTAATAAGGGCAGCTTGCTTATCACAACTGTCGGCTGTCTCATTTCCCCAAATTCTTACATGGCCCGGTATCCAAGCAAATCTTATTTCTAGGCCAAGACCTATGCAATATTTATGAGCAGTTTTAATTTTTAGAGTACCTAACAGAAAAGTACTTTGACAGATAGAAACATTTTGGAATCTTTGAAAGGATTTGAATAACGATGGGAGGAATATATGCAGTATGGGAGGAATGCTGGCAGTATGAAGAAGATAGGATAAGTTCAGAGAGTTCGCTGAGACAGGACAGAAGGGGGTGGATTTGATTGTTCAACCACTCTGAAGAAGAATGATCACCTAAGAGCTGTCTGCGAAGAGTAAAAGGGGGCTCTAGGCATTCTACTTGAAGAGCATTGGTAGGAAAAGATTTCATAGAACCAGTGATGATACGCAGACATTTGGCTTGAATTTGGTCTAATTTTGTTATGGCAAGTTTAATAACACTGATGACAGTGACAATAACAACCATATAGTTTGTATATTCTATGACGTTTGTTATTTGTCTTTTCCATGGAATATAGTTTTCTCTTTGGTTGTCAAGATTTGACAAAATGGTACAGTAAATTTTTGTGTTTAAAAATCTGAATTAATCGAGGTTTCTTTAGTTTGTAAAATTAAAGTATTCAAATACTCTTAACTAGTTTTAGACTTTAGGACTGAAGTTGTGTATATTTGTGTCCGCTAACTTAATACACAGAGCATAACCTAAAATGTTTATTTCAGACGAAGGGTACGTCGAGTTTTGGTAAGCGTCGGAATAAGACACACACATTATGCAGAAGATGTGGAAGATCTTCATATCATATACAAAAATCAAAATGTGCGCAATGTGGATACCCTGCTGCTAAATTGCGTTCATGTAAGTAGAGATATTACCCGTTTAATAAACCGTGTTGCCGATTCCAAATTTTAACAGATATTTAGCATTAAAGACAAATGTAAGAAACTGAGTATCTAAGTACATGAACATTGAAAAACTTAAATCAAATTAAACCTAAGACTCGCATAAAATCTAATTGAAATCAAAATGGAAAAAACATGTATATGTATCTAATATGTAAGTTAATGCCTTTTAGAATTGGTTCTCTAGTTGTAGTTTATTAAATCATTTGTAGTTATTCTTATGGCATTATTTGTCAAGAATTAAAAGATATCACTCGTATAGAGTAGTGGTGGAATAAGTTCAAAAATACTCATAGATCTTCATTTTATATATGTTCATAGATTAACAACTTATTATGTTATAAATTTCTGAAATATTGATGAAGTACACATACTATAACATATGTATACTGGAAGTATGACATATTATGATTAGATCAAGTAGAATCATATATGTATAAGTACAAAAGCTTAATATCTATTAAGCTGCTAAACAGATATTTGTTTAATAGTTATACAAATGTCATCCAAGGTGTGTTGCTTTTAACATTTGGTAGGACTCATGCACCTTAGAAGAAATATGCAAGTCTCCATCCATAACACTATTCCCCTGAGCAAGGCGTACTAGAAAATAGTTGAAACTATATTTTTACGTCAGTGACTGTATTCATGTCTCCCGACTTCGTACATCTGTTTGAATAATTCACATTCATTTAACCAGTGGTGGATTTACACATTTGCTTTCATTAGGCTGTTTTAACTTTTGCTGTGTCAGCTGATATCTGAAATTCGATACCTTCCCTGATAAATACCTTTATTTCGAATTATTTAAAAGTATTTCAAATAATTTAAATTGAATAATATACAAATAGCTAATGAAGAAAATATAAAAACACTAAATTTAAATTGTAAAATTAAATCATTCATACAAATCATAAATGTATATTTTAAGTGTTAGTAATTGTTCATGTAGAAAAGTTGGATTATTTAGTAAGTTGTTATACAGCTACTGATAAATTTTTTTAATTCATTTTCTCCATGTACATGTGTTTTTTTATTTCTGTAAATCAAAACAGAAATTTTGGATCAAATTCACAGCCCTAAGCCAACTTTGTTTTTCGGTAAATCCACCACTGCATTTAACTATAAATGGAACCTCATGAAATGTTTTCTCCATCCAGCCTGTCCATTGATATTACTAATCCAATGATTTTGTAAAATCACATCTTATTTAGTTGAGTGCTAAAAGAAATAGAATAAAATGAAAGGTCCAACAGAAAATTAGTGTTGTGCTAAAACACAGCATATGCTGAATTCATATCAACTGTCACATTATAATGTTTTGTATGTAGTATATTGAGTTAGTACCTTGATGGTGATGTTTCTGTGCATCAATAAATGGTATTGATAGTTTTGTCTCATACGTCCATTTTATCTATTAATCAGCTAGTCACAACCCTAGTGATTGTATCACATAGAAAACATTACAACCTGTTTCATCAGTGTGGGCTAATAAATCTCACAGCTTTCAGAAATGTCTCATTTTTAAGTGCTTTTTCATTCCTACTTTGATTGAGGGACTATTCTACATCTTGAATATTTCCTTGTAAAATGTAGGTATACAAATTGGAATATCTGTTGAAATGATTTTTATATTTATATAAAATTTAACTGATATTTCATACATGTTTATTTTAGACAAATGTATATATCAAATGTTATGGTCACTGAGATACATGTACTAATTGAATATGGACATTATCATATTGTCATATTTTAGTTCTAGTGTAATTAAATAGATTAAGTAACTACCACATTATTTAGTGGTTTTACTTGATGAATTATTTTACTTTAGATTTCAGGGCCCAGGCTTTGTTATTATACAATCATGATAATGTGCTACTTTCATAGTTTGTCTTGTGCAAACTTTGGAGAAAATTAGGGATTAGGATTATGAAGGCATTGATATTAAGTCCCCACTTATTGAGAGGCCTATACTGAAATTAAATAATTTACAATTAATAAGTAATAGCTTAAGCAACTCGTAACTTAATTTTTAGTAGTAGTAAATTTACTATATTTCTATCAATCTTTTCAGACCACTGGTCAGTGAAAGCCAAGCGCAGGAAGACCACAGGAACTGGCCGCATGCGTCACCTTAAGATTGTCAGGAGGCGTTTCCGCAATGGTTTCAAGGAAGGCAAACCCACTCCTAAGAAAGCCGTAGCTTCGTCGTAAACTGTATAAATAAAAAACCTTACACACAATTTTCTTTTTTTTCCTATCATCAATACATCATTTTACTAAATTTACATAACAATTACACACTTGCGGCCAGGCCAGGGTCGGCCTGTCGTAAATGGCGACAAAACAACCCACCAAGGGCCCTAAGCTCGTCTGGATGACTTTTTCTTAAAAATTACGTAGTTTTTTCCGAAAAAACCGGTAATGATTCCGGTACAGTCGCCATCAGATATATTGTAGCAGACAAGGTGACCAAATACTTCTGAACAATTGAAAATGTCAATAAGTTCCATACACTACAAGTTACCATTAATATCTGAACATTCATTACTTCATTTAATATCTGCAGATGCTTGTCAATAATTTCTATACAAACAACTATAACCAAAAATATCTGAATACTTACGTCAAGTGTATCTACGTAGATAAACACAGCTTACCTAATTCGTTACTGCGTGATATAAAGGACGAACTAAAAACGACTATCTATGGATATAGACTAGATCGGGGTCGGGCTGTCGTAAAAGGCGATAAAACGGGTGGGTTACCCTAGCTGCGTGGTAGCCTGTCTGGATGGCGACTACCTTTGGTCTTAGGTATGCCGCCATAATAATTGTATTGTATTCCGACATTGGTGACCCAAGTTCCTGTACCCTTATGGGACAGCAGCGCGATGCCACTGGCGTTGCAAACAAACCCATAGGCCGACGATAACTACTTAACTCTTAGTGGGTTATGCTGTCCTACAGCAATAAAAAAAAATTATTGTTAACTTAGCCATAGCTATCGTCATTATTAATAATTTTAAAAGGAATACAGAATTTTGCGGAAAAAATGGTCCAGAATAGAACTAACCGAAGTTATAGCTAAAGGCTAAGAGCAGGTTCACATGACAAGCGCTTAACGCACGTTTACAACTTTATTATTCTTTCAGGATAATTTTCACGTTGATTAAAGTAATGACAGCTGCGAAAACTTCTAATGGGTAATAAATACATTTTCGATTAATCTTGGCCTATTTTATTTAAACCGAATAATTGGTTACAAATTCGACTCTATTGATAGTAATGTATAATTTCATAATATTAAACAGTAATTTAAATTTTTTTTATATATCATGAATTATATACGAGCATGCCATTTAAGTTTTGTCGTTTGAAGAAAAAAACACAACGCTAGTTGTGTATTTGTATTTAAAAGTAGGTGCTAACCCTAGAGTACTTTTTATTGTTTTTCAAAGTATTCACCACGTAGCTTATTACACTTTTCCATTCGCTCAAACCAGTTATTATAACATTTATTCCACTACTAGCTGTGCCCGCGACTTCGTCAGCGTAGAATAGTGACTTTGGGCAGCATTTTTGGATATATCTTAAGGTTTATTTTGGATTACAAACCATAGAAACCCTAAAATATAAATAAATGAAATATACAAACTGCGTTCGAACCTACAAAGCCCAGCCTAAGCTGAACCCTATTTTATATGAATGATGATATAACTCTGAGGTCAACTTAAATTGGATATAAAATTTTCGAAACATCATTTTTAAAAAAACTATTTTTTTCTAAAATAAAAGTAGCCTAAGTTACTCCTTGTTACATCAGCTATCTTCCAGTGAAATTCCGTCAAAATTGGTCCAGCCGTTTCAGAAATTAGCCGGAACAAACCGACAGACAGACAAAAATTGTAAAAAATGTTGTTTTGGTATATGTACCGTGTATACATCCGAATGCACTTAGTAAAAAGCGGTTATTTTAATATTACAAACAGACCCTCCAATTTTATTTATTTGTATAGATAAAGTGGGGGTGTTCAAAATAGCTGACTTGAAAGCGTCGACTGCTTTTTCACCGGACTGGAACCTTTGACCACGAAGACTTTTCTTAATTTTAGGAAATGTAAAGAAATCGTTAGGGCTTAGGTCAGGACTGTATGGAGGATGGTCAAGAATTTCTTCTTTTTCCTGCTTCAAATATTCAATCGTTTGACGAGCGCTGTGTGAGCTTGCGTTGTCGTGGTGCAAGATGATGCGTCGCTTTGAGTTAGATTTTCGAAGTTCGGCGATGACTTGTGGTAAACAAACTGTGGTATACCACTCTGCGTTAACCGTTCTACGATCTTCAAATGCAATAGTCGCAACATGACCGGCTTTTCCAACGAACGTGGCATCCATCTTCTTTGAAGTGCTTCGAGAACGAACAACTTTAGTCGGCTTTGGCTCGTCTTGAAAGACCCAGATTGTAGATTGTTGTTTGGAATCAGGATCGTAGGCATAGATCCAAGATTCGTCACCACTGATGATGTCGTAGACGTGATTTGACTCTCCTCGGTTGAACTTTTGCAGAGTTTTCTTACACCATCTAACGCGGGCCGCCTTGTGATCGTCGGAAAGCAGATGCGGTATCCAACGGCAAACTAGCTTTCTCACACCAAGCGCTTCATCTTTCATTCAGCGATCTTCTGAATGGTTGTCCCTGAGATGCCTAATAGAGCTAACTCTCGATACGTCACATGACGATCTTCGAGAATTAGCTGTCTCACAGCAATGATGTTATCTTCAGTGAAGGCGGATTTTGGGCGTCCTTCGCGAGATTTGTCACTAACACTAGTATGTCCACGCTGGAATTCTAAATACCAGCGATCGACAGTCCGCAGATATGGGGCTTCATCACAGAACATAGATGTTAGCTCTTCAAAACACTGAAGCCGTGTCAGGCCTCTTCTAAAGTTGTAGAAAATTATTGCACGAACATTTTCTTTAGAAAGATTCATTTTCGTACGTAACCTGACAGATTACAATCGACGCTGTGACTAAACAATAGCATTAATCCTAATACTTTCAACTGTTTTGAGATTCAAAATTTAAACACATTCGAATATAGAACAGTTCCAAATTCAAAAATGCCGGGAAATATGAAAACGACAGAACTTAAAAGGCATGCCTAGTAATAACACCAATATCCGAATTATAAAGCAGGGTACCTACCTATTAAATATTAGTTTCAATGACTACGATTGAATAATAGGTTGTTTAAAATATAACACAGTAACATTTAGTCTTATATACTTAAAAAACATAGCGCCTGATTAGATTTTACTGCAAATGCGTGTATACAAATCTGCAGAGGAGCCGGTTTGAGTCGCAGTCAGTCAGCGGGCCGCGCTTGTGCCCGACCAAGCGGCGAGGGCTCAGCTACGTCAGTCACTCGGCCAGTCACTAGTCGTATAGTCGTCCTTTCGCTGGTGTGTTGCGGTGTCCATGAACACTCTAAAATCTAAATTGAATATCGTATCTAAGCCAATATCGCCATTGGGCGATAACTTATCATGTGCTATGACGCGGCAATATACATATTTTAAAATTCTCACAAGATAAGCGGCAGTGTAGTGATTAAAATTTACTTTGCATCGGTGGAGTATGTGTGAGCACTGACGTTATTGCAAAAGAAAAATCTATTACCGTTACGTAGTGCTGTTTTACAATGTCGTTATTTAAAAAGAAAGCGCCGAAATACACGCCCCCGCCGGTGCCGCCGTCGCCCGTGGAGGACAACCACTCTCAGACCAACGGGGTGGACAACAACAACGGGGCGCAGAAGTCTCAGCTGGTGTTCCATTGCCAACAAGCACACGGCAGCCCGCTTGGCCTTATCTCGGGCTTCTCTAACGTTAAAGAGCTCTACCAGAAGATAGCGGAATGTTACGACTTCCCTCCAGAAGATGTAAGTTTATCACGTTTGTTAGTTTAACCTTGTGTTGCGTTTGAATAGCCGTTTTTTATCAAAACCTTTGAAATGTACACTTATTATATCTACAAACATACTAAGATAAACTATTAAAATAGTGTCGAATTATTATAATATTAATTTACGAATAATTTCTACTTCTAAAGACTGTTTTCATTATTTCGTCCAGTGCTATAAATATTTCTATTTATAATTATCATGTTATTTCTTATTTTTGTTATTTTTAAGTAGGTTATTTAAAATAAATTATTTTAATACTTATGAAAGGTTAAAATGTCTCAAAAATAGCATTAACTTTTTTTAAAAGCCAATATGAGAATTAGGAGTGTAAACTTCCGGGTATATGCTTTTTACATTACCACATGAAATTCTTCCATCAATTCGTTATTTTCTGCTAATTGATGGACATTGGAATATACATAATTTTCCAAATTGTCTAAAAGCTAACAATAAGCAAACACCCTGTAAGCCAGGCCTTAATGAATCTGAATAATTCGATTCTTCTAATATGACCAAATCTAGGTGACCAGGAAATTGCAAAGATAATCATTAAGATGGACCAGGACGAAATTATTGCCCTAAACAATTGTTTTATTTTGCACACATTGCACGTTATTTGCCGATACCAGCTTGGAAAGTTAAATTCGACCCCGACCTTCTTTTAAATATTGAAAACTTTCTATCAGCTTTGTACGAAGTACAAATTTCTGCTAAACCAAAATCTAGGTACACGACGCTACCGTATTAGTCTCTTTATTTTGCCAATGTCTCAATAAGTCCTTGTTCTACATAACGTTTCTAACCAATAAGCTAATAGACAGTGCTCTTGTAACATTTGGCCATTATTTGTGTATAGTCAAATGTATTTTTCACAATTAAAGGAAACAATTTTTATCCGTGCAGGGGGGGAGAAAGAATACTAACCTCTGCGGCCGGGGTCGGCCTATCGTAAAAGGCGACAAAACAACCCACCCCAGCTACGTGGTAGGGCCTCAAGCCCGTCTGGATGGCGACCACCTTTGGTCTTATGTATGCCGCCATAATAACCTTGTATTGTGTTGCGGTATTAGTGACCCAAGTTCCTGTATCCTTATGGAACAGCAGCGTGTTCGCGTTGCCACTGGCATTGCAAACACCCATAGGCGACGGTAACAGCTAAATTCTAAGTGGGCCGTCAGCCTGTTTGCTGTTCTACAGCAATAAAAAAAAACAATTTTAGATTTATGAAAGAAAAGAACACTTAATATAATTTCCACCCGAATTTTCGCTTTTTTGACTCAATCTTTGTAGGACTGTGATACAAACAAGTTTGTAAATTTGAAATAAACAAATAAATTTACATGTAATTATAAATTATTAGTAAATATTTGGGAAAGGCAAAATATTAGCTAGAGGTTCATCCCCCATTTTCTGGATCATCTTCCTTCTTATACGCAACGGTTATCCGGAACGTTGTTGCATACGTTTTGGATTTAAAATGAGCTTTTGGCCAGGGTTTTCTCATAGCAGTACGATAGATATTCCAAACAAATCTATCAGGTAGGCTGGTTGCATGTTTGCTGATCTCCAGCTAAAAAAGCAACAACACACAGCTCATTCTAAAGCTTATCTAAAATAATAACTGAGATTAAGTATAATCAAGATGTATTTACGCGATCACGAACTGCCCTACTGCAAAACTGGGTTGCTCACAATTCTATTAATAGGGTCTTCAGAATTAAGAAAATCCGAATAACATCGTTATTTATGTGCAATCTTTATGCATTCTCAGATTCGGCTGAAAATTCTCCGTTGTAGATTATCATTATTACCAGTATTATTTATTATAATAAACATAATTTGCGCAACTTGTATTATATACAGAGCGTTAGAATAAAAGTGAATATTGCCTACCTTCTTCTTAAAAAAACATATCATGAATCGCTTCCTAGGATACTTTTTTTTATTGCTATAGGACAGTAGAAAGGCTGACAGCCTGCTTAGAATTTAGCAGTTACCGTCGTCTATGGGTGTTTGCAACGCCAGTGTCATCGCGAACACGCTGCTGTCCCATAAGGGTACAGGAACTTCGGTCACTAATGCTGGAACACAACACAAGGTTATTATGGCGGTATACTTAAGACCAAAGGTGGTCGCCAGAGGGGCTTGGGGCCCTACCATGTAACTAGTAGTAGTAGCCTAATCGCCTTTTACGACAGGCTAACCCCGGCCGCAGAGGTTAATATTCTTTCTCCGCCCCTGCACGGATAGTATTTTATACCAGGTGTACCGGAAAGTCATTATAGGTTTTTTCGGAAAAAACTACGTAATTTTTAAGAAAATAGTAAAATTTATTAATTCAAAGTATTGGCCATTTGATTTAATATATCTTGTCCATCTTCCATGAATTTTATGGATGCCATCCCAAAAATAAAAACTGTTTGTCCTTTGAGATAAACCATTTATCGAGCCATTTTCTAACTTCTTCGGAATTGCCGAAGTGCTCTCCAAGCGTGTATTTTATTGATGCGAAAATGTGATAGTCGGGCAAGGTCTGGAGAGTACGGCAGGTGCGATAATAAGTCCCACTCGAGTGCTTACAACGCTTCCTTGACCGGTTTTTCTTTATGAGACGGCGCGTTATTGTGCTGTAACATTACTTTACCGTGTCTTTGGGCCCATTTTGGATTTTGATCAATGCATGGTTCAAATAGATCTTTTGTAGGTAGCGATTAGCGATTTTTTTTAGGTAGCGATCACTATTAATTGTTTCACCAGGTTTCAACAGCTTGTAAGACACCACGTCACTCTGGTCCCACCAAATAGAGAGCATTATGAATTGCGACCAAAACGATTTGGCCTTGGAGTCAAAATGAATCCACTTTTCATCACCCGTCACCATCAATATTCGATGCAGAAATCGAATCATATCTTTAAAGCAGCATTTCATTTCGATTTTTTGATTTTCCATTTGCCTGTCATTCAATTGAAGTGGCAACCATCTTCCCATTTTTTGGTTTATCCCCGTTGCTTGTAATCGGTCGCTAATCGTTTCTTGGGCCACATTTAACGCTTCTGCCAATTGTTTTTGAATTTGGGTTGGGTCATGGGTCAACTCCTGCAGAGTTATTGGATGAGTTTCGCATCTTTAAACTTTTTCAGTCTACCAAAACGTTCTTTGTCTTGCACACCGAAATCACCACTTTTGAATTTTCGAAACCACGCCTCACATTTTTATAAGGTTAGCGCATACTCACCGTAAGTGTCTACTAGCAAACGATGACTTAAAGCGGCTTTTCTCTTTTAATAAAAAAAAAGTAACGCGTGCCGCAAATGCACGTTTTCAGGTACGAAATTTGACATTTTCAATGAGGTATAAATCTACGACGCGCGACGGTGTAACTTTCGCAAAATATATCAGCTATTTAAAATATATAAAGCTATAGGTACTACATGTATATATATATATATATATATAGCTTTGAAGCTTGATGTCAGTAGAATAAAATTGCATATGTGTCAAATCATAACATTGCATACTTAAACTAAGCGACATGTGGTAATGACTTTCCGGTACACCTATGTACTAATATGATCTACTAGAATCACAATAAAGTCAACGAACCGTAATAATTTTACAATTGTAAAGAGAATTAAAAAATTGTAGCAGTAGAATATGGTAGTAACATAGTTCAAGTCTCCAAATAGAATGTCGATCAATCCGTATGGTCCACAAAATCTTAGAGCTGTCTTCCAAGACCCTTGTCTAAATAAAAAACCGTTTAAACGCGATAATCCAAGATCCCAGGGCGCCAGACCTAACTCATTTTCTGATGGACAAAATATATACAATAGGGACCAGGCAGTATTAATTTCAAATTGTTTACTATATTTCCTACAACAAACTTAAACAAATATTCCGAAACATGTTCTCAAAGGAATAGCTCATTGCAGCATGCATATACTTAAAAATACACAATTCGTGTGAATAGCAGCTCAACTTTAATACAACCAAAATCAGGTGCATATGTCTATTTGAGTAATATTTTACTCATTAGGTTTATAAATCATTTAATCATGGGTCACGAACCCTCGAAATGGGTAGGAACAATAAAATCAAATGTTTAGCTTTTCTACATACATAATTTATAGACGTCTATATTCGACGGGTCACGGCCGTTTAGATAATCTGGTATGCATGGCCTGACCTTTCAATCTTTATTGTTATACAAAAGGTGTCGAGCCTAAGAAAGTAAATATTACACTGAAAGGCATTCGACATACTTTTACACTAATTAAAATCTTAGTAACTAATTTGAAATAATAAAAACTATATTTTGTCTATTGCGTAATGATTCCGGAAACTAATTATGAGATAATTTTATTTTAATAATTTAAATAAAAGTGTATAAATCGTTGTAATTAGCAAATATATATATGACGAAATTAATAATGATCTCATTATGTTTTCGACTTTTGTAACGAGTAACCTAAATGTTTTTGGGAACGCATAATTTAAATAGTACACATAATTACTAATCCAGCGAACTATTATTCATATAGTTATTGAAACAAATAAATGTTGATTGTCGCTTTGCCTATGACGAATGCCGTAAAGGTCACCAGCTAAAATGGCACGTCCACTTTCCTGAGACTTCACGCCCAGTGAAAATGATCTAAGCATGACTGTTGTCAAGGTCGTATGAGAACAATATAACTAGAGTTCACACAGTTTAAAAATTTCCAACAATATTGCTTAACGACTTGCGCTGTAGAAACAATTTGGTATGAATTTTCGTACATATAATATAAACTAGCAGCTTCGCATGGGTATTTAACAAAAAATTAAAAATTAAATCCTTCTATTTTTTTCGGTCTCGGGGAAAAACCTCTCTTGACGGGTTACCCCGGCCCGGGGGGACCGAGGGATATAAGGGACTCCGGAAAAGATGTTCAACCCACTAAAAAACCCCGCTGTTCTCCTATCGTCTACGCCCGGGCCCACGGATATATGGCCTGCCGATCTCGTGGCCCGGGCCGGCGCTGGCCCACGCTTTGTCTTAAAGCGGGCCCCTTCTAAAGTGCTGGCGCCAGGGGGTCAGGGTTTCGTCCCCCCGGCGCTCTCTTGTAACAACTCTAGGAGTTGAGGGGGGCTGTGGAACAGCACGCGGCCTTCTCCCTCGCGGCAATAGTGCGGGCGGCGGATCCTCCCCCGAGGGGCCGGCCGCGGCCGTTTTCTACGTCGGCCGGAGATCGTTGCCCGCCCTCCGGCGCCGACGACGCGGCCTACGTTGGCGGGAGGGGAGTGCCGGAGGGTAGAACCCGGGACCCCAATCAGTATTTGCAATCATCCCACCGGGGACCACGTCACGAACAGAGAGCTAAGTTGGAAAGGATGTAAGAGGTAGACGGAAAGAAAGGTAGGACTCTGTCGCCTCGAACGAAGAGGGGAGTGAAGCGACGGATGCTCGGGCACCTCGGGTACGCACACCCGTGCACTCCTCGGACAGAGGAGCGCCCCTGAGGGCAAACCCTTCTATTTGCGTCAGGTTACTAAAAAAATAAAATTATAAAGAAAGTTTGAATATTATTATTTCTATGAGCTTTTATTTTAATGATTTTTTTGTTATTACTTTTTATTTATTTTTCGTTATTTTTTAATAAGTATTCTAATTTTTGTAAAAACCCCAGTGACGCACGCCTACATTGCTTAAGGTGCTGCCTAGCTAGCCGAACAGGGTGAGCGGCTACCACGCAACATTTTTCTAATATTTACATTTTTAAACTCGTGATATCTTTCGAATGGAATATCCGAATTGAATAATTCAAAAAGTTATATAAAGGTATTGAAACAGTTTTGAATATGAAGTAATTTATTTTGATAAGGATTAATACCAAGATCCAAATAAAGAGTCTTTTCTAGGGGCGGCATTTCAATTAAATTTTTAAAATAAAAGAACACTTATTGTGGCATAACTATAATAGTTAGACATATGCTGTCGCGACACTTTTTGTAAATAATGATGTGTTCTGCAAAGTTGTAGTACATTATTTTATTCTATCATCAATAGTTTTCGCAACGCACGCGATTTAAATAATATTTTAGGTAATTTTTTTACACTTTGGGTTACATTATTGGAGTTTTAGTAAGGATCCCTAATTTTTTTGAAAATATAATATAGCCTATGTCACCCGGGGATAGTGTAGCTTCCCAACAATGAAAGAATTTTTTAAATCGGGTCAGTAGTTTCGGAGCCTATTCAAAGCAAACAAACAAACAAACAAACAAACAATCAAATCTTTCCTCTTTATAATAGTAGTATAGATATAGATAATGATGAGAGGTGACCATGTGAATTATGTGAAAAAAAGAAAAATAAAAACATTTATTTATTATACATAGCTTTATTCGGATTTCTATATTTTCATAATTTTCACGGCTGTTACACGAAAAAAATAAATGACATACGTTGGAATAAGGAGAATTTTACGAGTAATTTGTACGATCAATTTAATATGTCGACATTTCGGCTTCTTAGACGGGAATACAGAGAAATACATTATTTTAGTCGAGATGCTTAAAATGTCCTTTTAACGGTCTTCTTTCTGAGGGCAGGTAAAATTCCCTCAAACAGTTCTTCACTTTGAAAGTAACGTAGGAAATCCCATAGCTTTGGACATCTTCTTGGTAGTTCGAAGCAATTGCAGGCGCACTTTCACCTGTTCCACTCACAGACTAGCGCTAAGATTTGCGGAAGAATCCACAAACACAGTTGTTAATACGCTCCGCCAGGATTGCATTAATGTCTATAGTTTTATGTTCCTCGTTCCCGCCTTTGGAGTTGGTTCACTGGCCATCCCACTAAATCAACCTTCTTTGTCAACTAGAAGCTTCAGCACCGCACGGTAGATTATCCTTTCTGATGCGATTTATCTTCACGCGGCGATTTTGTTATCAAATTTTTAGTACATATCGGACCCGACGTATTCTGCGGGAAAATCGCCAGCTCTGATGGTTTCGGTACTTCATCGTATACACTAATGTAAGTAAAAATTTAAAATTGAACCTGATTGGGAGCACTGTTTAAGTCATCCTTGGTTCCACCCATAAACGCAAATAAATCTTCATGCACATGCCATTCCCGCAGTCACTGCTCGGCGTCTAAAATATTTAAAATACATATGTCATAATTTTTATTTCAGGAGCCAAAACAGAAAATATTGTGTTGCAAGGTCCCTTTTAGGGACATCGACGTATTAGGCTTAGCATTAAAATATTATATTCAATAGATAAATAACCCTCCATATAAATGGCATTGGTAGAAAGGTTAAGTTTTATAAACAAGTAGTTGTAGTTTCGAATCAAGATTTTTGATGTTTTGCCATGATCTCATTCTTAACATAGTTTTAATTTTTTTACAAGAACCATTGTATAATTATGCCCAAGTAAAATATACGCTAACAGTATGCACACCTTCTTTTTACCATCGGTTTATGGAAAGAAGTTTACATTTTGGAACATGAGGTTCTCAGATGAATAGATACAGGACTTTGCATATAGCCGTTAGGGCTACTGCCGTCTCTCACGAAATTTCGAAAGATAATGAAAATGATGCCTCGTTGTCTGCGAACCAGCTTCGAAGATAATCATCATCATTATTAGTTTATTGAAGTTCACACGTGGACATAGGCCTTTTACAAGGCTTGCCACAGAGACTTATATTGGGCTTGAAGTTGATAGGGTAGTCAAATTCTTTGTTTGTCCAGGATTAACACGGCCAATGTTACATAGCTCGGACTATTCCTAGATAATTTTGTCAATTTACATGAGCATAATAATCGTGAATAACTTGCGTTATAATAAATGTTGAATATGTCACCGTGTGCGGAAGTACGCACGGCTGAGTGCCAGGAAGTGGATCAGCCCAGGGGCGTAGTCTCGCTCTCGTACATCAAAGTACGGCAAGTGGGTGCAGATACACTGCCAGCAAACATGTTCGTATGTGCCTGTACGATGACCTACTCCGCCTGGGTCAAGGACCGGACGAACAAAATTACACATGCCATGCCCGCATCTCCAAGCCCCGGAATGCCGTGTGTATACAGGCAGAATTTTATAGATTATAAAAACGAGCAGCCACCGGCTAAATACGTGCCTTCTTATAAATTTGTTTTAGTTATTACAGTAAAAATATTTCTGCATTAAATGATACCTAATATCCATCCTCATATAGTTGCATTTGTATAATATAATTAGCATTCTTTAGTATACATCTTATCTTTTGATAAGTTATCATCCATTTAAATTGTTAGGACTTGATAAAGAAACAGAATGATAATTTCGTTAATTGCCTTATTGTAAGTAAATTAATAGTTTTTTCTAATTTTGAAATCGTGTTATTTCTATAACTATTATCAAGATCAGTGACGATTATAGGAAAACCGCCAGTTCTTGTGTAAAATGATGTTCAAATTATAACCAGCAATTAAGATAATGAAGATAAAGCTTGCAGTTTCAGATAAAGTCTAAATGAGACGATGATATAATTCGATTAGTACATGTTTACAATAAGTTATTATCAGTAAACGTCACTTTCTGTATGTAGTCTTATTAATATTTTTCTAAGATTATGAAAAGTAGCACGTAAATAAAATAGAGGCAAGTAAAACAATCATCAACAGAAGTTGACTTATGAGCAAAACTTAAAATTTTAATCAAACAAATTTATAATTTCAATGAGTCTTTATGTTGGTTTTCTAAGTCCAATTGAAACCTGAAGTTATCAATGATTGTTAAGAAGTTTTCGCATTTTATCAGGCCGATTAACTTCTCTCCAAACACAAAACGGTATACGCAATAGAGCTTCTTGGCTTCTCTATCAACTAAATGTATTTTAATAAAATCTGGAGACAGTAATATTTTAACGACACAGATTTATGAAAATATTTGGAGCCCCCTGCAAACCATAGATACCTTAAAGTTTGCCGTCGCGAAAATAATACCCTTATTTTCATAGTCCAATATCGTTGAAGCATCTGTATATATATATAATAAAATATATATAACAATACTACAATACAGTCTTCGACTGTCTCTCATCGATCTAATTTATACCACCACCGACGGGTTCCGGCAAGAGGTTAGACCGAAGAAGTATTTACTTTAAGTCGTAATGTGAAATGCGGGAACGCAAATGTATACAAATGAATTCAACGTGACATTGAATTTTTCTAATCAATACACAAAATATAGTATAAATCCAGTATAAACTTGTTCCAATGTATCCAAATTGTTGTGGAGATCATATTTTCGTATTTAGTAAAATACTGTCGTATTACGAATAGATTTAGTACCAAGATTTCATTAAATCAAAAGAACAAACGAGAATGAGAAATAAGAAATATTCTTGACTCACGCACCGAAAGCGAGGCGTGGCTAATTAAGTTAGTGGTTTATTAATGCCCAATAACGTCACGCTTACACAATTTATATGGTTTCAGATTCTATTCTGTACGTTGAATACTCACAAGGTGGATATGAAAAAGCTTCTTGGAGGACAAATAGGTTTGGAAGACTTCATATTCGCACACAGAAAAGGGAGGCCAAAAGAGATAGAGATAGTCAAAACTGAAGAGTCATTAGGATTGACTATCACAGACAATGGTGCTGGATATTCATTTATTAAGAGGATTAAAGAAGGTTCTATAGTGTCAAGAATTCCGCATATAGAGGTTTGTGGTCACTTTTGATGCTTAAATACTAAAAGTAGAGTTCTGATATAATAACTATGTAACATTAGGGGCCGTTCTTATAATACGTCACGCTGTGATACACTTTCTGTGTCCCACCTAGAAATATTTCGTCACAAAAACTAAGACACCCCCAAGGATGTTACACAAATTTTGAGAATTAAAAATATTTATTCAGTTATTATAATAAAATTTAAATAAATCAATCATTATCATTTATAACGAATATATAAATAATAAATAAGTAATATTTCTATTAATCAGAAGTATAAGGATTTTTCGTTGAATATTTATCCGGATAAAATTTTTTATAAGTGTTAAATAAGTTTTGATAGAGTTCACCTTTTATCGATGTCATTGTTTTCTAATATTATTATATATATCATAACTATTAAATCCAGGAGTTACAAATTTCGGAAACAAAGAGTAATTAATGAAGTAAAGAGTATTAAATTGAGGAATATAAAAAAAGCTTCTGTATTAGTTCACTGCTAAATGGCGAATGAAGGAATAATATAATAATAAATACATGAGAAACAGTATTTTCATTTCTTACTGAATCGAGAGCGCAGGGTACGTAGAAACTTTACTCTCCCAAGTGGATTTTTATTGTTTATTTAAGAAGTGATTATTTATTTAGGAATTGGAAAAACAAAGAAACCAGTTGTGACGGATCGCAACGCCGCTAGAGCCGCGGCACAGAGCTAGCGTATGTCGAAAAATAATGAACGCTGAAAGTCACGTTGCCGTAGACTACCCGTTCCCCCTTGTCACACTCAGCAGGACCCCCCCCCCCCCGTTTGCGAACGTATTTTATGAACGGACCCATACTTTTAAAGGACTTCGTGAAAGAAGACATGAAAAAAATTGAGTCACGATGTCAACACTACGTAAATTACAAAACTCTATAACTAAAAAACATTTCATACCCAAATTAGGCATATTACGTTTTAAATTGTCCTTTTCATAAATGAAGGCAAAGACTACAAATGGGAATGGAAAAGACGTGTAAAGATAGATATACTTAAATTTTATTAACGTTTTATGTGCTATAAACATCTTACTAACATGTAGTATTAATATTTTATTTTTTAAGGAAATAAAAAATAATTTAATACATAAAATATTAGAAATTCTGTATTTTCGCCCTGTTTCTATTTTTAATTCACAAATTGAAATTCAGAGTTCCTAAAAATCTTACAATCCATTTAGATAGCAAGTTCATTTTGTATAATTTATGCCATCGCCTACGGGTTACGGTAAGAGGTTTTGATCGAAGAACCTTTAATAATAATAATATTTCTTTATTGCACATACACAGTTCAGGACTAATTAATAGGTACATAAATTTGTATGCTAAGTACAATAGGCGGTCTTATCGCTTGTAGCGATTTCTGCCAGACAACCTTTGGATGGACAGGATTTACAAAATTATAAAACGGTATGCGCTATAAAATAATCAACATATTATACTACATACATATATAAACAAATATTATAATTATACATACATACATATATACACATATACATATATTGCAATATATAATTCATGTAATATATAAGAAATAGATATGTAAAATAGTAATAATTTTATTATGACAAGAATAATCACAAGATAAATAAATAATGTAACTTTCTGTAGTGATAGTATATTAGCTTTTTAAATAATATTCTTTGACAAGCGTATTAAAGGATGATATAGTTTTGAAGTTACTTGAAGTTGTAAAGTGAAAAGTGCACAAATGTAGTCAACGTGACGTGCAAGAGAAATTTCAGTTCGCTTTCAAAATAATTTCACAATATTTGAAATGTAGTGTGTCATCTATGTTCTGATTAACTCATTAGTTTTGACCAAAATAAACCCATTATTAATTTTCCCGAGCAAAAGTTTAACCCGAAAATAACATAATTCTATATTCTTCTATTACGACATTCTATCCGTGCAGGGGCGGAGAAAGAAAGATCTCAGCGGTCAGGGTCAGCCTGTCGTAAAAGGCGACAAAACAGCCCACCTGAGCTACGTGGTAGGGCCCCAAGCCCCTCTGGATGGTGACCACCTTTGGTCTTAAGTATGCCGCCATAATAACTTTGTGTTGTGTTCTGGCATTAGTGACCCAAGTTTAGGTATGGGACAGCAGCGTGTTAGCGATGCCACTGGCGTTGCAAAGACCCATAGGCGATGGTAACTGCTAAATTATAAATGGGCCGTCAGACTGTCTGCTGCCCTACAGCCATTAAAAAAATCTTTTAACATTTAATCATTCCTAGAATGTTGAATCACGTAATAATAAAACATTATGAGTGTAAGTGTATTGTGTCAAATGTTATTGTTATCTATATGTCGAAGTAATTCATAAATATAACAACAGCATGAATTACATTTCCTTACAAGGCCGTATACGGCACAGTTAAGGCAAACGGATGCAGTTAATTTAACTTGTTAATTTTGTCATTTCATTCAGGTTGGGGACCACATCGAGAGGCTAGATGGCGAGAATATGGTCGGTAAAAGACATTACGAAGTAGCCAAATTATTAAAAGAAATCCCTCTAGGAACTACATTCACAATAAGATTGGTAGAGCCCTTGAAGAGTGGATTTGGCAGCATCGGACCAAAGAGTGGCGCGAAATCTAGCCGAAAACAAAATTATGGTTCAGGGAAGGAAACACTTAGATTCAAATCGAATGGCCAGGCGACCATTGAAAACGAGGTACGGTTTTTTATAATGTTTAATATATAATATAATATTCAATTCAATGTATAATAACCATAGTATCGATTTTAATGAGCAAGCTTATTAGTCACGTCCGTTCAATACCTATAAATGTAATAGTGAGCAAGTTTTTCCAGTTTTAAACGTTTTGCTTTTCGATTTATACTCATCATTTTAATTACATAATATTTATTAACAATTACAGCACGATGATAGATCGAAAGCGGGCATCGAAAAAATTAATGGACTTTTAGAATCATTCATGGGCATCAACGATTCTGAGTTGGCATCACAAATGTGGGACTTGGCTGAAGGCAAGAGCAACTCTATGCAGCTGGCAGAGGCAATAGACAACAGTGATCTCCAAGAATTTGGTTTTACTGATGAATTCATTATAGAACTATGGGGAGTTATTACTGATGCCAGATCTGGTAGATTGAGCTGAAAAGATCGTGTGAAATGGAGTAATTTTAAAATAATTTATTTTGCGTAAGATTTAAAATAGATGCTCGTAGTCTTATCCACTGTGACGTCATATGGGTTATGAGTCACATTACTTTAGAATCTAAAGTTAGTAAATCTTAATCTAAAGTTTAGATTAAGATTTATAATTGTTAATTTAGTACAAGATGTTTGTGATATTCCAAGATAAAAGAAAGTAAATTAAGTTGATCACAAATATTAATTCAAAGTGCAAGTATTAGTAAGGCAAGTATTTTATAATAAATCAAAAAATTACCTCATTAACACAAGATAATCAATTATAGTCATCATCATCTTAGCGATGAATCCCGGTTGCAGCCCAAACTCTCGCTTCGGCGCCCGGGGTCCGCTTTCCGACTTTTTCTTCTCCACTTCGCACGGTCTTCAGCATCCCTGGTAGTGAGCCCATTGGCAAGAGAATCAGTTATAGTGTGACGCAACAATACTTTTAGTACAATGGTCTTTATTTTGTGCCTTAAAATGTGACTAAGTGTTTAATTATACCTAAAGCTATTAAAGAAACGGTACAGTAATTTACACAACATGTAATATTTTATCAATTTCGCCTGATATTTTAACAAAAGTAAAATTATTTTATTTAGATTGTAACATTTATGATATATGCCATATGGCATTAATGAGTTATCGTTTGCCACAAATATTATTCCATTACAATTGCATTTGACTCATCAAATAACGTCATTGCATTAATTTTGAAATGAGTTAATCTTTACGTAGGTATGGCTGGCATATTTTTAATCGATGTTATATGATAACGATTCATAAAATTAGAATCAATATTGTACATATATGTTTTGGAATTCATTCATTACGGTTGTGCAAACAAGCACAAACATTATTACGTTGTTTATCTGCTTGACCTTATCGACTTCAATGACTATTACGACGTTCGACCTATATATATATATATTTTTACAATATTCCATTATTTTTCTGGAAAAATCATAAGGCATGGCATTTATATATTTCAAAAAGGAAGGTCTTTCATCGAGAGAATGTGGGTGGATTTTTTGTTTTGAATCCCCTGAACGTACACATTTGTATAATTTTGTTCAATTCTTATAGCTACTAAAGATTTAATAGGTTCAATAATAATTTCTGTGATCTACTTAGTATGTACACTACCACTTGACATCTATTGATTCTCTGTGGTGAGTAATCATTGAAAGGATTTTGCTTGTATGTTCTCTAATTGGCTTTCCGTGACTGGTCACAATGGTCACCGATATTTTTATTGTAACCCATCAATGTATGTTATTCAATCATATTCTAAGAGGATAAATTTGTTCATAAATCATTTTATGATGGGGGCTGTCTATTAGTTATTTATTATTATTAGTCTGTTCAGAACATTAAAATGGCAATTATATAATGAACGAAGAACATCATCATCATCTTTGCGTTGTATCCCGGTTGCAGCCCAAACTCTCGCTTCGGCCCCCGGGGTCCGCTTTCCGACTTTTTCTTCTCCACTTCGCACGATCTTCAGCATCCCTGGTAGTGAGCCCATTGGCACGCATATCACCCTTTACAACGTCAAGCCAGCACTTTTTGGGTCTACCCCTCCTGCCGGGGCCCGGCGGAGGCAGCATGGCCAGACCTTTCTTACCCACGTAAGCATCCGGTTGCCGTAAAACGTGGTTGTACCAACGGAGCCGACACTCTTGTAATTTATCCGCAATGTCACGGACATGAAGACTGCCGCGAATGCGGGAGTTCCTAACGCGGTCCTTCCGCGTTACTCCACACATCTACTGCAGCATATTCATCTCCGTGACGAATGAACGAAGAACATAACTCTGCATAAAACTGCATGAATAGTTTTGAAATAATCGAGTATTATTTCAAGTCCTGTTGGGACAGATATTTCAAAATGATAATCTGTGCCGTTGTAAAAATACATGAAAAATAAGTTCAAATTACCCTTACAAGTACTATTTTAAATATGATTTCTTAAATTTTTGTTGATTAAAATATAATTTACGATAAAATTAGCCTGATACATTGTATACAGAGGGAAATAGATTATTTTTATATATACATATTTTAAGAAGATTATTACATATCTTGTGCACTAAAACTTTCATCCTTTGTACGATTTATTTTACGTATTTTTTATACTTATGAAACGCATAATTTTCGCTTCAGAGCATTTTGAAATATTTTAAAATTAATTAATTGCAGGCGCATTTGTATGTGCTAAAAATAATGACTGCTATGCCATTTGCTTGCACCACTAAGCATTAATTATTTTTATAAAAAATGCTTGATAAGTTAAGCCCTCCCAATTAAAATTATTAAAAAATAATGTAATTTTATGTTATGGTGGTACGAGATTAATATTCCGTTACAAGTTGCGCCATGCCTCGCATTTATGGCATGTTTATGTCGATTTATTAATGTAATAAAATGTTTGTTTTGTGTAAAGTCATTAGATTGTACATTGCATTATGTTTACGTGTTGGAAAGTGTTTAATTTTATTTATAGAAATTTTATTACATTGATGAAAAAACCACGAAGATCAAATGCGATGTATAAAATAAATTTAGAAGATATTATTAAAATATAATTTTGTAAATATATTTTGTTTCATTTAATCGATCTCAATATAGATAAAAGATGGTCATCGCATATCTTTTCCCGGGTGTAATAAAAATTGAATTAAATGTTTGAAATACTTGCACAATTTTGATTTTTTTATGAAACTAGATTCCCAAATATTACGATCGATTACAAAAATCAACAACCACCAGCCTGAAATCCAATGCTCAACACAAACCTTTCCCAAGAATCTCCTTATCGATATTAGCTATCTTTGTCTAGTTGCATCATCGGAGAGTTCATAAGCCTCCCATCTCGTCATGTATTTTATTGAATAAAATAAAAAAATATCTTCTAAACTGATACAGTACACACCAGTTAGGCCGTTTTTGTGCGATAGACTAACAAACCTATGTTAAATATAAAAAAAATCACATAAAATATTAGTAAATTAAGTACCAGGTACCTATCAAAGCGACAATTTCACATAATGTCTTTACTTGGATGGATCAGCTTTGACGTTAAAGCGCATTCTGGTAATATCTAGCATCATCTAACAAAAAGTCAGTACCAATTATTCCACGATAATAGATGGCGCTATTAAATTTTCTGCATGATATAGTGACTTTGGTGTTCCGTAGATATGCCCCCCATCTCCTCTAGTTTCACGTTTTGTTTTTAATTTTATTGATTCGGCCTTCGGCGCTTGCCGCGTGACGTGCATGCATAGTTACAAGTAAAAACTAAACGCGCCATATTTGAATAAAGCTCGAAATAGCGTGAAATTTCCTTTACAGAATATTGACTACGTGACAAAAACTTCTCCGCCCTATGACCAAGCGTGGTATTTCGAAGACCTCCTTCCCCTGAACGGGACTTAGGAACTTGGAGTCTGCTAGTAAACAAATGGCGAACTACGTGTCGTTTATGCGGTGTCAATCCGTAAAATTCTTTTCTTTAATTCTCTTCTCAGACACATATTTGAGATAAAAAACACAAATTAATTTTCAAATCAAAATGCGTTCGTTTCTTGGTTGAATCAAGCATTTTTTCCTTTCACAGTCGTCTCGTCCGTGACATTTTATTTTCTTGGGACAAGATGAAGTCTTAGATGTGGGTAAATTAGCGACTGCGTTCTAACCTCAAAAGGAAACTAATGGTGCCTCCTGTATTTCCAGTAAGCTAATAATAATGATTTATAAGACAAAGTAGATAATGTAGATCAATGTACCTTCCAAAATATGTCATAGATACTTAAAAATAGTGCGTTATAAAATACTATTATATAAATACTTTTATCACGTCCCCGTTACTGAGATTTATGTATGTAGTAATGATTAGAGATAAAGATAAAGTAGGTATCTCGTTTTCAAGGGCGTTGTGTCACTAGAGAAGACGAAAGTGAACAAACAGTATTAATTACGGTAAATTTGTGATTGCAAGAGAATAACGAAATCCTTTTAAACATGCTTTTCATTTTTGTAAATTAAATTGTTAAACGACATTTGTTTCACAATACTTTTAAAACTGTAATGAGAATAGTTATGTGCAGGGGCGGAGTAAGAATACTAGCCCCTGCTGCCTGGGTCGGCCTGTCGTAAAAGGCGACAAAACAACCCCAACAACGTGATAGGGCCCCAACCCCAACCCTGCCTGGATGGTGATCACTCTTGGTGTATAAAATAACTTTGTATTGAGTTTCGGCATTACTACCCAGGTTCTTGAACCCATATGGGACAGTAACGTGTTCGCGGTGCTCCTAGTGTCGCAAACATTCAAACATCCAGGCAACGGTAACTGTTTAATATTAAGTGGGCCATCAGCCTGTCTGCTGTTCTTCAGCGGTAAAAATGAGCCATTTTTTAAAGTTAGGCTTTATGGAAACAATTATATATATTAAGTAATATTCCGTGCTTGGACTAAATATTTCGAGGAAGAGCCGTAGCCGCGGCGTCAAAGACCTGCATGCGGCTCGCGAGCCGCGCGTTGCCGGGGTTTATTAGTTAATCTCACCGTTAAATCTTGTTATACATAATGATATGAATACCTATTCTATAGATTGTTAGTGATTTAACTAAATTATATGTGGATGTGTGGTGTGCGCCTCATAACCTATAAAACCAGAATAACGGGTATAAATATATAAACATCTATAGGCAATGTTAATGAATTCGTTGTTTATTAAATACCACAAGCTGTTATTTATTCAACCGGCAGCCAGTCGCAGTCGCAGTGTTACCAACCCTACTGTTATAATAGTAGATTTGCTGTTTTCACATCGATGCCCCTGTTTTTTGTTTCAGTCCTAATTTTTACTGTTTTTCAAGCACGAAATATTTAAGACGCTAAAGAAACTAAAATATTAAATCTTGACTTCTCGCATGAGCAAAAACATTTACCGTTGCAAGAAATATACGTCGATGGAAAGGTGCCAAATCTGATCAGAAGAAAGAGAGAAATTGGAGAACTAGAGGAAGAACAGCTGAAAATTTTCCCATAAAGTGTTAAGGAGTTTTATCTAGAAGCTGCAAAACAGATATTAAAAATTCCTTTTAACGACAGAAATATTGAAATGTCTGGAGATGATAAATCCCAAAGCAACTCTGGATCGTGAGATAAAAAAGATATAGATTGCATTGCAGATATAGATTATTTCTTCCTAAATATTTGTTTAGATAATAAAACTGGACTGGATAGAGAATGGCAAATGTTAAGAAATGTCAATTTATCTATTGTCCAAAACAAAATTCCCGATATTATCGACTTTTGGAAACATGTACACGAATTGAAAAATGGAAACGGGTCTCTAACATTTTCTATATTAAGTCAATTATTAAAGAAACTTTTGTGCCTACCTCATAGCAGCGCTACCGTGGAAAGGTTATGGTGTATGTGCGTGAAAATATCAACTATAACTCCAGACCCCGGGCACCGAAACGAAAGTTTGGGCTACAACCGGGATATATCGCTGGGATGATGATGATTATCGACTATAACTATTATAGGAGTATCACACATTAAATCCGAAATAAACGATCGCTACTCATTTGAAACCATAGAAAGGCACATGAAGAAATTTAACAAAAATATTTACAATTTTATAAAGGAAAATGAATGTGAAAATACTGAAGATTTTAAATTGAGGATGAAAGTAAAAAATAATTACTTTGATTTTTGTTTTTTATTATGTTGTAATCAATATTATAAAACAATGTATGTGAATCCTAATAACTAATAAAAGTAGGTAATAATTGTTTTAATTATATGAGGAAAGTATGAAATCTGCCCTTTTTCTACTTTAACTGCTGTTTTCAACTGTTTTTTATTGGTGAGCTGCTGTTTTTTAGATTTTTGGGGTTGGCAACACTGGCCAGTCGTCTTATTTGACCTCGAACCAGCGATACAAAACAACACAACAACAGCGATACAAAATTTCATATCATTTTATCGCTCGTTGGAGTGAGGTAATGTACGATTCGTATCGTTTTTAAAATATTGTGTTATAACTAAAATTATTTAAAATAAAAAAATAGTTGTATACATAATTTCGTTTACCGACAATTTTTTAAAATCTGCATTGTATTGCCCTCGTTGTTTAAATTTTTGACAGCTTACAGTCAGCTGTTTTAAGTTTTAAGTGTTTATGTACTGTTTATGTTTATTTCTGTGTGTGTCTGTGAGTCTTAAAATTATCGATTTTAATGTCATTTATTATTTATTGCTTTTTGCAGCTAACACTTAAAAAGAATGGCGTCAACAAAAACAAGCCATTTTCTAATTTTAAAATTAAAACCTCATAATTACGTAAAACAATATTTTAATATCGGAAAGGTAAGTTTTAGGCATACTTTTTATATATATATATATATATATATATATATATATATATATATATATATATATATATATATATATATATATATATATATATATATATATATATATATATATATATATATATATATAATTAAGGTACATAATTAACCTTTTATTTAAATTTTTAGATTACATGTGTAAGTTACAGTACAAAAGTGAGTAAAAACAAAATATATAGGAATGCAGATGAAGCTCTGCAAGATGTGAAGGATGGAACCAAGCTGTTAGTCGGTGGCTTCGGTTTGTGCGGAATACCAGAAAACCTTATCACAGCCCTTAACAAGAAACCTGTATCTGGACTTACTGTAGTCTCTAATAATGCTGGTATGTAATGTCTACATACATAGTGTAAACTTGTTTTTAGGATATTAATTTGTTGTTTATTACTTTGTTTTCTGTTGACAAGACTTCTAATTAATTTAAATTTAGAATACAAACTGACACTGGATATAATATGTAGTTTCACAAAAAGACTAGGCTGTGCTAAGTATTTTAAATGACATTTAATTTAACAGTTGGTATTCCATAACTAGTGTTTGCATATATTCTAAATTCAAATTATATATAAAACACAGATATGTAAATAAATTTAGAGGAAGTAAAAAATATTTAATCATAATTTAATAAACTCTAAGACTATTTAGTAAAATAGACTGACTCTTTTTTTTATTGCTTTAGAACAGCAGACAGGCTGACAGCCCGCTTAGAATTAAGCAGTTACCGTCGCCTATGGGTGTTTGCAACACCAGTGGCATTGCGAACACGCTGCTGTCGCATAAGGGTACAGAAACTTGGGTCACTAATGCCGGAACACAACACAAGGTTATTATAGTGGCTTACTTAAGACTAAAGGTGGTCGCGATCCAGACGGGCTTGGGGCACTACAACGTGGTAGGTTGTTTTGTCGCCTTTTATGACAGGCCGGTCTTGCACTTTATTGGCCCAACATTCAGCACCATATAACATGACTGGCCTTATGACAGATTTATAATAAGCATGTATACATAGTTAAACATATTTGTGGGTATAAAATAAATAAACAAATGCCTAATTGCATTGTTACACTCCTGACCCAATGTAACCTTTTAAAAAAAAGATATACATATTTAACAAATGATAGTTTATTTGTGCAGGAGTGGATGACTTTGGCCTTGGCATTTTGTTGAAGAGCAAACAGATTAAACGGATGATAGCATCATATGTTGGTGAAAATGCTGAATTTGAAAGACAGTTTCTAAGTGGTGAATTGGAGGTATGTTTGATATGTATTTATAACTACACTATTCTTTCAACATATAATCTGTGGGTTTAATCCTGAGGACAAAATATTTTATGATTTCTAAATTATAAATTAAGTTAAATGTTTCTTTCTTTTTATAATACAAAACAATATACTTAGAACAAAAGTTAACTAATCGAATTTTTTATAACTGATAATAAAGCATGTTCTATAGAACATGTTAAATAGAAAAGTATGTATATATATAGAAATTATCTATCCGTGCAGGGCAGAGTAAGAATACAAACCCCTGCGGCCGGCCGGTCTGTCGTAAAAGGCGATAAACCAACCCTAGCTACGTGGTAGGGCCCCAAGCCCGTCTAGATGGCGACCACTTTTGGTCTTAAGTATGTCGCCATAATAACCTTGTGTTGTGTTTCGGCATTAGTGATCCAAGTTCCATGACATTATGGCATGGTATGGCGTTGCAAACACCCATATGCAATGGCAACTGCTAAATTCTAAGCGGGCCAGCCTGTCTGCTGTCCTACAGCAATAAAAAAATATAAATTCAGGTATTAAATACATATATGATTTCATATTTAAATTTAATGTGAAGTGACAACATTTCAGCCGAATAATGCGAGAAACCCATGGTATTATACTATTATAATATTTGGATTAGAATGTGTATTATAGGTTTTAATTGCATTCTGTGATTTATAAATATTATATATTTATCTAGGTAGAATTAACCCCGCAAGGGACATTAGCTGAGAGGATTCGCGCAGGTGGTGCTGGAATTCCAGCGTTCTTCACACCAACTGGTTTTGGTACTCTCATTCAGGAGGGAGGGTCTCCTATTAAGTATACAAAGGATGGCAAAGTAAGGACTATAAATTATTTACTGTCATTATTCCAATTTTTCAACCATTTCTTAATTTCTATGGATATTATTTACCTGGTTTTTTTTCGGAAAGAAATTCCCAAATTGTGTGATAGTAACTTTGATAATTAATAAACATTTTTTTAATAAGCATCTTATTATTAATTTATCAACTTAAAAAATATAAACTTTCTTTTTAGACATTCACTATATTTATGTATGTCTATTGTATATTTTTTTGTAAATTAAATATGTATTTCTGTGGACAGGAGATCCCAATTCTAATAATAATAAAATATATTTTATTGCACACATAACATTTACATTTTAACATTAAATTGACAACCTATTTATTATTAGAAAAAGAAATGATAGGGAGTTGGAGCGGGAGAAGGCTCCCCTTAAAAAAACATTAAAAGTACGATGGGTGGTCTACATAATTATAATATAAAATGTCCTATTATCGGAGTTGCTTGGAACAGATGGCTTTGTAATTAATTATAAGGCTTATAAGGCTACGTAAAGCTAGTTTCCGTAAATTAATTTCTAATGTCTTGTAAAATATTTAGGTTACAATATATTTGTAAAAGGAAAAGACATAAACCAGCAAAAAGATGAATAGTCAATATCAGAAAAGCCTACCTGGTTTAATTAATTTATTTTTTATTGCCGAAGAACACCATACAGGCTGACGGCTCATTTAACAGTAAACAGTTACCTTCGCCTATGGGTGTTTGCGACGCTAAGGGCACCGCGAACACGCTGCTGTCCGCATAGGGGAACAGGGACCAGGGTCACTAAAGCCGGAACACAACACAATGTAATTGTGGCGGTATACTACCGATCACACCCGCTCCGCTTGGCGATTAACAGGCAAAATTAAATCGAAACAAAATGAGAAAGGGTAATAATATCTTCGTATTTTTTTTTCAATAAAAAGTATCTTAAGTTACTTCTAATACCTCCAAGAATATGTGTACAAAGTTTCATGATGATCGGTTAAGTAGTTTTCGCGTGAAAGCGTAACAAACTTACTTTCACATTTATAATATTAAGTATGATGTATTACTTTCAGCATTAAAGGCATAATAATATTTATTTAATAAGCGTTTGTAAATGCTTTCTAGATTAAAATACCAAGTACGCCCCGTTTGGTACAACAATTCAACGGAAAGGACTACATTATGGAAGAGGCAATCACTGGCGACTTTGCCCTCGTGAAGGCTTGGAAAGCAGATAAATATGGCAATTTAATATTTAGAAAGAGTGCTCGTAATTTCAACCCAGCTATGTGTCGAGCTGCGAAAACAACTATCGCTGAAGTTGAGGAGATCGTTGATGAGATTGATCCAGACAATGTCCACGTGCCTTCAATATTCGTTCATAGAGTTATTTTGGGTGAAAAATATGAGAAGCGTATTGAAAGACGGATTGTGAGTAAGCCTGTTCAAAAAGAGAAGAAAACGGACTCTGTGAGGGAAATGATTATTAGAAGAGCTGCATTGGAATTCAAAGATGGGATGCATGCTAATCTTGGTATTGGTAAGTAAAATGTGTCTTTTTAATAGTAACCAGCTGGATGACCGAGCTTTGCTCGGTATTTTTTTTCTATAAATTGTGTTTTTTGGAAATTAACAATTGATTTTCTTAGTCTAACCTCAAAGCAAACACTCATTGACTTCGTGTTACTTAACAACGCCATCTGCTGGAATAGCTTTAGTGTTGTTGTGTCGTTAAAGCAATTTAAAAAAAATAGTATTATTATTCGCCGATAGATGTCAGGAAGAGTCACCTTGTTGTTATTTTTCTTCCAATAAAAAAAAGCGAATAAAATGACATTTTCTAGAAATGATTCCTAGCTAGATCGATTTATCGCCCCCGAAACCCCCCGTATACTAAATTTCATGAAAATTGTTGGAGCCGATTCCGAGATTCCAATTATATATATATATATATATATATATATATATATATATATATATATATATATATATATATATATATATATATATATATATATATATATATATATATATATATATATATATATATATATATATATATATATATATATTCCTAGTCAGGTCATAAGTATTGTCACACACACTGGCCACAAAAAAGTTTATTGAATTCGAATCTCGAATTGTTCATGAAAATAAAAATGTATACTTTTAGAATTTTACTCACTTTTTAAATATGGAGTGGACGCTTAAAGAAGACCGTGTTGCAGTTATTGCGTTGCATCGTTGCGGTTACGCGCCAATTCAAATTTTTAACATACTGAAAAATTTGAATATAACCAAAAGATTCATTTATCGTACCATCAAACGATACAATGAAGACTCTAGTGTAGATGACAGGTCAAGAAGTGGTCGCCCTCGGTCTGTTAGGACTCCAGCAGTGATAAAAGCTGTGAAGGCACGAATTCAAAGAAATCCCAAACGTAAGCAGCAACTGTTGGCCCTTCAGATGGGGTTAAGCAGAACCACGGTGAAAAGGGTGTTAAATGAAGACTTAGGGCTTCGGGCATATCGAAGAAAAACAGGACATCGTTTGAATGCTCGTCTAATGGACCTGAGACTGAAGAGATGCCGCGCTTTGTTGAAGCGGTACGCGGGAAAAAAATATCGGGAAATTCTTTTTTCGGATGAAAAAATGTTTACCGTAGAAGAGAGCTACAACAAACAAAATGATAAGGTGTACGCACACAGTAGTGAAGAAGCGAGCAACCGTATTCCGCGTGTCCAACGAGGTCATTTTCCATCCTCGCTCATGGTATGGTTGGGAGTTTCTTATTGGGGCTTAACAGAGGTACATTTTTGTGAGAAAGGTGTAAAAACGAATGCTGTTGTGTATCAAAATACAGTCCTGACGAACCTTGTGGAACCTGTTTCTCATACCATGTTCAATAACAGGCACTGGGTATTCCAACAAGATTCGGCGCCAGCTCATAGAGCGAAGAGCACACAAGACTGGCTGGCGGCGCGTGAAATCGACTTCATCCGGCACGAAGACTGGCCCTCCTCCAGTCCAGATTTGAATCCGTTAGATTACAAGATATGGCAACACTTGGAGGAAAAGGCGTGTTCAAAGCCTCATCCCAATTTGGAGTCACTCAAGACATCCTTGATTAAGGCAGCCGCCGATATTGACATGGACCTCGTTCGTGCTGCGATAGAGGACTGGCCGCGCAGATTGAAGGCTTGTATTCAAAATCACGGAGGTCATTTTGAATAAACTTTAATGTCATAAGAATCTATGTTTTGTTAAGTTCATTTTGGTATATAAATGGTTACATAATGAATAAACTTGTTACAATTATTTTACATTAAACATGTGACAGAATTTATGACCTGACTAGGTATATATATATATATATATATATATATATATATATATATATATATATATATATATATATACACACAAGAATTGCTCGTTTAAAGATATAGGATACACTCATACCCACAGTGACTTAATCTATTAGATCCTTAGACATACTCAAGTCTGTTTGACTGTGTAGTCAAATTGTGTAATTTGAAACTTGTAAACAACCCACCCTAGCTACGTGGTAGGGCCTTAAGCCCGTCTGGATGGCGACCACCTTTGGTCTTAAGTATGCCGCGATAATAACCTTGTTGTGTTCCGGCATTAGTGACCCAAGTTCCTGTACCCTTATGGGACAGCAGCGTGTCTGCGATGGCACTGGCGTTGCAAACACCCATAGGCGATGGTAATTGCTAAATTCTAAGTAGGCCGTCAGCCTGTCTGCTGTCCGACAGCAATAAAAAAATCCTGCTTTTAATTTTTTTATAACAAGCTTATATATAGATATTAGATATGTAATAAACTTTTAGCTATATGGATCCGCGGTAGTTCATATCTTGGTGCGGAGTCGTAAAATTTTTTGCTCTTGCAGAGGCCTATGAGGCTAGGCTACACCCAAAAGTTGCTATCACTAAAAGTCATTGACGCAAAAACTATACGCAGAAATATATTGTAATATTACTTAACAGTACAATGCAGCAGCGGCGATTCCGAAGTAGCAATGGCTTCCGCAGGTTGTAATGCCTGTGGGTGCCACGGGTTTGATTCCCATCTTGAGTACTGGTGTTTATACTCATATATAATATATATTTAATCACAAAAGAAAAGTAAAAGTATATAAGTATATATGTAGTTTATTACCCATAATACTAGTGCTCTGGTACTTCGGGACTAGATGGCGTTGTGTGTCTTGTCGTAGTACATTATTATTAACTAACTAGCTGACCCGGCAAACGTTGTTCTGCCATATAAATAATAAAATGTCAAAAAATTAAAAAAAAATTTAGGGGTGGATTACCCCTAACATTTAGGGGGATGAAAAATAGATGTTGGCCGATTCTCATAGATACCGGATAAGCACAAAAAATTTCATCAAAATCGGTCAAGCCGTTTCGGAGGAGTATGGCAACGAAAACTGTGACACGAGAATTTTATATATTATATTGGGAAGAAATACTTAAAAGATAATCAATGAATACAAAAATTGGGATCAATTTGCTTAAAACTGCTAGAAAATCTAAATATGGAATAGTTCATTCCAGTGATATATTACATAGGTAAGTGAGGTAGGCATAGGTAAGTGATAAATTTGGTAATATTTCATTAACAGGAATGCCCATGTTAGCCAGTAACTATATTCCCAACAACGTGAAAGTGTATTTACAATCCGAGAATGGCATCCTCGGGCTGGGCCCATCCCCCACCGAGGAAGAAGTCGACGCCGACCTCATCAACGCTGGCAAAGAGACAGTCACAGTTATTCCAGGTACAAATAAAATATTTGGCAGTTATCTATGACAAAGCATTGTTTGTCTATTGAAACATATATTTTCTTCAGTAGGTTATTCTGTAGGTTATAGGACTATCATCTTGTTCAAACCAAATTTTATTTATGAATTTAAATAAAGATTTCGTTGAGTTACTCTACAGTCACGGCCGTGGTGCGGTGCTCGAACGCAAAACCCAGGTTATATATCCCAATTTCAATCACGCGTATCGGACATCGTTAGCGACATCAAAGTACGCTATTTTGCTTCGTAGATCAGATGGCGTGAGTCGTTACTGGCTGGTTATAGACAAAAATGCTGTAGAGTGAATCTCGCGCGTAGATCAAAATGCCTAATTTAATTTAAGATGATTACATTTAATTTTTATACATTAGATTATAGTATTTAAAAGGCTAAGGTCGATTACAAGCTCAATAAATAATGTGATTAGACGAATGCACTTCTGTGTTGATTTTTTCAACGAAATTTGTAAAATCAATTGATTTAAGGTTACTTTATCGGATTTACTTGAATAGTTTTTGTGGTCAACAGTGATTAAATAATAATATTAATAAGCCTTTATTCGTAAAAAATATTTAAAATTTTTGTTAGTTATTAATACTTAATTATCGGTCCTTTTATTTTGTAAGGACTTTTTGGGTAAAGGCCACCTCCAACCTTTCCACTTTTTTCTATTTTTAGCTGCTTCTATCTAATATGGGCCTGTGGTCTGCATTACTTCGTCGGCCCATTTCTGTATAGGTCGGCCTCGTCCTCTTCGATTCGGTCCTGCCCAGGTTGTGAATTTCCTTGTCAACTTCAACCTATTGTCGGATAGCCTTGATATATATAGCCCTGCCCACTTCCATTTCAACCGTTAGGCGTGTTCGAGAGAGTCTATTAATTTGTTTGTTTGATTAAATATGAATATTGTAGCAGTTTCATGTTGTAGTCTTGTGTACTGATAGTGTAGAATGCTTTTTATCCGTGCAGAAAGAATACTGCGACCTCTTTTAGTATTCGTGAGAGGAACGTCAATGAAATATTTGTATCCTTGAGACGTATGTTTTGTTTGGAAACATTATCCTTGTAAATTTTTATCTATTTAAAAAACAAATGTAGGTGCGTCGTTCTTCTCTTCGGATGAGAGCTTCGCGATGATCCGCGGTGGACACATCGACCTGACGATGCTCGGCGCGATGCAGGTCTCGCGTTATGGAGATTTGGCCAACTGGATGATACCCGTAAGTGCAACATTCAAATAAATCTCTTGAGTTTTAATTATTTATGTGTACATCCCCTTGCACCCCAATATTATTATATATAGTTATGAAGAAAATATGTATGGATTTATGAATGAAAATAATATAATTTTGATATATTTACTATATAATATATATTTATATATACTCATAGTTGTAGATATTTTATCCCGTGCAGGGGCGGAGTAAGAATACAGGACCCCTGCGGCTGAGACAGGCCTGTCGTAAAAGGCAACAAAACAATACTAGCTAGGTGGAAGGGCTCCAAGCTCAACTGCATGGGAACAGGTGGTCTCTTAATATGCCAACATAATAATCTTGTGTTGTGGTCCGGATTACACCTAGATTCCAGTTAAGAGACCCAGATTCCAGTTACCCTTCGAGGCCGGCAGTGTGTTAGCAGTGCCTCGTTCGTAAACGTCTAGGCGATGGAACCGGCTTCTTGTTAAATTGGCAGTAAAAAAATATATTGTCTATGGAAATATTTCCATGTCTATTGGACAAAGAGTTATTATTTTTTCGAGGGTGGTGGGAAGCAGCGTTTATTATATATCTACCCCACTTTGATTGTCTATATAGATTTAATAAGGAAGCTTTTTATGTTTCAGGGTAAAATGGTAAAAGGCATGGGAGGCGCGATGGATTTAGTTTCCGCACCTAGAACGAAGGTGGTGGTCACCATGGAGCATTCCGCCAAAAATGGTGCACATAAGATTGTTCCAGAATGTTCTCTACCGTTAACAGGGAAAAACTGCGTTGATATGATTATTACTGAAAAAGTAAGTATCAATATACTATATACGTATATAGTCAATAAAACAATTAGCATAATATTATGAGGCTAAGAATGAAATTTCCGATTTGTACTGAAAAATCGAAACTTGTTTTTTTCCAAGATATTTATTTGATCAAAATATTTACCCTCAATGTTGCTACATTGCTGCCATCTAAACGGAAGTTCATGTATGCCTTTACGATAGGACTCTGGTGATCTAGATTCGACGAAATGAAAATTATCCACATCACGAAAAAAATGGTAGTCTGTTGGAGCAAGGTCTGGCGAGTACGGTGGATGACGTATGGATTCTAACTGCAGCTCCTGCAGAGTTACAACGGTTTCTTGTGCACTGTGAGGTCTTGCATTATTAGGAGTAATAATGGTGAAAATCGATTCACGAGTCGAGGCTGTTTCATTGCCAGTTGTATTATTGTTCAAAGTTCGGCAAAGTAAACATTTGCTGTTGTTGCTTGACCAAACCTGAGAAAGCTATTGTAAATAACACCATAAAGAGATCACCAAACAGTTACCATTACCTTTTTATTGGTAAGCTTTGCTTAAGGGCACACTTGCGGCGTTTGACCTGGGGTCAGCCATTGCATTTTTCGCTTACGGTTGTCGTAAAGAATCCACTTTTCGTCATATGTCACAATTCGATCCAGTATTCCTTCATTTCTGTATTGATTCAACAAGGCAACACAAGTTTCTACCCATATTTCTTTTTGCACATCAGTCAAATCATGAGGCACCCATTTTTCATATTTTTTTATCCCATTTGATGCAAAAAGTCAATATTGAATGAATGAATGAATATACTTTATTGCACAACACACAAAAAAATATATACAATAAAGGACAAAACAAAAAAAAGATTGTACAAACGGCGGCCTTATCGCTGGAAGCGATTTCTTCCAGGCAACCTTAGGATGGATTAGAGTTTGAGAGGGCTGAAAGTGGGGTAGTGTTGCATATTCATTCAAAACGAATACATAAATACATACAATAAATACATACATACATACATAAATACAGTGCAAAAATAATATATAAAAGCAAACATATAATCCGGGGAGTAATTTAAACAGCCTGTCAGTTCTATTACATAGAAACAACGACAAAAAGCAGGCAAAGGAAAACAACATACATGAACGCTTACAAATAGTTTTCCAGATAGTATTCCCTTACGAGTCTTTTAAAGATCGGGAGTGATTTAGAAAGCCGGATATCTTCCGGCAATATTGTAGGTAGGGTAGCGTTAAACCATGCCTCTAATCCCTGGGTAGTTTTACTCGGATTGGCTTCCACCATCTCCTTCAGTTCAGTGTTATTCACCTGTGTAGGCAGTTTTTCACGTGGTTCGTTCATCAAGTCGAAGTTTCCTTTACAAAAGCGTTTAAACCAATAACTGCATCTAAACAACAATTCTTCTGATTATATATTTTGAACTTATATATTAATGTTTACATAATATTTTATAATACATATTATTACCATAAATCTGTTACTGATAAACGAGAAAAGTGTTATCAGTGCCCAATTCAGGTCCGCATTGAAGTGTCAGTAGTTAACACTGATAATGTTATCTCACAATTTGTTTTGTTACTAAGGAGAACAGTAAATATTTAAAAATTAAAATTTTTAGGTGTCAATTGCATTGTAGACTGATACAGTTATGATACCATGATCAATCCAATCAAATGAATTAAGATTCACAAAATGCCTGCATCAGAACTTCGTTGTTTGACATAACTGACAGATGATTTCAATATAACCCCAAGGGTATTTGTTGGTCCCCTGAGATCCCATTTTAAAATAAGTATATTCAGGAATCTTTTATGTTCCAGTTAGCCTATCCAAATCGTTTATATTTAGTACACCATTTCAATGCACCACCATATCCTATTAGCAAATTGAAAATCAGGGAGCGTTCAAGTATAACGTAAGGAATTTGGGCAGAGGGGCGGGGTGTCTTGTAAAACCAGTAAAACGTCACGATGCGTTACCAGGGCGGGGGAGAGGGTTGAACTACGTGTTACGTAACATTGTTTTTTTAACTCGTCAGAACGGTCGCGTAGAGAGAAGAAAAATAAGACATTCCAAATGTTAAAAATAATATTAACGCGATTAAAACAACAACAAAGGTATTTTAGCGACTTTCCGGTACTTTACGCCACATAATTGTGACTTTTAGGTAAAAATGGTTACTTGGTGGTTACGTTACGTTTTATGGAGGGGGGGGGGGGGTTTACAGAAAAACGTTGCGGCGTGCTACATTTTCAAATATCTCCATTGCGTTACGTAATACTTGAACGCTCCCTTAGCAGTATTCTTAACAAGTAAATATTACTTGTATACAACTAAAATACTGTATATCTGTCTGTCTCTTCAGTTGTTACTCCGAAAAAGTTCACCAGAGAGTATACTTGCTAAAACTGAGGAACTGACTGTTGATAAATGAATGAAAAACACTTAGTTATATGTAGACACTTAACCCTAACTTCAATATTTAATAATAACATATTGTATGGCAATGGGCGGTCTTATCGCTGTTAGTGATCTCTTCCAGACAACTCGCAAGTAAATAAACCTGTAACAAAGTATATAGCGATGCCGTGCATTGAATTAAATATTATATATTTAGATCGATCAATTATTCTTGATCGAAGGATCAATTAGATAATATTAAGTAATCAGTTCAGTTTAGTTTTTGTGGATGTGGCTTCAAGGCCCTTGGCATTGTTCTTGCCAATGAACAAGTAAGATGTAAAAGTGACAGGTTTAATGGAGATTAAAAAGAGTCTAGACGCGGTGACCGGTTCATACCATGTAATTTCTTACTCATTTTCGGTTCTTGTCAATATTTCTTTTTGAATTGCATTAATCAAACCACTGTCAAATAAATATATTTTTATTTTTCAGTGTGTGTTCGAAGTTGACAAGGAAAAAGGCCTCACGCTCATCGAACTGGCCGAAGGAGTCGAAGTCCAAGATATTGTCTCATCCGTCGGGTGTGAATTCCAGGTTTCACCTAATCTTAAAAAAATGGGTGACATCCTTGAAGACAATTAAGTTATCAGCTAAGTACTTATATTGTCTATTATTAATTTAGTTTATGAAATAATCTGTATATTTACGGCCAGGAAAAAAATGTTTTTATTTTTATATATTGCTTGTTAACTTTTTTGTAAATAATTCTTATACAATGTAATTATGTTACAATTTTATTAAAATAATTATTTTTATATATGAATTTAATTTTACATCCTCGTAGCTCACTTCAGTCGTTATGAAATAGATTATAAAGGTATATTAATATAAACATTACATATCCCTAATTGGATATACGTACGTATGTATAAACAATAAAAACTATAGTAAATGTTGTATTTGAAAGAGCTAAGTAATAATTGACCATGGAAACCCGAAAGCTACAAAAATTCTATCCCTTATACGTTTGATGAAATGAAAGGCCCACTCTTGGACGTGAACCACCAACCTTTAGTTTAACACCCGAAAGCAAAGACGATTTTAAAGTTGAGAAGTTTGCTGAATATTCTAAAGGGGAATGCCCACCGACAATAGACACTTCGGCCAGAGGTGCACATACATAAACGCATATGAAATTGATAATATGTAATTTATAGAGTAAATTAGTAAAGGAATTGATTTACAAAAGTCCGGATTGTTAAGTTATAAAATCGATTTAATTGTCACAAATCAGTATTTTAACAATCATTTTGCTTAAATACAACATATACAATATTAAGTTTTGATAAGATCTAATAGGCATTTTATGATCTTATACATCATTTGTATCATATATGATCAGTACATCATCCAGGAATTGAGCAGGCGGGAAAATATTTGTCTGATACCGTGCCCAACCCAAATAACATATTACTGTCATAACATGGGCACAGCATCCTACCGTTCGTCGGCCAACAATACAATTGCAACAATACTTTTAATTGCACTTCTACCAGAATCATTAGCATTAATTAAAATATATATGAAATATAGAGTCCATTTAGAATGGTTATTCGTTGCTTAGATAAGAAATCCACAAGGAAACAAAAAAAGTAATGCAAATGCAAACAGTATCGACTTGTGGCAGTCGCCAGCCGCCTAGCTGTCATTATATCAGATTCGATGTTGCCGCTTAATAAACATAAAATCGATAGATTAATATCGATTTTAGTTCGTTCATGATTAATTTATTAAAGAGCGAATTAATTAAAGCGCTTCAAAGATTATTATCTAAAGATGATTATTTTAATTTTTCATTTTTTTATGAATTTTTAATTAAAAATAAGAAAAACAGTTAAATTATGCAATAGCTTTATTTATTATAATTTTTTATATTAGAAGTCATGGTTAATCACCTAGCGATAAATAAATTGCTTGTTCAATTAACATAAAATCATAATAAGTATCGAATAAACAACGAATAATATTGGAATTAATTATATTAATCACATCTTATAAATCGAACAATATAAACAGTATCGATTATAATTTTGACGAAATTAGTACATAATTGGCAACACTGCTTAGTGCATATTTTATCCACAAAACAATGAATTACGGATGCCTTTCATTTTTATCATTCAGTACTTTTTTTGCACATAATATGTTGCAATCTTTTTTGGATAAATGAACACCGCGATTAATTATCATAAAACAGGATGCTTTTTTTAACAAAACCATATTGTTGTGCATTTCCTGGCCAAAAATGGGCATGCCCCTTTAAAAACTTCGTTTTATTTGAATATTCCGTTTCTTGTTTAAGTTACAATATATTTACTAATTAAATAAAAATATGTTTTAAATCTGGCTAAATATATTTTGTAACAGAATAAATTTATGAAGTGAATAATGTTATTTTAGTATGTTGAATGATAGAAAGAGGTACTTCCGTCTACTCTCCTGTCAATGTGTTATAAGACTAAGGTGCCGGACGGCGCCAGGCAGACAGGGGCCTTGGGCGCACGTTCGGGGGAGGTTCAGTAGCCCGCACCTACGCTCTTAACAGCGGGGTTTTTAAATTGATAATCTCACGGTGTCAATACTTAGCCTCCGAATCCCCCGCGGCCTGGGACTCGGAAATGAGGTTTTCCTCTATCCTCCTAAACTCTATGCAATTTGATTATTAAACTTGAAGTATTCTTAACCCAAAAAGAAGTTTTTAAACCAGATATGACTTGAAACTTTGTAAGGTAAATGTCAAACGAGCACATCAATTTTGATTTATATTTTATTGTTAACTTTTGTAATTGTAGATTTTTTGGGTTAAAATGAATAACCAAGTTCCGAACCATCCTTTCGTAGTGTGGGCGTCATGTTATTTGTGGATAGTATCTGTTTTCTTTATATTCGTGTCTCTTCTTCTATTTATTTGTAAGTTTATTATAAAATATATCATTATAAAATATAGGCTTTCAGTTTCCAATCCACTTTATTAAAACCAATTTTGAAACTAATTAATACAATATTGTCTTAATTTTTCAAAGCTGCTATTCATCAATAAGACTATGCTGTGTATATTATAAATGCGTGTATATTTTGACCATTATTTGATATAGTCCAATTAGCAATTCTCAGTAACCATTTTTACCTACGGGAAAATGGTTATCGACATTTCGAAATATTAATTTTAGACTACCGTCAACATTTTTTCTAAGTTACTTAAAAACATATGAAGATAGAGAGAGAAGTTAAAAAGTGTCCTCCTGTACGTTGAAAATTATTCAAAAACCCGCCACAATGCGACGCTAGTACAGCTACAGGGTATGCTATGAATGTAGGTGTAGATGACAAATTATTGAAGTACATATGCTGAGTGAAGTGAGCCGAGTTTAAAATTCTCTCTTCTACTGTAATAAAATTTACACGGATGCTATTGTTGCACTAGTAATTTAACGTGTTCTGAAGGACTTTTTCTAAAATAGTTTATTCTCGTTACCTTTATACCGTTTACCCTTCATTAAAAAGCTAGTAATATTTATCTTTATAGAGTATATCTATGATATTAGACGTATTGTCAGACAGCATCAGAAATTCACATGAACAGCCCCCGTGGCTGCTCATGTATGCTGATGATATCGCGCTGACAGATTCGGACAGGGGTAGGCTGGTGCGACGTGTGAAGGCGTGGAAAGAGTCGCTTGAGAACGGTGGTCTGAAGCTCAATGTGGCGAAGACCGAGTACTTGGCCTGTAACTCCACAGATCCCACACCCGTACGCATAGACGGCAACACGGTCGAGCGCACGGACCGAGTGAAATACTTGGGATCTGTGTTTCATGCATCCGGTGACATCGATTGTGACGTCAAGGCACGCATTGCTGCCGCGTGGGCCAAATGGCGTGAGGTGACTGGTGTCATTTGTGACCCCAAGATGCCGGTAAAGTTGAAGGGACAGGTCTATAAAACCATCATTATGCCTGTCCTTTTATACGGTTGTGAAGCGTGGCCGGTGTTAGAGCGACACAAGCAGGAGCTGCGTGTCACGGAGATGAATATGCTGCGGTGGATGTGTGGAGTGACGCGGAAGGACCGCGTTAGGAACTCCCGCATTCGCGGCAGTCTTCATGTCCGTGACATTGCGGATAAATTGCAAGAGTGTCGGCTCCGTTGGTACGGCCACGTTTTACGGCAACCGGATGCTTACGTGGGTAACAAATGTCTGGCCATGCCGCCTCCGCCGGGCCCCGGCAGGAGGGGTAGACCCAAAAAGTGCTGGCTTGACGTCGTAAAGGGTGATATGCGTGCCAATGGGCTCACTATCAGGGATGCTGAAGACCGTGCGAAGTGGAGAAGAAAAAGTCGGAAAGCGGACCCCGGGCGCCGAAGCGAGAGTTTGGGCTGCAACCGGGAATTAACGCAGAGATGATGATGATGAGTATATCTATGATATACTCTTCGAAACAGAGTGTATTCCATATTGATACATTCATAAATTTTAGTTTTAATGAGAAAAAAATATGATTTGGAGACTGTAAACTTTTAGTTAATAGGTTTTCATGTAATTTCTTTAGGGGTTGGCGATATATTAATCTTGACAGGAACGGATGTAATCAACGCCTTTGTTCTTCTATCAGGAATAATTATGTTACCTTCAAATATCTACATAGCGTACTGTGTAGGAAATGGAAAGAAAATAGAGTAACTAATGTTTTTTTAAGTATTTAATTTTTTTATAACATATTTCTAATTTGACTATATAGTATAACATTGTGGCTGTATATATGTATAGCCATAATGTTATACAAGATAAACACAACCGTTTAAACATTTACATTTTTTATTGCTGTGGACAGCAGACAGCTCACTTAATATTAATAATTTTCTGTCGCGTTACACGTAACACGCTGCTGTTCGCGTAGAGGAACTGGAACTTGGGTCTCTTATGCCGAACACGACACAAGGATATTATGGCGACATATTTAGAGACCTGCGGTGGTCGCCATCCAGACGGGCTTGGAGTCCTACTAGTTGCCTAGGGTTGTTTTGTCGCCTTTTACGACAGATCGCCCCGGTCACAAGGGTCAGTTCTTACTTCGCCTCCGTACGGAGAAAACTTCGAAAAGATCGAAAAGTTTCTAATTCAGTATATATACTTAATCTATTTAGATTATACACTTCTCATCAAAAAAATCGAAACACCCCTGAAGTTTGATTTTAAATGTTTTACGAAAGTTTAACTTTTTTTTTACATTTAGCCAAAAATATAAATAATGCCAGTTAATTGTAGATATTATCATTTAACGAATATTAATGTTTCTAATTAAAATCAAATTTCTTTAGCTATTGTGTTTTGTTCAACAGATATGTTTTTACCCTTTAAGAAGAGATTGTTGAATTTCAGAAACAAAGATGTAAAACAGAAATATGTTAATTTTTATATATTCCTTATCTTATATTTCCTCCCCGGGCTCTTATCACAGCTTCCATGCGGTTCCTCATGGAACGCGTAAGCGTCACAATCTTGTGTTGTGGGATGTTATCCCACTATTCTTGTTTAGCTGTTTTAAGCTGGCCAAGCGTCTCCGCAGCAGGATCTCTCGCCCTAACTCATCTCTTCAACTCATCCCATAGGTATTCTATGGGATTCATATTGGGGCTTCTTGCTGGCCAGCCCATAACCGCAATACTGACGTCGCTCAGGTATTCATTTACAATGCCTGTCTTCGCTAATAAAATGTGCGTAGGGTACCACATATTGCTACAGACACTCTTCGATGTAACGTGACCCATTTAATGACGGTAACTGAGGTCCAGATACAAACGCAAGTTGGGTTTTTCTATCGGCGCTTATGCCTCCCCGAACCGTCCATGAACCGCCACCGTAACTGACTCTTTCTTCAATGCAGCACTATGCAAAATGCTCTCCCTCTCTTCGATACATCTTCTTTCTTCCGTCATTAGCATACAGCATGATCTTACTCTGGTCAGAAAAGAGAACTGCTCCATTGAAGGTATGACCAATATAGGTGCTTAAGTACAAAGTTGAGGCTCGCTCTTCGGTGGTCTACCGTCAATTTTGGGTCATTAGCTGGTTTATGAGGTTTCATGCCACGCTCCGCCAAACTTCTTCTTATAGTAGAATTGCTTACAGTCAATCCTCGAACCTCACGGAGCCGCTGCTGCAGTTGATTGAGTTCAAGTGTCGATTTTTTAGAGAAATTAACACAATATACCGGTTTTGTATATAACATTTTGCTCAAACGTGACTCGATGTCTACCAGATCCTGGGCGGCGAGTAAACATACCAGTCTCCCGATAACGCTGATGTACTCTATTGACAACAGAGAGGTTTAGATGCAATCGTGCAGCTACAACACGCTGACTGCCCTGCATCCAGCAACGCCACGACTTGGGCGGCTTCTGTGGGCTCAGAGCTTAGTTAAAAATTAAGCTCAGCTTAGAGCTCAGTTAAAAATACTATAATTAATGCAAAAAAGTGATGAAGTACAGAAATTCCGACGGAATACATACTGAAAACAATCTCTACATTCATTTATTGGATGAAAATTCGAAAATTTGAATTCAAGTTCCCAAATACACAATGGTGTACCAGAATTCAATTTCTGGTACACCATTGTGTAGACTAAACTGCCAGCTATTTATTTACTTTATTTTTTTTTAATGATATCAATCCTCTTTTTCATTTAAATGCCCCCTGATTATTCAGTATTATTACTTGCAGTAGTGTTTGGATTTTTTTTGATGAGAAGTATGTTATTAAAATGTACTGTACAGTAGTCGCTTCCAATGTAGTCATCATATACGAGTACCATAATTAATTATAACCGAGATAATTTGGATTACCTCGATCATTATGAGTTATTTTACTAGAACCTACTATTTTGTAATGATATTAATGTTAAATATTAATATAAATATTAATTGTGATTTAAAAACCGTATTATGACCTGTCATATTGTATGATCGGAATGCTGGGCCACAGAGGGGAAGGATGAAAGGGTATTTGCATGCAGCAAAGATACGGAAGTTGAGATGGATCAGTGGAGTTACAAAAATGGATAAAATTAGTATATTAGGGGAAGTTTGAAAGTAGCGCCAGTGATTGAGAAGCTGAAAAGTAATAGGTTAGCCTGGTATCTAATTCTATCTAATCTAATATCTTTAAACGAGCAATTCTTGTATATATATATATAATTGGAATCTCGGAATCGGCTCCAACAATTTTCATGAAATTTAGTATACGGCGGGTTTCGGGGGCGATAAATCGATCTAGCTAGGAATCATTTCTAGAAAATGTCATTTTATTCGCTTTTTTTATTGGAAGAAAAATAACAAAAAGGTGGCCTTTGAGTCGTCCCAATTTAAACTGAAAAATGACTCTTCCTGACATCTATCGGCGAATAATAATACTATTTTTTTAAATTGCTTTAACGACACAACAACACTAAAGCTATTCCAGCAGATGGCGTTGTTAAGTAACACGAAGTCAATGAGTGTTTGCTTTGAGGTTAGACTAAGAAAATCAATTGTTTATTTATATTATTTGTGTCCTCTTAAAAATGCCTGCACGTGTTCACTTAAAACTGCCTAAACGATCTTGGAAAAAAACGCTTATAAACAATCTAACTTCACGAAGCCGAAAAATACCGAGCAAAGCTCGGTCATCCACGTACTGACCATATAATGCGGAGAGAGGAGCGTCAGGTAACGAGGAGGATGCCAGACATGAGAGGCAGGAAAAGAAAAGATGGATGGATCGTGTAAAAGATGATATGGTAAAAAAAAGGTGTCAATGTTCAGATGACGGCTAATAGAGGAGAGTGGAAGGAGAGAACATGTGCCGACCCCATAGAGTTTGAGAAAGGGCACGAAGAAGATTTTGTGGTGATATTTTCGCTAGACAAAATTATTGTGTTTGCTATTAGGTAAGACTAAGGAATCACCTTCACCTTTTACCTATACCAGGGGTATTGCCAAAGCGTGTAAGCCCAAAGAGTGATAGAGATGGAAAAAGAAGAAATGAGCCAGAAAGTTAATAAAAATGAGTTGGAGAAGTAGGAAAAAATGTGATAGGTAAAACGGGACTTGAGGAATGGGGTATTGGAAAATTTATACAAACACAACCCATGAAACAATTAAGTCATGGAAAATTTAACATATGCGAGAGCTGTGTTTCATATCGGGCTATTACGTACCTAGGTGAAAAATCTTATTTCAAGGTCACTCTATTACATTTTTTTCAATCAATATTTGTTTTATAGCACTAAAGCTAAAGTGTTTTGTTGCCCAATTTGGTGTTGCATATTGTGGATCATAATAATAAATACAATCGGAGCTATCCTATGTATACAACGAATATACCTGTGTTACGAAATGGTTACCGAATCCATAAGAGACGGCATGAAGCAGTACAAGAATGGGCCAAGATACAAGCACTTCATAGATACCGTACAATGGTCCTTGAAATGCTGTGGGGTAAGTTACACGAAATTACTCTAAAGTACCGTACACACTTGCTGACCGACTAGACACCAGCTTTCTTATTGTCACCTTAAAATACATTCAACCGAGCATTATTTTTTCATTCTCGTTTCTAGTTGGTATAGATTATTTTTCTAAAATAAACTTTTTACTACTAAACTCCCAGTGAGTTAATATTGTTTCTTTTGAACTTAAGTCATTAATCAGAACGTATGTAATTTTTTTTTTTGTTATTAAATTTCTGGTATGAGCAAATAGTCATTTTTGGGTTTAATTTTATTTATAGTAACTAGAAATTTAACTTTATTGCTGTGGAGCCGCAGGCTGGTGGTCTACTTTATAGTAAGCAGTAACTGTCGCATAAGGATGTTTGCGACGCCAGGGGCACCGCTAACACTGGCGCCCGCGTAGGGGATAAAATTGTCTGCAGTTTTAGTTTAATATTGATACTGCGAAGTGGTGCTATCGTATAGTATTGAGAAAATGAAAAAAATATCCACCTATACGTTGTAATTATAGTTAAAAACCCACCAGAATGGCGCTAATGCAGCTACAGTGAATGCTTTAAAGCTGTAAATGAAGATTTAAAGTATGCTGAGTGAAACATTTTATACTGCCTCTGTGGCCGGGGTCGACCTGTCGTAAAAGGCGACAAAACAACCCCAGCTACGTGGTAGGGCCTTAAGCCCATCTGGATGGCGACTACCTTTGGTCATAAGTATGCCTCTATAATAACATTGTGTTGTGTTCCGGCATTAGTGACCCAAGTTCCTGTACCCTTAAAGGACAGCAGCGTGTTCGCGATGCCACTGGCGTTGCAAACAACCATAGGCAACGTTAACTGCTAAATTCTAAGCCCTAAATCTAATCTAAATCTGCTAAATTCCGTCAGCCTGTCTGAAGAGCAACAAAAAAAATATTCTTGTCCTGCGATACAGGTTTTCTTTTAAGGCTTTTAAAAAATTACTAAGTTATTTTACCATTATAAGTATCTAAATCTCTCTGTCTAAAATAATCAGGTATTTTCTTTATTTATCAAATATACAAGGTAATTAAACTAATTTAATGACTTTATGACATGTTCTTAGTATATTTTTTATAGCTTGAATCTTACAAGGATTGGTTTTCATACCATTGGTATGACAGAATACGAGATTATGAATGGTATCCAAGTGTTAATAAGAGAACAGCTAGAACTGATTTGCCGTACGTGGATAGCGTTCCGTTGAGGTATTACTTGGATTATTTTTAATATTAGGTACATAGGTACATTAAATAATCTGGTTTCAATACTATATTATTAAAAAATCTGTCAAATATTAAAGAAGTGAAAAAAGTTTAAATGAAGAAATGACGTCACAAATATCTAGTTATGACGTCATTTCTAAATAGCAAGTATACATATTTTGTCGTAATTAAAATAAAATGTGGGTCGAAACAAATGGCCAATTACAATCGTCACTCGTTTTTAAATTAGTAATAAATGCTTTTTTTACCACGCTATTATTAACTTGACCTGTATGTATTTAAATAACGGAATTTTCGGACTCGATTTTTACCCACTTTGAACAGACAAAAAATTAAAAATTTTCGACACGTGTGCATCAATGCCTGATGACAATACACACATTTTATAATTTTTACCAATATTCCCTATCAGGATTAACGTTTTCTTTTCCTTCTGCTGGAAGATCGCGTTAAATTAATAAAAACATTTAGTACCGATTGGGAATTGACAACAAATAAATTATATAAAATAGTTAATCAACTTTTTAGTTAAAAATAAATTATAGTTAAAAAACAAAAATACACGCTTTTATAGTTCATTAAAACAAAAATAAAAAAAATGATTCTTAACATTAGAATAAAATTACTGACAAGAAAATTAATATCATTGATTTAAAAGCGTGGGGTGCTTTGTAGGATATTTTAAACTAACTGCATTTGGGAATGGAACTAGTAAAAAATTATAACGATTGATATCGAGCACCCCGTGCTTTTAGAACAATGACATTAATTTTCTCGTCAGTAATTATATTCATATGCCAAGAATAATTTTTTACTTTATAGTTTTTCAAATATGTATTATAAATTTAATGTAATATGGAAATGTTAATGCTCAACATAACTCAGTCACAGAATTTCAGGAACTGGGTTAAAATATTGAGCAATCTATTGGTAAATATATTATATCAATTTCTTATGATGCACTAAAGATGACTTGAACATTTCATTTAGACCTGGCCTGGCACTATAGGTGAGACGTTCCATAAATCAAATTTAGAAATAGTTTTTTTTATCTTTAGTTTTTTTAAGGGATTTTGATAATTTTTTTAAACATGTCAGTCTCAATATTACCTACTAATTATTTTAAATTTTCTTGTCAGAATGACACTTTATTTTAAAAACAATATCTTTGCATCTACCGAGTTGGGTTCTGATAACACAATGTAGCATCCTTATGTACATTTTAAAAATAGTTATGGGAAAGATTGTGAACGGTCGATATACTCTATGCATATTTCCAATCAGTTTTCTTATCAGACGAATGCAACGGAGGCAGTTGATAGGCATGCATGACTTATCAGACATTGGCAGCAATTGTTTCCAAAATGCGCTTCTTAAAATTACAGTTGCTGCAAAACTGGTTCATGCATTTCGAATTATTTGGCGGAATTAGGAGCTCATTCCGTACATAAACACGGATGTAGGGATACAATGTATAACATATTGAGCGTATCATTGTATATGCAATTGGCAATGTTCCTCTCGGTCGTGTTTGTTGAGGTATGTGGTGATCATTATTTTACGCTAAAATAATGTAGGTAGTAAAATAAGGCAGGTAAACTCTGTAAGGTGCTACCGAGCGTTGTCTCGGTGTTTAGGTTTCGGTTACCGATGGCTTTCAGTATCCTTATTTGTGAGTATCTGAACATATATCACTACAGGGCCCGCTGGAGACTGCATGGCTAGACATATTCCCACGTCAGTAGCTTGCATTCATCGTCTTAATTTTAGTGCTGAGTCTTAGCGGCTAGACTTGGCCTGCGATCATCAATTAAGTCGCAGCCCGGGTGCATACTTCTCCAATCACTTTTTATTCTGCCATTATTTTCTAATCCCAAAGGACAAAATTAAATGATACCATTCCCTTTTGCCTGCGTGTTAGCAAAATTAATTATTAATTTGTTGAATTTTACAACCCCTTAGATATGATTCGATAGTCCTATACTTATTTTATGGTCATTATAGGCTAAAATATCTGAAATCTTAGAAAATATTGGCATCCTCTAATAACGCGACAACTGTATATGTATAGTAATGGCTGAATTTTTATTTTATTCACTATTTTAATTCAGATATGTATGCTCAACTGTATTACGTTGGAAAGTAAAAAATATGATGAACAAACAACGAGAAGTAATAACGTAAAGCATATTATGTCTATTAATGAAAAATTCGAATTAACCAGCGATTCTGGCCAAATGGAATATAGTGACTGATGGTAATCTGTGTGTTAAATGTAGCAAAAATTATAGGTGAGTGACAAATTTAAATACGAACTAGATATTATAGTTACGCTATATTAATGTTATTAGTCAACCGAATTTACCGTTTTAAATAAAGTTTTTAAACAAATATTTCCAAGTGGCTATTTTTGTAGTACAATTATTTTACTTTTACTACAACACAGATTAAATATATGACATAATGTGTTTGTGCATACTATAAATATTATAGTGAATCATTATTGTAGTTCATAGTTCTTTTTTAAATTATTTGTCCCCAACGCTTTTGGCATTGATTTTGCCATAGATATATAGTTAAAACTCTTTCGTTTCATGTGTGACATCTTTAATATTTGCGTTTCGGTTTTGGAAGATTATTTTAACTTTCATGTACATAATAGTTGTATGTTGTTCAACTGCCAACCTGAATTTTAGCTATCTATATAACCTTTATGTGATTGCGTTGAAAATAGCATGATTATGTACCAAACCTTCTTTATAGCAAATTGAAGTTTGGCTTTACTTGTAATTAAGCTATCTTTTGTTTAAAAGTTAAATCTGTCATTCTTATGATAGATTTTGTTTATTATTGACATTTATTCATTTAATGACTTTGACTTTGACAGTTTTACATGAACAAAAATACTAAATTTCTATTTTTGTTGAGTATAACAGAAGGTAGAATTTTTTATAAATACTTATGTATAGCTTTTGTTTATAAATAAAAAAATAAAGGCAGATTTTGTACCCTTATCATTTTTCCAATATGTATATATAATAAATGTTATTTAGTGCAGTATTCATAACCTAAAAATTTTAATTGCAGTTGAAGATGGTATTTTTATCAGTAGTTAATTGGATACGTGCCCGCGGTCCTGATGAATTTTGGAGGAAACGAAGAATTTTCAGGCTAGCAGCACATTACATCGGTAGACGCAGAAACTGTTACTCAATTGCTGTTCGGAATGTACATCGCGCTTTAGTTTATGCTACTAAAGCTAGGAAGCTGAAGAAGCAAGATATGATAGATTTATGGAACACTAGGATAACAGCGGCTTGTGAACAGCACAATATAACACACTTTACACTCAAGGAAGGTTTGGACAGAGCAAATATTGCATTGGATCGGAAATCACTATCTGATTTGGCTTGTTGGGAGCCACGGACCTTTGAATGCTTAGCTGCCATTGCGAAACAGAAACTCGATTATGATGCGCACATTGATTATGCTGACAAAAAATATCCAACTGGAATTAACCTAAACCTCAAAGATGTAATGTTAGAAGCATGGTTGAAAGAAAAGAAATAATATGTAGTTGATTTTACTTTTTATTCAATAAATAAATTTAATTTAGCCTAGGAAATATACTATTTAGACGAATTATTATTTTACTGTGAAGACTCCTCTAATCCTTTCCTTAGTTGTTTAGTTAATTCATTCTGTTTCTCTAGCATATACAAGTTTTCTATTTTTCTTCTCTGTTGTCGTTCTATATCTCTGATTACGCCTTCATGCATTTTCTCTCTGAAAATTTACCCAGAATTAAAAGATCAATTATATAAATATGGTTCACAAACATAATGCCTCATTTCCTCTCTTAACTATATGTATCGAAGCAATTTGGTGACATGAAAAAGAAGGCAACTAACATTGGAATAGATGTAGGTAATTACTTTTACATTAGAGTTCGCTGACACTTCGAAACCCAAAAGGAGTCAAACTGTATTTTCTTTGCTGTCTTCCCATTAGTCACTTATAAATCTAGAAGTGAGGGAGTAGCAATTATCTTTTTTTTATTGTTGTGGTACAGCAGACAGGCTGATGGCCCGATTAGAACTTAGCAGTTACCGTTACATATGGGTGTTTGTGCCAGTAGCACTGTGAATGTCCCATAAGGGTACAGTAACTTGGTCACTAATGCCGGGACACAACACAAAGTTATTATGCTAACATATTTAAGACAAAAGGTGGTCGCCATCCAGACGGGCTTGGGGCCCTACCACATAGTTAGGGTGGGATGTTTTGTCACTTTTTACGACAGGCAGACCCAGGGGTTACCCTGCGGCCGGGGTCGGCCTGTTAGTATTCTTTCTCCGCCCCTGTATGGATAAAAGATATTATCTTATTTCTGAACAGTAAATACTATATGGACTGAAAATTAATTTTCTATTATAGCTTAAGAATCTGTTTTTCAAGTCAAATGGCAAAGTTCTTGAGATTAGTAAATTTGAAAATATTTTTGGTTATATATTTTCTATAATAAAAGCATAATTTGCAGATATGCAATGTGGTGTAAGAGACATTCCTAAACCACCTTCAGGCGCTAGAGAGAAGGGTAGGTAGGTTTGGATCTACCCTTCTCTCTAGCGCTTTGGGATGCAGCATGATGTTATCAAGGGTGAGCCTATGGACTCAATGTTTGGGATGTCAAGATTATCCAAATAAGGCGGAAAGGGGGCTCTAGGTTCTGAGCAGAGCTGTTTTGGTTATAATGGAGATATGATGGTAACAAATTAGTTTAGGAAACAATTTAAAATGAAGCAGTAATATATAACCCTTAATTCTTCACCTAAGATATATTTTATCAACAGGAAAATATGGGTGCTAGTCTGTTACACTTTCCTTTTCCTTAGCAGGGAGAAAAGAAAATAAATTCGGCTCAATTTAGTTTTTATATGAACCTATGAATTAGTTTGATAGTTTACACACAGCAGCCATGCATTCATTTCTTGTAATAACATCTCCTGGGTGATGCGACAGGCAAATTATATATAGCTGTATTTCTGTGATTCCACATGGTAGTAGTTATTATTGTCTGTCTGGAAGTAGGATTAGGATTTAATTTATGGTTTTGAAGTTTTTTTCATACCTGTCTATTTTCTGTTTTATATGAACGTAAGACACAATTCCCATAGTTACAAAACACGATAAACCTAAGACCAGTTTCGATGTTTTAGAGGACATTTCTTTAATATTAAGGCCTCTATGGTAAATACATTCCTCTTTTTCGTGATCGTGATAACACCAACCAGATTTACCAGATTAATTAGCAGTTTATAACACACAGTAGGTACATAACATAAAGCAGCTGTTTTAGACAGTGATAATTGACAGCTTATACAGTCGTCACTGTTTAAAAAAAATATTAGGTAATAGGCTTTCATCGATAATCAGCATTAGACCAAACTGTGTAATAATTTTTACTAAACAAGACGTGAAAACATCAAATTAATTGAATAATTTTTCTTTTTAAGATCTGAAGCTATGAATAAAGGCTATCAAGTGGATGTAATTTACACGGATTTTTCCAAAGCTTCTGATAAAGTTCCACTCCGTCTCCTTAATAGGCTGCTCTAAGATTATAATTATGCATAGCATAGCAATCTAAGATGGTTTAAGTCTTACCTCCGAGAGCGAAGTCAAGCTGTCGCTATTATGGGTTTTTGATCGTTCTTTGTACCAAATTCCTCTGGTGTGCCTCAAAGTTTCTACTTGGAGCGTTTACTTTACTATTTTTAATTTTCATCAATGATATTGTAAATGCTTTATTATCTCTAATTCATATATTTATGCAGATAATACCATAATGTTCATGAAAATTAATAGTGTTTTAAATTGCGCGCTTTTCTAAAATGATATAAAATCTAATTTTGTTATTATTATTACGCCTATAGATGTTTGTGATGCTAGAGGCACCCCCAACATGCTGCTGTCCACTTAGGAGATAGAGATAGGTGGGGATGTTTTGTCGCCTTTTACTATAGGTCGCTCTGGGCCGCAGGGGTCAGAATTCATATTCCGCCGTTGCTCGGAAAGAACTTTAGTTCACAAGGTATGTCAAGTTTTGAGGAAAATGTGTGTTCGAAATCGCATCAAACCTATAGCCCTACGGCATTTTTGATGAAAGCAGTAGCTGATTAAATCTCACAATGGCATTATACATACGTACTGCCATTGACGACTTGCCGAGAAGATTAAAATAGTGTAAAAGAATTAGGCGGAAATTTATGCTAAAAAATGTAACACTATCCTATTTTTCCGAAAACTTAATCCTGTTTTAAACAAATATACACTTGATGAAGTTGTATTATGAATGGTAGACGAAGTCAGAGATTTAGGCGTATATTTAGACAGAAAATTGACTTTTAACTGCATTTAGATACAAATAAATCAAAAGCATATAAAATATGTAATATGCTAGGTTTTATTTTTTTGGTAGGTACAGAAAAGATTTTGAAAACCCTCAAACATTAAAATTACTTTATTGCGCTTGTCAGTTTATTTTTATATGCATCTATTGTTTGGAGTCTCCAGTATGTTACTTAAATGGATAAAATAAAAAAAATACAAAGGAAGTTTACAAAATACTACAATTACCGTTTCCCGGCGAATAATATTTGTTTAAAGTCATTAAAATCCTTAAAACTTAAAAATCGTAGAAAAGTTGAAGATTCCTTCAGCAAGAACAACAAAAACCTTTTGGATTCCAATTTCCCATACAAACTTTAACAAAAATATGTGATACTGATGAGTGTGTAGCGCATAATATAATAAAAAGGCTGTTTGCAGATATCGACATATTCTATCTCAAGTTAGATAAATTAAAAGAAAGCATTATTTTGTTAACTGCTGAAACTTCCACCGTAGTGTTGGGTTATGGACAATTACTTCGAGATGATGAGATAAGGCTTTGGGAGTTTGTCCACCTTGGCAAAAAAGTATTATCATTAGGGGATCAAAGTCCATCATACGCAAACGTTGTTCGGTATGGCTGAGGTTGATTCGTGCCACAGATATACGAAAACGAAGTAGGAGCCTGGAAGAGGTTTTTTGTGTGTATCCATTCGACTTGTGCTTTGAAATAATGGGCATTTTCTGTTTAGAGCTCTATATGGGCCTGTTGTGTCCTAGCATATCATGCATACATAGTATAACTGAAAACCTTTCACTCCAAGCGTCAATGGTTCTAGCACCTTTCTGATATTTCATATCGAACATATGAAATATTTAGGCATATTAAAGAAAACAAAATAAGTCACAAATATTTCTTATGTAATTTATAAATAAAATATAATATACAAACATTTATGCCTATCACTACTTACATATTATATAAATATGTACATTTTTAAATTAATATACATCTGAATAAAACTCGTACTTACTAATAAATTATTTACAAAAGATTAACTTAATAAATACAATCGACATGAAGGTTGTGAAACCAAAAACAAAATAATTATTGACTTTATAAAGGAGATGTCTTTTGGAACATGATGCATTCATATCTAAATACGAGACTGGATCATAGAAACTTTACTAAAACTTGTTAAACTTGAAAACGTTAGTTTTGCAAACTTAACATTCAATCCCGATTGCATGTTAAAGTTTGATTTTTGCCCCGGTGCCTTTACTTGATCATATAGCTTGATGTTAATACTGTTAAAGATCTTTAACAATATTTATTGAATATAATTATGTAATTCAAATAGCTGAATGCTATAATTTGATACAATTTATAGAATATTCCTGTCAGGCATGTGACAGTTAAATAGTTGTAACTAAATATTATTCACCTATAAATAAACTAGGTAAAAAGGCTAGTTGGCAGAATTATGGTGTGATCTTTTAACAGTAAAATAATACTTGTATCTAATTATGGCTCTGCTCAAATAGTAAAGTAGTATTTTATCACTGAATGCTGCACATTTTTTACACTTTAAAGTAAATATCACGCAAATATTAAACATACTCGATGATCCAGAAATTTAAGATAATACTCGTATCACATCAACTTGTCTCACGAAGTAAATATTTCGTGACTATGCAAAATGTGCATTAATCAGTCTTTAACTCCAAACTTTTCACATAAAATACATATATAGTTCTTATAACTAATAGTCCGATTTTTAGTCAAAGGAAAATAATGGCACCACTATCTGCTACAATTGTCGTAGAAACTTGCAGAGCCTCTGTTAGGGATTTCGGCGAACTCTCGTTTAGGCGTACACAGCTTTGTACTAAAGTCTACGTTTCTTTTTCTGTGAAAAAATATATAATAATTCAACAATATTATGTATTGTATATATATATATATATATATATATATATATATATATATATATATATATATATATATATATATATATATATATATATATATATATATATATATAATACTATACTTTTTTTAATCATTATTTTTAATTTTTATTTAATTATTAATTTATTTAAAGAGATCCTTTGCGGAAATCTCGCGTCATTGAATATCAATTAATATATTAGCATATAAGAGATTAACTACCACACGATACTTTAACCCCCAAAATAAATTACAGCGTGAAAGCCTTGCTTAAACACTGGGAAAGCATTCAGGTTTTTCTAAACACATGTAATAAAAATCCTTTAGAAACAAAATGTTTTTTTACAAATCTACCGTAGAACCTCTCTAAGTTGAAATCCTCTATATGTCGAACATTCGAATTTTTTAGCGTCTCTCTTCAAGTTCAAGTAACAGAGGTTCTGCTGTAGTGATTTCAACGCTCAGATCCTAACGCTCAGTTCATTTTCTTACCCTCTGCCAGGTAATTCCATTTGTTCAACGATAACAGATTTCACGTACAGCCGATCGTTGCACCACAAAATGCAAAGAGATCGCGGTTCCAGTACATTCATGTCATATTCCCACGACAACTCCACCTAGAAAACGTTTTGTATTTAATAAATCTTATAAAACATAAATTTCTGGTTATCTAGCTGTTTTGCTCGTTTAAATAATTTTAAGAATTATTTAAAATTCGAAGTTTCAACACTGTTTAATTAAATAAAAATAATGTTTGTCAACATATTAATACGAAACAAGTTTGTTCTTGTAATTAAATTTAGTTAGACAAAACAGTGTTACCTTTCGCACTTTGCCACCCAAATCCATGGGATGAATTACGACCGTCGTATAACTAGTGCCATGTTCTAATCTGTAACGAAAAATGTATTTTATTAATAAATAAGTTCGACTTTCCTCCTTTGTGGAATAGTGGATGTTTCACTCTTTTAAAATAGTTACGAGATTTTTTAAGACAGGCACATGCACTTCGTGAAAGTCTGTATTTCGGACCACACATAGTATGTCTCAGTGTATGAAAAGTGTCCGCCAATATTCGATAAATAAAATTACGGTAGCGCCACAACAGCATCATTGTGAATTTTAGAAAAAAGCGCTAAAAGTTATTAGAGTGGGATAGATAATTTTTAACTCAGCATACTTCAATCCGTCACCCATGCTACATTCATAGTATACCCTGTAGCTGCTCTAGTGCTACCTTCAGGCAGGTTTTTAAACTATAATTTACGTCGTGCAGATAGACACCTAACTTCTTCCTCATATGAGATGGGAGAGCCGTCCAGATCAGAATAAAATTTTTGAATTAAGTAAACACTTTGTTCTCCGCGTAGATCTAACTCATGGATACGACCGTACTAACATCTTGCATAATTGCTGAAAGCTGTGTCGTAAAGAGGGTATTTCGATTGGAAGATTAATAAAAGTCAGCGGTCTAAAATCAAGTTAGAGTTATCATTTCCTGAGAGTTTTTAACAAAACAAAATGTCATGAAAGCGCAACTACACAAAAGACGCACGAAAAATTCATTGTATGATAATCTTCAGCTGACTTCGGGCTGATGAGATTCAGAAGCAATATTGGAAGAAGAAAATTAACAATTTCTTCCATTAAGTTATGTTAATTTTTACTGATTTCTGCAACAATCACTTTTGTATCTATAAAATACTAGTTGACCCGGCAAACTTTGTTTTGCCATACAAATTTTAAAAAAGCCTATATATATCCTTCTCCAATATCCAATCTATCTCTGTACCTAAATTCATCAAAATTGATTCAGCGGTTTAGGCGTAGAAACGTAACAGACAGAGAGAATTACTTTCACATTTATAATATTAGTATAGACTAGAGGATAATATTGAAATATTTCATACTTTACGTAATTGGTTGGAGTCAAATCCATTCCCCTTATAACACCTCGATCAGACATCAGAGTTACTTTCAGGAAACCCTGTTAACAGATACAATATTTATCACAATTGTTACATTTAGGCATTTAGTAAATCAATTTAAATAGCATATAATACTCACTTGAACCCAAGGCTCTGCTCCTTTAGGATTAGCTAGATGAATAGCGACTTTGTAATGCCGTTCTAGAAAAAACATTTTTCGTTAATTTTAGTTAAATAATACATGGTAGCGGTATTACAGATTAATCTAGATATACCCACAATAGAGCACCGCTTAGGCAATTTTTTTCGCTGAATATAGCATAATTGTCATTTATGATGGTTAATAAAAACCTTGTAAGGAAACATGCATACTGATATCTTCGGTATGTTTATTTCAATCCGCCTTGGGCAAGCGAGGTGGATTGCATTGTCCATTCCTTCTAGGGGGAGGCTTGTGCTCAGCAGCCGCCCAGGGGACCTTTGGGTTGTTACTCTTGTACAAAATAATTAAAGACAATGCAAAAAATTGTCATTACATATACTACTTAACATAGTATCGTGAAAAAAATTATGAAAAGAATGACATATTAAATACACTATACTCATGTTTGCCTGCAAAATATTAGGAGATAGAGATGCTCCTGATCTCTTTCTTGAAAATATTGAAAACAATTATTTAATTTGTGAAAGGTTTTTCTACTGCGACATGGGGTATTTTAAAAAGGGCGTCATACAATTCCTACGCGGTGGGCCGCATGTTCGCGGTCGTCATGACGTCGCAAACATCCATAGGCGATAAACCCTTACGTGGACCATCAGCTTATATGCTGTTTTTAGTAATAATAATAATATAAATCTACTTAAATTTGTATATCATTATTTGATATGATTTATTTTATATCAATTTGATACAAATATGTAGTTATATCATAAAATCTGTTAGGTAGAATTTCACGTATTGTAATAACTCCGTAGAAAAGCAGTTCTACGGAGTTACTAGTTGAATATTTTTTACAAATATAAAGGGATGTACTATAATATATATAAAAAGAAGACTTACGGCAAAACGGTAGTTCCTTCCCGGTACTGAGAAAGTATTTAGCGCCAATGGTGTCACGTTCTTCAGATGGATATACTTCATTTTCACTTTGATTGTTTTTATCCATTATTAATCCTGGCGAACTGTCTGCATGGAATCTAAAATATTATTAAAGTATCTTTTAGAATATAATTACTACCAGCCAACTTGTGCCCTACAGCTCAGGGTGGGTAAATATTAGCAATTGTATAAACAGAAATTTTATCTATGTAAATAAAATGATACAGGTCTACAGTAGTGCGCGCATCACGGCAAAACTACTGGATACATTTCAATGAAATTTTCTAAGTTTCTTAGACACTTGGCCCTTATCTAAAAAAATATTGCGATATCTTCATTTAGCATAAAGTTTAAAAAACAACGATTTTATGTGTGTTTTCTTGCCGCGGAGAAGTCGTGGGTATCTGCTAGTTTATAATAATAGCAATAAATATAATTATGAAACAGTTTCTCGAGCAGGAGACGCAGGAGTGGAATAAGAATACTGACCCCTACGGTCGGCCTGTTGTAAAAGCCGACAAAACAATTAGCTAGATAGTAGGGAGCCGAGCCTGTCTGGATGGCAACCTATCTCTATAAATGCCGCCATAATAACCTTGCGTTGTCTTCTGGGATTAGTGGACCATTACCACTATACCGGCGTGTTCGCCACGCTCCAAGACCGAAGAAAAGTAAGTTTAAATGCTCCTAAAAAAAGATCCCATAACAATAAAATCCTATATGCCTACGCAATATTCACAATACTATATGTAAAAATTACCCCATGATAGCACAACCGTGGCCACAGTGGAAACATTTTCCTGCTAAGAAATGTTGGTATGATGGACATTGGTGACCTGTAAAGTAAAAAAATAATACAATTAATTATTCTTCCTTACAATGAATTCGATTAATCAATCATAAAGTCAGAAGTCAGACTCATTATAAAAAAATAAGAGTATTAATAAATAATAAACCTTATAATTAGTTAATCTTTGCTTCATTAATGATTGCTGCGAAAAAATAACAATAATAGATACAAGTAATAATATCGCATCCTGAAAGGAATCACGCTTGTATTGTAGTAAAATGCCGGAAAATCGTTTTCCGCATTCACCTTACCGAGTATCGAATGGAAAGATCCAGGTCGATTATTAGCAAAACTTTCGACTTAGACGTTGTTGCTATGCGTTACAGGCTAGAATTAACAGTCATGCCATCACTTCTCCAAGAATACGCAAAAGTCTATCAATTGATTAATCATTTTGCAATGAAAGGTCCTTTTATTTCCTGTCTGTTCGGTTTTCTTTTCGGGAGTAGAAAGACCGATGGCCTTCGCTCGATAAAAATTTAATTACTTTTATCACATCCATTTTCTTATACCTCTTTGCTAAGCTCTTTGACAAACAGCAACGTCTTACAGCAAACTTGAAAACCTAAGGGTAGGGGTGTGATGCACCGATTTCGTCGGAACGCTTGTGGAGTTCACGGATTCGATTGCCGTGTGTATGGTTATGTATTGATTCACAAAATTTATTGTATACTTGTGCTGTAATTTGTAATTTTGGTGATAAATAAAGCGTTATCTATCTATCTATCTATCTATCTATCTATGTACTCGTAAGTTGTTAAGTACCTCTAAGCGCCCTGTTGCTTAATTTGGGATTGTGTGAATTGTGCTTACTCATTACGATAATTACGATTAAATTTTCTTTTAAGAAAACGTTTATAAAATAATGAAAGAGCTATACTAGTTGTGAGCTGTAAATAAAAATAGAAAATCGATTATGCATGTACTTAAAACATAGATATAATTACTACTAACCGATATAGGAGCACTTTCCATTGATAGATTCAGTGAATAGTTTGATAGCTCTAACGTGGTTACAGGCCACTAGAACACGTGATGCCTCCTCAAGGCCTTGCTTGACCAGCGTAAGAGGAACCAAGGGGCCCTCCGTAAGGTCGCAACCAGGCTGTTCCTTCCCATTGTTTGGGTAAAAGTCCAAATGGCCGACGGGTTGAGACATACCATATCCTGCCATAAATACAAAATCTGTCGCACGCGTGAAATAAACACGTCCGTGAATTAGTTGGTGAATGCTATATATAATATAAAATATATATAATACACTATACAAATGATATGACATATAGCTAATTAGCATAATATATATAAATTCTATATACATAATTGTTAGTTTATGATATAGCAACAAAGCAAACATTTTTTGTCATGGTCAAAACTTCATGGATATGTGATATAGTAATATATAAGCAGATGTGCGGTTATATACGTAATATGGACACATTTATTCGAAAAAGATTCAAAAGAGAAATTTTCAATCTAGGCAGAAAAATAAGATTTTGTATTTTAACAATTGGTAGATTTTGAAAATCAGATGTATTGCCTAATACAAATGGTCACAGAACGAAAAGTTTGTCTGCGTTGGCAAATGTACATGTTGTTTAATATTAAAGATACTTACAAAGAACTTTCTAGAGACAACACAAATCCATTATTATGAATTCAAGATTTATTACATTGTACTGAATTTCGTAAGTTAATTAATGAATCTTTTTCGCATAACTAAGTCCAATTAAATTTAAAATTACTTGCGCGGGATTACCTAAGAGGAAAATGCTTTTTCCGTCTGTATGTATGACGTCGACGAAATGAGCGTCACTTGGGTCTAGTCGAACATGTGTAGGCATTCCCTGGAAATAGGGTTCTGCCGGGTCTAGCCCTGTTATTCTTCCTAGGCCCTACGAAACGAGATGCTAAATCAAAGATAATTATGTACACTCAATAGTAGAGTCATGTTATTATAGTAGTAGTGCCAGTATTAAATACTATTTAAAACAGATCGTACTTACTTGTATTCGTTCCCCGGCGTACCCTGCCGTGTGAGCTCCCAATGAGTGTCCAATTATGTGGACATCTAGCGGATTAAGGCCATGCTCTTTCTATCAATAATAAGCAAAATATTACTTCATCAATATAAACGAGTATTTTTTAATAGTGTTTTAAGACCGCATGAAATACACTTTTTAAAAATTTACGACGATTTTCCGGGATTTAGTCACGTAATGTTTCATTATGTGAGAGAACTCAATGTTTTATGACTGTTGTTGACAATAAACATTTATTCCGAGAAATAATAACATTTCATAAAATACAGACATTCATTGGACTTGGAAAATATATCTCATTCACCTGATTTCTGACTTCCAATGCCTATTGGAACAATCGCACAGTAATTTATTAACCGACGAAAAAAACGAAGGAGGTTCTCAAGTGGACGTGTACATTTTTTTTTACTTTTTTATGTAAACCACGCATAAATGTTTACAGAGCAGTCTGATTTTAAAAATTCTTTCTTTAATGGAAAGAATATACTCCGAAGTTGGTCCCATATAAATTTGAGAAAAAAATTTCAGCCCTATGGGTACGAAATAGAGCATGTTTGATTGTTCACGCACTGATTATATCTATGATCACGTATAACTTTTGACAGAATTGATTTATTTAGGCATGATTATAGCATTAGTAGATTATAGCCACAAAAATTAATAAAAACTTTTTACCAAAAAAATTAAACCGCCGAAAAAACTGAAAAGCAAAAATAATAAACCTTCTTTTTATTAACCTTAATAACTAAGTTCTTAAACTAATGTAAGTATACCTAAGTAATTTTGAGTCGGCGCCATACAAGCAAATTAATTAATTACGTAAAGCGTGATGCGCGGCGGCGGCACAGCGTGTCACGTCCCTTCGCCGGAAAATGCTGAGCGTTTACGAAATTAATGTCATACACGTGAGGGCATTGGCGCCGGCTCAAAATTGATATAAATTGGTATACTTACATTAGTTTAAGAACTTAGTTATTAAGGTTATATATGTTGTGATCCAGCAAGAAAAGATTATTCCATTTTTGTCTTTGATGATTCCATTTTATTGTTCATGAGGTGGAAATTCTTGATGTACATCCCACCAATTTGGGGCTGGCGGTGGGATAGTGCATTGTCATGCTGTGTCACACTTACTGTGACATTAGAAACATAGTATATAGTAGAAATATTTCGTCACAAAAACTAAGACCCCCCCTCCCCTTCTGAGTATGATAAATTTCAAATGATAGTACACACATTTTGAGAATTAAAAATATTTATTTGGTTATTAAAATAAAATTTCAATAAATCTATAATTTAAAAAAAGCGTCTGTATTAGTTCACTGTTAAATGGCGAATGAGGGAATAATATAATAATAAATACATGAGAAACAGTATTTTCATTTGTTACTGAATCGAGAGCGCAGGGTACGTGGAAACTTTACTCTCCCAAGTGGATTTTTATTGTTTATTTAAGAAGTGATTATTTATTTAAGAATTGGAAAAACAAAGAAACCTGTTGTGGCGGATCGCAACGCCGCTAGAGCCGCGACACAGAGCTCTAGCTCATGTCGAAAAATAATTAACGGCGAACGTCACGTTGCCGTAGACCCCCCGTACCCCTTGTCACATCTTGTCACACTCAGCAAGACCCCCTTCTTCCCTGTATGCGAACGTATTTTATGAACGGTCCCTTACAAGGATCTAAATGCCTAAATCACATTTTTCAACTATAGCAGACTTGAAAATATTAAAGGAAAACAGAATAGTGTTTATTCATAAATGTATTTACCTGTAATGTATTGATGAAATGCGCGATCTCTAATCCCACTAGCCTAGTATTGGCAGTGGCTTGGGTGTACAACGGAAGACTGCCACCTGCCCAGTCTACCACGACGACATTGAAGTCTCCAGCTCTTACTAGCTCGTCCTTCATCTCACTCACCTAATATTGTATATTCAATTATAAATCACGCAAATTACGTACTGTCTGGATTGGGAAATATTAATGAATTTTAATCAGATAATTAAAGTAATTAATCGTTTTTTTAATTAATTTACTCTGTAATAGTTATTATTATAATTTAGTAGTATTTTACCAGTAGTTTTCATATATTTTAGAAATAAAAATAGACCTGCAATTTGAGTCTGATTGCACTTCTGTTTTGTAAAGGTGAATTCATCATTCGTCCACTCATTTCTTTTCATTACTTAATTTAAAAGCTTGGCCCAAAATCACGTCTGTTGAAGAACACTAACTAATGAACATTAGAACCTCTAGAATGTGATGAATTATAACAAATGAATCAATGATCCTGGCAGGCAAAGGTTTTTAAGGGGTCTTAACCTGTCAGCTAATAGAATAAAAAATATAATCTATATATATTAAAAACAAACTGTCACATATGGACACCAACTAAATTACTGTGCATTAGTTTTTCTTTAATAATTTCTAAAAAAGTAATTCTTTAATAATATTTACTATTAATAAATCGTCTATCAATAAATAATAAATCGTTTATTAATAAATGATCGTCATGCCAATGGGCTCACTACCAGGGATACTGAAGACCGTGCGAAGTGGAGAAGAAAAAGTCGGAAAGCGGACCCCGGGCGCCGAAGCGAGAGTTTGGGCTGCAACTGGGATTCAACGCTAAGATGATGATGATGACTATTAATAAATCGTCTAGTGTACCTGTAACACACGCGCTCTGCTTCATAGTTTGGGATTAGATGGTGTGAATTGTCATAGTATATTTTTATTTGTTTATTTTTACTCATCTAAACTGTGGATACCAGGTAAAAGATTTGAATTCAATCGTCTATCGTGGCGCATGACTTAATTCAATAGTTCGTACAAAGTTAAAGTCGCGTTGACTCGTCTTTCTGTTACATTTACGTATATTACTAAAATTAGTTTGATTTAATACTGATATTTCAAAGGCGACGATTAGCACGTACGATTTAATCAACATCAATGAAAATAATACAATGATTAGATGTCACATACCCAGTTAGATAAAGGCGTGTCTATAAATCCATGAACAATCATCTTCGTTAGCCTCGTCGGGCTGAAGTTTGACTTTGTGATTGTTTTGTTCAAATTTACGTTTAACAGTTGTCCATCCGTAGGATTCTTTTTAGTGTATAAGATGAACCTGCAGGAAATTGAATTTACATTAACAATACTTATTGCTTATTGATGAGTACAAATATGAATACAAAAGCATGTTATTTAAAAAGAAATTGTCTTTCCTTTATAAAAATGAACCCGAAAGGAACTGTGCCTTGTCTGAGTTAGCAGGAGAAGAAATTAATTTGTTGTCTTTATGAAGCTCTAGGAATCATTATTTTTTACATATTCATTATAATTTAATTATTCTTAAGTAAAGTGCTTTTGTATTAGAACATTAATAATATTGGGAGATACGTTTATGATTGGCAGCGGATTTTATAGTTTTTTTATGAATAAGCAAAATAGAGGAATTATTGTATTGTAGGAAACAGATAATACCTGGTATTAATGACGACCCTTGGAAGGGGAAACACATTGAACGGGCGATGAATAAGATGATACCAGCTTCTGGTTATATTCAAGCAACCCAATTCATCATAACACCTTGTTTCATTTTCAACTAGAAATAAAAATAATTAATATTAAATGACTAAAAATACCATTGAGATCACATGGCTATTTTTATCGTCACCAGCAATAATTATAGTCGTCCATCTTTTCCGCTTCTGGGCCTAAGACTATATACGTCTTTTATAATCGGGCTATGGGGATTCTATTTGACGAAATGCGGTCCCCACTGCAGGACATGGTTATTTGTTATTTTTACTCATGTAAATCTATCATCATCATCGGTCGGTGGTTCTGCGTCAGACGTGATAACATCGTTTTCTGTTTTGTGTCATTAATAAGTCATATAATTCGTAGTTGTAGTCGAATGTTTAGACATGTATTTAATAGTAGTCGTACATTCTACTAAATGTATAAATACTCGATATCAACTAGTAATTTTAGTAACATAGATCTCTTTGAATGATATCTTATTATCAATGTTTTAGTTGTTGGTCGTACCAGAATACGTATTAAAGTATTTTTATAGCCGGCAGCATTCAGTAATTTCCTTATAATATATTCCCTTTCTAATCTTAATACGGACAAATTGCAGGAGAGTCGTCTACATGTTTTGCTGTAACCGGCTACTTATGTGGGGAACAAATGACTGGGCATGCCGCCTCCACCTGGTCCCGGCAGGAGTAATAGACCCAAAAAGTGCTGGTTTGACGGCGCAAAGGGTGATTTGCGTACCAATGGACTCACTACCAAGGATGCTAAAGACCGTGCGAAATGAAAAAGAAAAAGCCGGAAAGCGGATGCCAGGCACCGAAGCAGTTTAGGTTAAAACCGGGATTTAGCGCTAGGATGATGATGACTGCGTTCACCCCGTAACTTTTTAATAAGAATATCTAATATCTATCTAATAAATATATTCCCTTCGATACTTACATGGCAACCACGGTATGTTAACCTCGATTCGATCAGACCGCGCCCAGTTGAATGGATCAAGTATTCCGCCGAAGGCTGGCTGAAGACCGAGTAATATGCACCACAGCATCACACGAAGATGTCTGTCTGTCAAATACAGTCTTCGCATTCGTGTCACCTACAGAAAAAACATTAGAATAAAATTACTGACGAGAAAATTAATGTTACTATTCTATAAGCGTGGGGTACTTTGTATGTTACGATATTTTTAAACTAACTCTGCATTTTTTTACATATGCATTGCTTAGTAGGAGACCTAATAAAGGAAATAAATATAGATAATTAGTGATATGTCGTCCATTACCGTCCACAGTATTAGTTGTAATTAAATATTAGCGGAAAAGCCGCACCCGAGGAGTCAAAGAGACGCGAGCCGCGGGTTCCGACCACCACCGGCTTAGGGGAACACCCAAAATATCTTACAAGCATAATGTAGTGTTTTATCCCAGTTGAATTTAAGTTTTCAGTTCTCTTTACTGTATTATCTACCTGCTTGCTTCAACCTAGAGAAAGCTCTATAATAGACAAGTAAAGAGATTATTTTATCAATGATACAATTATTTATGGGTATTAACGAGGAAAATTAAAATGTAAGTGTCACAGATTAAAGTATTTTTACCGTTATTAATACCGCTATTAGCAAGATTTCTATAATACGTTGTTATACTTTCCGTGTACGCTAACTGGAGGAAACACTGTAATTCGTGCTACTAACACGACTAAATGGAGTGTTGGTGTTTAAATATTGCAATTCAGACCAGGAAAGAACATATTCTAACCATGATTACCTACCTACACGTAACAGTACGGCTATGACTGTTTCAGTGACGTTTTAATTATAACAACGACAATAACTTGAACAAAACTACCAACTTTGAATGTTTGTATAATACTTTTCGTAAACTTATAAATTCTATGTTCATTATAGTTCGATCGATTAAAAACTGTAATAAAGATATTTTTTATCTCATTATTTAATCAGAACAGCATACATGCAGACGGACCTAAGTCGCCTAAGGAAGTTCGCGACGTTAGGGGCACCGCTATCACGCGTCGTCTCCGTAGGGGAACTGAAACCTGGATGTGCCGGAACACAACACAAGCCTATTATGGTGGTATATTTAGATTTCAAGAATGTTTGGCATCCAGAGATTTAAGGAGCCCTACCACTTAGCTGGGGTTGTTTTGTCGCTTATTACGACAGGCCGCAGAGGTCATTATTGATAAAATGAAGTAATAATTTATTAATTCCTAACGTATAAGATTTATTTCTTAATACGTCCTTTAAAATATTTTTCTAATTAATTATAATATACTTCTATTTTAAATATCTCTATAAAATAAAGTCTCTTCACATTGGAAGGAAAGAAAGAGTACTCTTTTTATTTAACCTAGTTAATTAATATAAATTTATCCATATTTATAATTGTTATGCGTGGTCAGTATTCAAATTCAGCCCTTACACGTAGAAAATATTTGTGAATTCAATCCCCGCGCTCAATTCTTTTTTTAAGCTTGACCGGTCTGGGTTTTAATTTGTGTTGTTTAGACTAGATAAAAGATTTCATATTTCTATATTAATAGTTGTAATATTCTTAAAACTTATTCCTTAATATTGCAACAGAAATTTATATAAAATTTAATACACTAGATATTTCTCTGGTCTTGTTCACAAAAGACACGCAATGCAAATATATCAATAACAATAAGTACATTTTATTTAAAAAGTAGTGTAGAAACTAAGTGTACATTATCCTTATATTTTTTTTTTAAATTGCTGTAGGACATCAGACAGGCTGACGGCCCGCTTAGAATTTAGCAGTTACCGTCGCCTATAGGTGTTTGCAACGCCAGTGGCATCGCGAACACGCTGCTATCCCATAATGGTACAGGAACTTGGGTCACTAATGCCGGAACACAACACATGGTTATTATGGCGGCATACTTAAGACCAAAGGTGGTCGCCATCCAGACTGGCTTGAGGCCCTACCACGTAGCTAGGGTGAGTTGTTTTGTCGCCTTTTACGACAGGCCGACCCCGGCCGTAGACTGTCTGCTATTCTATTAAAAAAACATGACTGATTAGAACCATGGTCGTAGCCATTACATAAATTGTGTCGTCTCCTCTATTATATTGTCAATGTTATTATTTTGTGAGTTTCATAATTGAGATGACCATGGATACACGGTTTTTGCATGATTGAAAAGCAAGTGCTCTGCCACTCGGCCAAGGTGACCATATTAATTTGGTATCGCACCTTACGAAAGGCTAGAACAGTTATTCGCAGCACGTGTAAGCCAGAAGGCGTAAGAGATGGTTTATGTATGGTTTAATAATCTACCTAACAGTGTTTAGATAATAGAAAATTTGGAACTCAATGTATGTATGTATGTATGTGAAACGATCCGTATTACCCGAGTTCGGCATTAAAATATATATAATTTAATAAACAACAATATGACCAAATTGCAGTGAAAAGTAAAATATATTTATTTTCATCAAACTAAACAAATTTTAATCACACGAATTACTTATTTGATAAATATTTTTTTATTGCTGTAGGACAGCAGACAGGCTGACGATTAGAATTTAGCAGGTACCATTGACTAAGGGTGTTTGCAACGCTAGTGGCATCGCGAATACGGTGCTGTCCCATAAGGATACAGGAACTTGGGTCACTAATTCCGGAACACATCACATGGTTATTATGGCGGCATACTTAAGACCAAAGGTGATCGCCATCTCGACTGACAAGGTCCTACTACCTAGCTTAGGTTGTTTAGTCGCCTTTTACGACAGGCCGACCCCGGCCGCAGAGATCAGTATTCTTTCTCCGCCCCGGATAAAATTTTAATCTATACATATAAGGAAAATGGGGTTCCTTTGACGCACTATCACAACAAAACTACTGAATATATCGGGATGGGACGACTACCATTCGACGATTCATAGATGTTTATAAGCTATTTATTTTGGATTGTGGATTTTGAATTTTATTGGATTCAATCGACCCTTTCTAATTTTTTTTCGATTTACTTTTGCCTGTTATTCGCCCAGCGGAGCCGGCGTGTTCGGCTAGTTATTATTTAAAATCAAACATCAAGTGTTCAAAAATCAACCATTCATTAAAAAAAAATAGGAAATTAAAATTAACTGATTGCAGATTTTTAATAAGCATTCATAGCAGTTCAATAAGAAAAATTCATTGATTGCTCTGCAGTTCTTTGAATCTGATTGAAGTCGAGGAACCCGACGGGACAGTCCGCTTTCACTCATCGTTGAAATCGATTTGTCAGTGATTAGTTGGCCCGATGAGAAACCGAAGATAATAAACTCATCAAATGATTAAAATAAAAAAGTAACTGAAATATAAATTATAAGAGGTATGATTGATTGTGTATAGTTTCCGGATTATATATTTGGCTCCGACTTTGCGCGCTGGAGTGTAAATTATCAGAAAGTATCTTTTAGTTAGTAATTATCTAAATAGTTTTCATGTGATAGGAATATTTTAACGAACTCATAAATATATATTGTATTCTTAAAAAAGTCTTCATTCTTGTACAAAAGTATTTCTTAAATTCATTGAAAATAAAATTCTACGGACAAACAAGTGTGCGGCCAGTCCATACAATAGACAAGATTTAATTACATAAAATATGATATGAGTAATCTATACTTCTATACAAATAAATAAAATTGGAGGGTCTGTTTGTAATGTTAAAATAACTCATCATCATCTCTGCGTTAATTCCCGGTTGCAGCCCAAACTCTCGCTTCGGCGCCCGGGGTCCGCTTTCCGACTTTTTCTTCTCCACTTCGCACGGTCTTCAGCATCCCTGGTAGTGAGCCCATTGGCACGCATATCACCCTTTACGACGTCAAGCCAGCACTTTTTGGGTCTACCCCTCCTGCCGGGGCCCGGCGGAGGCGGCATGGCCAGACATTTGTTACCCACGTAAGCATCCGGTTGCCGTAAAACGTGACCGTACCAACGGAGCCGACACTCCTGCAGTTTATCCGCAATGTCACGGACATGAAGACTACCGCGAATGCAGGAGTTCCTAACGCGGTCCTTCCGCGTCACTCCACACATCCACCGCAGCATGTTCATCTCCGTGACACGCAGCTCCTGCTTGTGTCGCTCCAACACCGGCCACGCTTCACAGCCGTATAAAAGAACAGGCCTAATGATGGTCTTATAGACCTGTCCCTTCAACTTTACCGGCATCTTGGGGTCACAAATGACACCAGTTACCTCACGCCATCTGGCCCACGCGGCAGCAATGCGAGCCTTGACGTCGCAATCGATGTCACCAGACGCGTGAAACACAGATCCCAGGTATGCGTACGGGTGTAGGATCTGTGGAGTTACAGGCCAAGTACTCGGTCTTCGCCACGTTGAGCTTCAGACCACCGTTCTCAAGCGACTCCTTCCACGTCATCACACGTCGCACCAGCCTTAATGTTAAAATAACTGCTTTTTACTAAGTGCATTCGGACGTATACACGGTACATATACCAAAACAACATTTTTTACAATTTTTGTCTGTCTGTCTATCTGTCTGTTTGTTCCGGCTAATCTCTGAAATGGCTGCACCGATTTTGACGGGAATTTCACTGGCAGATAGCTAATGTATCAAGGAGTAACTTAGGCTATTTTTATTTTCGAAAAAGCAAATAGTTTTTGTTAAAAATGATAAGTTTCGGAAATTTTACAATCCAATTTAAGTTGACCTCAGATTTATATCATACTATATGAAATAGGGTTCAGCTTAGGCTGGACATTGTAGGTTGAATTTCCAATTTAAGTTAACCTCAGATTTATGTCATCAATCATATGAAATAGGGTTTAGCTTAGGCTAGACTTTGTAGACTTTGTATGATTGCAAAACTGAAGTGGCAGTGGGCTGGGCACATAGCTCGAAGGACTGATGGCCGTTGGGGCAGAAAAGTCCTCGAATGGCGACCGCGTACCGGAAGACGCAGTGTTGGTAGGCCCCCCAGTTGGTAGGCCCCCCACAAGATGGACCGATGATCTGGTCAAGATCGCCGGGATAGGTTGGATGAGGGCAGCGCAGGACCGATCATCGTGGAGATCTTTGGGGGAGGCCTTTGTCCAGCAGTGGGCGTCTACCGGCTGAAATGATGAGACTTTGTAGGTTCAAACGTACGTATTCCGGAGGCGCGTGGCGTAACAGTTGCATTCGATAATACTGACTGTTTGCATATTTCATTAACATTTTAGGGTTTATAGGGTTTGTAATCCAAAATAAACCATAAGATATAGCCAAAAAATTCTGCCCAGTCACTTCCATTCCACGCGGACGGAGTCGCGGATACAACTAGTATATAATATAATAAATAATACAAAAATAATATTATTTACTTGCTTGCATACACATATAATATGTGTATGTAACTTGTATCTGTATGGAGATCTATTGATTATTAAATAATATCCTTAAAATATTTCAAATCACTGCTTTAAAAATAACTACTTATTTTATAAATGTACATTTATAATTATTGTTAAAATAATCTTTCGATTCGAATGATTAATTGGACCAATATCCTATGTAAATTTATGTTTTTTTATAAAAATCATTTAAAATATTCAAAATAGGTGCAGATTGAAATATAGTTTAGCTGCCGATTTTGTGACAGTATCATTATTTTACTAATAAAATAACTTAAAAGTATAGCGGTATGAATCACAATGACATAATAATTAATCAGTGAAATGAGCGTTGCATTCGTTCCGAAAATCTCATAACTAGCGTAAACAGTTAAAATATCTCCATGAATTTGTAATAGGTTTATAACACAACATCGGATTAGCAATAGTAAACATTATTTGTGGGAATGGGTCCATTGTAATTTGCTGTACAAATGAAAACAATCCACTTCCCGATGTGGCGAGCGCGGAAGTATCGTCCGATGACGCAATGCAGTGCGAACGCATTGCGCCTTAACCCAATAACCTGATATAACTCCACTAATGTCAGTTACAAGTAGTTTTGGTGTATAGAAAGGTTTATACGATGTTGAAAATGTTATTTTTGATATCTCAAAACAGATGGAGATATTTAATTTAATACCTATATGGGTTTTGAAGAATTCTTGCGAGTTTTTACAGACAATGACAAATTTTTAAAATATAAGAAAAAAACATTTAATTCAAAGTATTATCCATCACTAGAGATTACATTCTCCCATCTTTGTGGCAGTGAATGCATTCCGCGTCAGAAATACGATGTTTTTGAGGCTATAATTAATTTTAGGTAAATTAGTGTTAATGTTAAAGTAGGTAATATTATATTCCGGTAATTAACGATATATATAATAAAGAATAAAACATCTCATATATCATTTGCTTTCATTGTTGCATCTGCTCTGTTGCCGCTATTTTAGTATTCAGATTGTTTAATTATATTATAATAAATTATATTAAAAATAGGGTAAGTAGGATATGACGGGACTGATATGATTAATTTTAAGAGTCACAATAATAAATTGAACTGCACGTAGAAGAGAAGGAGAGAAAAAGAGAGAAGAGAGATCTTTCATTGTATTCATCATCATTCAAATTTCAGCTGTTTGGCTGGCTTGGAATTTACTATTAATTTCAAAGGACGAAATAAGTGCGCATCAAGTGCGTTTGTGTCAGTGTCCATCTATGATATTGAGATAATAATTCTATGAAAAAATATTATGAAAACATAATTTTTCAGGAACTGCTTTCTAGTTTGCAAATCTTGGAAGAAAACCATAAAAATACGGTTTCACTATGTTAGTAGATGATAAAGTAGTATAGTTTCAAGCTAGTGTTAAAATAAATAAATTATGTATATAATGTAATTGTAAAGTAGGTTGTTTCAACCAACATGAAGGTGTTGCTTTCAACGATATGACGACATGGCTTCCGCAGTAGTCTTCGTTATACATTCGCGTAGGTTTTAATCTCCATGTTTTCTAAATTAACCTAATAATATGATAAAAGTAGTAAAAGAGAACATTTTAAACATCTGAAACAATAGGCGGCTTTATCGCTTTAAGCGATTTCTTCCAGGCAACCCATATTTGTATGATGCCAATACATAGTTTATTTTGGACTATGTACACGTGCACGTCAACTGTATTCTTCTAAAAAACCTTACAATACAGGTTTTCACCTAGTGTACGGAAATGTTTTTAAAAAGAATATGGTAAATAATTTAATTTTTTTTTATTGCTGTAAAACAGCAGAAAGGCTGACGACCTGCTAAGAATTTAGCAGTTACCGCCGCCTATCGGTGACTGCAACGCCAGTGGCATCACGAACACGCTGCTGATATAAGGGTACAGGAACTTGGGTCATTAATGCCGGAACACAACACAAGGTTATTATGGGGGCATACTTAAGACTAAAGGTGGTCGCCATCCAGACGGGTTTGAGGCCCTATCACATAGCTAGGGTGGGTTATTTTGTCGCCTTTTACGACATGCCGACCCTGGCCGTAGATATTAGTATTCTTTCTCCTCCCCTGCATGGATAAAAGTATGGTACAATATACGTGTAATATATGATACTGGCGCCACAAATCCTGGACCATTGCTTTTCCCATCCAGCTCTGATCGTCAACCTTGCGCAGGTTATCGGTCCATCGAGCTGGGGCGCGTCCTGCGATGTTTTCCTAGATGTGATCTCCTATCCAAGAAACATTTGCTTCAGCGCCTATCGGTCCTGCGTCAAACGTGACCGGACCATTGCAATTTCAGCTTGCATATATTGAAGCAATACATAATGTTATTGACATCTATAATACCAGCAGGTTAGCTTTTCAAGGCACACGATATAGTTTCGATGATAATTAACTATTTGTAAATTAAAAACCCGAAAGCTATTAATCACTGTCACCAGATATGACCATGACCGTATAGAGCATGCGAAATAAAGTGCAAAGCTGTGTATGCAACTGTAAGAGGCTGGTCTCAAAAGCTTGTTGCAATCCATGTATTGTCCAAACGGCCTTTACGTAACTGATGCGATCTACTTCGAACCAAGTTTTACAATCACATTCATGTTACTAAACTTCGATTACACACAATCCACTAAATGAAGGGAAAGTTTGACGCGAACAATCTAAATACGGCCTTTGGTGTCTACCAACACTACATAGTGCTTTTTGAGTAAAGGTAGCCTTGTTATTAGATTAGTATAACGTAATATATTTGCATTATAACCTTGTCTAGCTCAAATAAATTATTTAATACCTTGAATATTATTATTGCGAAATTTTATCAGATAATTTTGAACACATGTATACATAATAAGGTAAAATTTCTGAAAGATATAAAATTATTTAAAGTTGGATCACGATCGGGAATTCTAAATAAAAAGTTTGATGATTAAATAATTATCAAATTTGGATTTCAAAAGTATAATATGAAAATATAATTTCCATTAATTTTTGAGCTTGAGAGCACAATAATATACGAGAGAACAAATATGGATAAACAGACCAAGAGAAATAATTACAACAATTAACCCTGAAAAATAATAATTACAACGAACCTAATCATATCTAGATCGTAGGATCCTGATTAACATAAATAATAGAACGACCCCACCCCTTTTATGGGGAGTTGTAAAAGAAATTTTCCTGTCTAGACAGGACAGATGAAGAACTAAAGACAGCAGGCTCCTGTAATTTATCTATCTTTATATCCCATTTTTATGGAAAATAAACTATTGCCGAAGGAGATTCACAAGAAAGTTAAAGTTTACCCCCTAAAAATTTTATAGCGCGTAAAGATATCGTAATCAACCGGGACGTAGTGTTTTTAGAAAACACAAATGGGAAGGAAGGAAGAATAAAGTACTATGATTTACAATAAGTGCTCGGTTTATTAGACAGGCGTTATTGGAATCTTTTGTGTACTCGTATAATAAAATTCACAATCTTAACCTCACTGTAACCTTCTGCATTTGTCGCCTAAAAGTCATTGGCCTATGTAGGCCTACAGTTCTATGTAGAAATATGGTCAAACTAAATTTATATAATGAATATTTTAGAATTTTGATATTAATTATCAGAATTCAAGATAGCTTATAGCTAAAATATAAGATATAGCTTCATAAGATCATAGCTCCATCTGATAATAAAATCATTGTTGTTTTAGTTGTTTCTATCTTAATCACTTCTTACACAGATTGAAATACTATGTTTTCAAGTGTGGTGTATAATTTGGGGTATACATTTTTACTATTAGTTTTGCCAAATGAAAGTGAAAAATGTTTTAGTCTGAGTCATCTCTATTCTTTTTTTTCATTAACATTTATCCCAATTTTATCCTCAGTATTTAACTTAGAGGGAGTGGACCAAAGTATTTGTTTAGAAATTACTAAAATAACTAAAAAAAAACAGCTTTATTTCGTACATTATTTATATGAAAATATTTATTTCGAATATATTTATTCCTATTATTGCTAGCAAGTTCCTAGTTTTTTAGTTACTAGCTTCATAAATATATCTGTTCCGTACACTTTTATTTTTATGTTGGTTTTCAGCAGTTCTTCAAAAATTTCTTTAACGTTCTCGTACGAGTATTTCTTCTTACTTAAAGTCATGCCTTTTTAATTGAAGGAGAATAACACTAATTTGTCTTAACGTCTATTTTCTTAGATAATTATGTGTATAATATAGTAAAGTTACAGGAGAAGTCGTTGAATGTTTATAGTTTTGAAAATATAAAAAGATATCGTCGATTATCGTGAACGTTTGAAATTTATATTCATAAATTGCAAAAGTTAGATAATTTGATTAATCGTTGTACGTGTGACCTCTCGTGATGAATGGTTATTGCTATTAATTATTGTGTCAATTCAATAAACATTATGCAGGTTATAAAATTGTTTTTATTATCTATATATATTATATATATATTATATACTATATATATTATTTCGACTATTAAACTAAAAACAAAACTTGAATTTTATAATTCCACGCGTCCCGTAACTTGATACTTAGTCGATTGAGTTCAAAATCGTTGCCATATCATCTTAAGATTGTGAGAGACTTAATCCGAGGCATTGTTTTGTTTTCCGTCTTTATTATCAGATGTTCTTATTTCTATTTAGACCTTTTCAATATTTCCATCCTCCATTTATGTATCTCCTGATAGGCTATACGCGAACAGATATTTTTGGATTGCATTTCATGTGTAGTTGGTGCATGGGGTCAGTTCACTTATTTTTTTTACTCATTTTATGAAAACGTTTATCGTTTTTTTCTCTTTGAAGAGAAAATTATCAACAGAGTCTTACCAATCAAAATTAACTAGGGTGCCTCATGTGGTAGGTGAGCCTGAATATACTTAAAGAAATTAATAATTAAGGACATTTTACAAAACGCCATCTAGTCCCAAACTAAGTAGCATAACACTTGTTTTATGGTTACTAGACAACTAATATACTACATATATACTTTTCTTTTGTAAATAAATACATATTGTACATAAACACCCAGACGCGGGAATGATGTTGTATTGCTCTAATCTTATTTTCTCTTACCTGTATGTCCTGGGGTTGGCTCCAGAGATTTTCCGTTGTACCGATATTACCTATAAGAAAACATGATTAAGTTAATTTTGATGTACTATGCTAAATATATGGCTAAACTCATAAGTTTAAAAAATTTAATTGTGGAAATAAGATAAAGAATAAGTAAAGAAAGAATAAGGGCGGAGAAGAGAAAGAAAAAATACCGACTTGGTAGATTATACTTTGCTTCTAAAATGATCGATTATTTAACTCTGATGGTGATCGTAGACGAACACAGAGAAAATATTTAATGTTTAAAGAATCGTGTTGATCACATTGACCCGTTGTTTTATTTACTAACATTGCGCCAGTGACCGAGTAACTGGAACGCGAGTTCGTTCATTGCACATTTTCATTTTGCAAAACAAATCTCTATACGGACTATATAAATAATTTAAAGTTGTTCGGAAATTGAAGTGGTTCTTTTGATGTTATTTTTTTTTCAACAAGTAAATGACTTGTTGCATACTTTGAGTCAGATGTGTTTTAAAGAAATCTTAGAACAATATTCAGAGTTAATAAGAATACCAAATGTTGACGGAGTACCCAAAGTTGGCTAAACATCTTCAGAAACCTATTCGAACACTTTTGCGATTCAGAAGATGAGCTGCTAAAATCTCAAAACAACTAAGCCATATATAGGCTTACTTTTGTAAGCTTGTATGGCTTAGTTGTTTTGAGCACTGATGGCCGATACCCATCCGAGATGGACCAACATAGAGCATTGAAGCCACGCTAATTAAATTTGTGAATGTGTGTTTCTGCAGTTCAAGCTGAACTTAGTAAATTCGGGCCAACCCTGGAGGGTTGTGGACAACTAACACTTCTTCCCGTGCCGTTGTCCTCTAGCCTCAGAGAGCAAAGAGGTAGGCAATCTACTAGTTCCAGTTTTGCAGAGCATCGGCTTTGTCACTATCAAACAGACGAATATAGCAACTTCCCATATAGTGTGTGATAGAGGTAAAACTCTACGACGCTCGATCTCCCTCTTTAGTGCGATGTGCATTTTTATATCCAAATTATGAAATATTTATTGTATAAATTATGAAATATTTATTGTATAACTATGATTTACGTATTTATTATATTAATAAGTCCTTACTAAGAGAAGGCCTCTGAGAATTGCTAATAAACAAGAGTACAGTCTTGACCTCAAAGAGTATGAATTGACAAAAAAAATATTACAGAACCTTATGTACATATGCTATGTAAATACGTACATAAGTGCATATTTCTGTCTATGTGCATATTTACTATTATCAGGTAAAATTATTTTCGTCCTTTGAAAAGTGCGTTTGTTAAAAAATATTGGTATGAACGCTTTTCTTCTTAAAGCTGAAGTTCAGAATTTTAAATAAAAAGTAATGCTTGGAAACTCGGATTGGTTTGGTGGTATTATAACTACTTGATCTAAGGCCTTATTATTAAGTATTCGAAGCTTAATATTTATTGGACATAATACTGCAATGATTACACTATTATAAAAACTAAAATATAAATGTTGTTTTTAGATTATGACAAAGATAACGAACATTGTCGAATATAAAAAAAATATAAAATTAAAATCTCGTATTTTATATTATAATTGCATTTGTAACTGGTAATTAAGGTAGAAAAAATGAGCACCATTTCCTGCATATACTTTGTTTCTTCGGGGTGTAAATGTTAAGGTAATAAATGCAGATCTGTTACATGGTTGCGTGTTTTCTTGGCAATGCAACGTGCTTATTCTAGGAAGTATCGTGGTATGAATTGCCAACCAACTGAATGATTTACAATGTATTTTTCATAGAAAATTAAACATATAGAGGTCGTTGTTGCTGCAAGAAAAGCCTTAGATGAGCACCTACGCAAAATAACACGCAGTATTGTAATAAATATCGAAAATAAATTTATGTATTTAGTCTGTTATAAATCAAACTGATGGTCGTGTTGGCTTGAAACAGACATTTCTAAAAACATAAAGAGTAGAATTGCTTAAAATTGATAAATTATAAGTTAAGAACTAATAGGCCTTCCGAGCTAGTTTAAAATTACTTAAAAATGATTTTTTATGTTGTATTATCATCAATTACTAAAACTAGTTCCGCTTTTTTTACTTTATTTAATGTCTACATGATTATATTACATTCAAGTCATCTAATAATAGAGTAAATTGAATACGGTTAGCTTAGTGATTGATTAAAGATTCAGTCAATGTCTGTAAATATATTTACATACATGGGTGTTTATTGATAATGTAACGTGCTATATGACGAGTATGTGTCAAATTGATAAATGAGGTATCAAAATATGACTAAATTACGAAATAAGTAATTGGCAATCGACAAGTTTAAATTTTTTGTGTCAATCGCTTATCAAACAGTTATTTTGCTTCGAAATTTCAATTAACTTCAAGGTATTCTTCAGTAGTAATTGCATTTACAAACAAATAACTACCTTATATTAAAATGAACAAAATTGAGATAGTCTACCATAATTGTATTTTTTTTATCGCTGTAGGCCAGCAGACAGGCTGACTGCCCGCTTAGAATTTAGCAGTTACTAGCCTATGGGTAGTTAGCCTATGGGTGTTTGTAAAGCCAGTGGCATCGCGAACACGCTGCTGCCCCATGAGGGTACAGAAACTTAGGTCACTAATGCCGAAACACAACACAAGGTTATTATGGCGACATACTTAAGACCAAAGGTGGTCGCCATCCAGACGGGCTTGGGGCCCTACCACATAGCTAGGGTTGTTTTGTCGCCTTTTACAACAGGCCGACCCCGGCTGCAAAGGTAAAAACGGATTATTTTAATGAATTGTTAATGTTTTTTTTAAGTGGAGCCTTTCCCGTTAGATTAGGCTTTGTTAATAATAAATACGTTGTCAAATAATACCATGTGGTAGAATTGCGCCTAATGGCATCTACCATGTAGTACCTCTCCAGGTGCAGCATGGTATCTTTGCCAGAAATGAGTTGAGCGAGTGTACCTTTGCCAAGCTTAACGCCGGTAGCATTTGTTAATGTTAGGAGAATACTAATGTTGTAATATTATCAAAATTATCTGATTAGCTGGCAACATTATATTTTCATTGTGTAGTTCCGCTGAACGAGTCTCTGGGATCTTAAGAAAAATCTTATCTTACATATTTATACTATAATAATACAATAATAACACTTAATAAAACTATTTACAAACACCAGTACGAACACTTTGAAAGCGTAAAAATACTTTCTATGTTTATTTTATGTAATAGAAAAAAATATTATTATAACCTGTTTTAAGAATTATATTTTTAATAACTGTGACCACGTTTAGTGCTAAGAGTAGATTCACGGCACTGTATTAAATTGTGTATATTTTATATTTTAAAATCTTTATTCGATTTGCTGATTGAGTTTCGATGTTAAACAAAAATATACGTAGATTTACAAGGCATGTTTCATTTTTCATTAAGTTTATCGAAATGCGTTCTCCGAGAGAGATGTCATTTACTACATCGGCTATCTCCATCGGTTACGATGGACTATTTTAACAGTGATATTTCAGAGAAGCTCAAGGATTGATTAATAATACAAAACTAGCTTAACTGCTTTCCGTTCGTGAAAGGAGGAAAGTGGCCTTTCCTTTGAAGAGCCGTCTCAGTTTGTAAATAGCTTTTAGGCAACGAAGATAAATTATGTATAAATTTTCGGGTTAAACAGTTTACCTTCATAAAATCAAACTTAAAAAGAAAGAAGGACGTAGTAGAGGCGTTATGTTTATTAAAAACGTCTCCAAAAGCGTATGCTTTTGGAGACGCTTTGGTAGTATTACCAGGCTTTTGAAGTTTGAGTCACCACTGGAACTAAATCATAATGAACCATACATACTCGCAGATAATAATAAAAATAACTCACATGAAATTTGTTTTGGTGGTTATAAACGGGTAAAACGAACAGACAAACTGTAACTATTACAAGTTACCTGTATTAATGAATGTATGTAATGAATCTAGAAGGTTCCGTTAATTGCCTATAATTTCTTTAGTATATTAGCAAAGTTACCGCTTTACATGTTATATAAATATACAACGGGCATGTTTGAAAAACGGTAAAACAATGGCGGAATTCCTAATAAGAGTACAAAATTTACGCGACGATTTATTAGTTCCATAAAGAGTTTTTATTACAAGAGGTGGTTTAGTTGTTGTTATAATTTCCATTTACTTCGATGTTAAACGAGATGGTGCAACACACACCGTTGCGTGCAAGCGGTTACTTTCTCCTTCTGCACTTACCAATGCGGTCACTGTCACTTGTTAACTAAAACACAACTAATTTGTTATTAGATATATCGAAATTCAGAGGTGAGTTTAACAATATATTTTATATTACTAAGGCCATATACTAGTGTAATTTATGTATGTATATAAATTATGCACTAAATACAGTACCAGGTTTTGTAGCTGACAGTTACATGACAATAAACAAAATTGCTTTGATACTTTGAAGCAGCATTTGGCTCATTGTAAATTTCAGAAAATACTATTACTATCAATAGTTAGTTACAAATATAATTAAGTATTAAGCGTGTACTATTGTAATTATATTGCAATAAGAAGAGATAGTAGACAAGCAGGTTCTGAAATATTGGGGGAAACGATGAGGCAGTCGCTGTAACCACGAAATTTAGTCTAAACTTTATGATTCTCATTATTATCTTACTATAAAGATAATAAAATTGCTGAGAATATAACTTTATTGTAAATAAAATCACCCATAAAATTATACAATCAATTAAGTATAAGAAATCATTAAGTAAAAGATTTTTCTTGCTTTTGCGGTGCGTGTAATATATTGTAATTTATAACCAATCTGAATTTAACTGTGCATAGATTATGTAGTGTGTGGTGTCGCACCAGAATAGCACCACCCCATCTCCTCCCTTGGGTGTCGTAAGAGACGACTAAGGGATAGAAAGAACGGAGGATGGGCAGCAGCATCTTTCCGTGAGAGCATCACCAACTGCGAATACTGCGATCGCCAACCCGCCTGCCAAGCGTGGCGATTATGGCAAAACCCCCCCCTAAAATGACAGATACACACAGGCCCCGGCCCCTAGTCCCCGGCGGCCCCGTTCGTGGTGGTCACGGTAGCAGCCACATAAGCGACGGGGCAGGGGGTGCGAAGAATCCCCGGGTTCGGATTCGCTACCAAGAACGACGACCTTTGGCCCTGGCAACATACAATGTCAAGACACTGCGGACCAACGAGAAGTTGGAGGAACTGGAGGAAGTTTTGAGCAGACTGCGATGGGATGTTGTGGGGTTATCTGAAGTCCGAAGACAGGGAGAGGACTCAATAATCCTAAATTCCGGAAATCTGCTCTACTTCCGGGAGGGCGACCAACTGTCCCAAGGTGGTGTCGGGTTTCTCGTTCACAAGTCTCTTGTGAACAACGTTACTGAGGTGGGGAGTGTTTCGACTAGGGTAGCGTACCTAATACTCAAAATTACCAAACGGTATTCGTTGAAGGTCATTCAGGTTTACGCTCCGACTTCGACACATCCTGACGAAGAGGTGGAAGCCATGTATGAGGACATCTCAACAGCCATCCACACTTCTAAAACCCACTTTAACGTTGTCATGGGAGACTTCAACGCAAAGTTGGGGAAACGTAGCGGCGATGAGTTGAGAGTGGGGCAATTTGGGTTCGGAAATCGGAACACCCGAGGCCAGATGCTGGCCGACTTCATGGAGAAGGAGGACCTGTATATGATGAACTCCTTCTTCATGAAGCCAGAACAACGCAAATGGACTTGGATTAGTCCCGATGGTGCCACCAAAAATGAGATTGACTTCATTATGTCGACCAAAAGACAGATATTCAATGATGTCTCTGTGATCAATTCGGTGAAAACTGGGAGTGATCACCGCTTAGTAAGAGGCACATTGAATATCAATCCAAAATTGGAGAGGTCTCGACTGGTGAAGTCTACGCTCCGACCTGCACCCATACAGATCCAAAACCCGGTAAACTTTCAACTCGAATTGCAAAACCGCTTCGAATGCCTCGGTGACTGCGTTGACGTGGACGAGTATAATAACAGGTTCGTGGAAGCTGTTCAAACGGCCGGGTCTAAATTCTTCAAGGCCAGCCGTTCAAAAAGAACCGGAAAAATCTCAGATTCTACTCTCAAATTGATGGATGTGAGACGTCAAATGACCCTTCAGTCCCCGGACGATGCTTCCCAGTATAGGCAGCTAAATAGACAGATCTCCAAGTCCTTGACTCGCGATATCCGCCGCCATAACACAGACTGTGTAAAGGCGGCTATAGAGCGTAACAAGGGCTCTAAAGTATTCGCACGAGAATTGTCTATTGGGCAGAGCCAACTGACGAAGCTGAAGACCGACGACGGCAGGGTCGTTTCGTCTAAACCCGAACTTTTGAGGGAAGTCGAGAAGTTCTACGGACAGCTATACACGACCACACGGGCACCTGTTAACAACAAGGCTAAAGACCCAAGAGCCAAATTAACCCGACACTACACCGTAGATATCCCAGACGTCAGTCTGTACGAGATTAGTGTGGCCCTTAAACAGCTTAAAAACAACAAGGCGCCGGGTGATGATGGAATTACAGCCGAGCTTCTGAGAGCTGGTGGTACTCCTGTGCTTAAAATCCTCCAGAAGCTATTTAATTCCGTCATCCTCGATGGCAAAACGCCGCAGGCCTGGCACGGAAGTATAGTGGTGCTGTTCTTCAAAAAGGGCGACAAAACCCTTTTGAAGAACTTTAGACCGATATCACTTCTGAGCCATGTTTACAAGCTGTTTTCAAGGGTCATCACGAATCGTCTCGCGCGCAGATTTGACGACTTCCAGCCTCCCGAACAAGCCGGATTCCGAAAAGGTTTTAGCACCATAGACCACATACATACGCTGCGGCAGGTTATACAGAAGACGGAGGAGTATAACCAGCCACTATGCTTGGCGTTCGTGGACTATGAGAAAGCCTTTGATTCGATCGAGACCTGGGCGGTGCTTCAGTCTCTCCAGAGGTGCCACATTGATTATCGATACATCAAAGCGTTGAAGTGTTTGTATGAAAACGCCACCATGTCAGTCCGTCTCCAGGATCAGAACTCGAAGCCTATCCGACTGCAGCGGGGAGTCAGACAAGGCGATGTCATATCGCCGATGCTGTTCACTGCTGCGTTGGAAGATGTCTTCAAGCTTCTGGACTGGAACGGACTGGGCATCAACATTAACGGTGAGTACATCACTCACCTTAGATTCGCAGATGATATCGTAATCATGGCTGAAACCATGGAAGACTTAAGCCATATGCTTGATGGCCTCAATACAGCTTCCCAAGGAGTAGGTCTCAAAATGAACATGGACAAGACGAAGATCATGTCTAATGTCCATGTCGCACCTACCCCCGTAACAGTTGGGAACTGTACTTTCGAAATTGTTGACGAATACGTCTACTTGGGTCAAACGATCCAGTTAGGCAGGTCCAATTTCGCGAAAGAGGTCACTCGTCGAATCCAACTCGGATGGGCAGCGTTCGGGAAGCTCCGTAAAATCTTTTCGTCCCAAATACCGCAGTGTCTCAAGACGAAGGTTTTTAACCAATGTGTGTTGCCAGTGATGACATACGGAACGCAGACGTGGTCGCTAACTATGGGCCTTATGAGAAAGCTCATGGTCGCTCAGAGAGCAATGGAGAGGGCTATGCTCGGAGTTTCCCTGCGAGATCGAATCAGAAATGAGGAGATTCGCAGGAGAACCAAAGTAACCGACATAGCCCGGATGATTGCAAAACTGAAGTGGCAGTGGGCTGGGCACATAGCTCGAAGGACTGATGGCCGTTGGGGCAGAAAAGTCCTCGAATGGCGACCGCGTACCGGAAGACGCAGTGTTGGTAGGCCCCCCACAAGATGGACCGATGATCTGGTCAAGATCGCCGGGATAGGTTGGATGAGGGCAGCGCAGGACCGATCATCGTGGAGATCTTTGGGGGAGGCCTTTGTCCAGCAGTGGGCGTCTTCCGGCTGAAATGATGATGATGATGATAGATTATGTAGTTCAATTCATAATTATAATGAAAACAAATAAAATTATTCATTTGACAGTCAGTCTATTTACTCTATCCTACCTAAATCTACCACTAAATTAAATTACCGGATTTACTACCAGTAAATCTACCATTCTATAGAATAGCCGACTATAGAATATTATAGCTTCAGACGTATGCAGGGCCATCTCTAAACCCAATTCGGTGTACGACCTGCGCAACTCCAGCCGTGCCCCTAAGGTACGCCTGCTGGTAAGTCTCGCCGCGGGCTGTGATCAACGTGTCGTGATCACATGCCGGGCGAGACCGTGCCACGAATGACTCAATCAAATGCGATGTTCCACAGAAGCTGACCCAGCACTTACTCTTGGGGAACACCACATACGACGTCTCGCCGACGCCACCCTCCCTGAAATGGGAAGACGACAGTTCTATCTGACAAATAGTTACCGATGTCGCGGCGGAGATAGGTCGGCACTCCGTTGTTGGAGTGTTGGAGTGCCTCGCTAACACAGCTCCGGGGTAGGGAATTAAACGCGTTGGCGATGTCTAGAGATATTGCCAACAGCACCTTGCCCTGGGACGTGATTTCCTCCGTCAGGCTCTTCAGTCACAGTATGGCATCTACCGTTGAGCGCCCCTGACGGAAACCATACTGGTTGTCCGCCAGGTTCGGCCTGATCGTAGTAAGGTGTTGCACGAAGCGGTCTCCAGAATTCTCTCAAAAAACTTCGTCTAACAGCACTATGGGCTGGTAGGCGGACGGCGAGTCCGCCGGGTGCCCCGGCTTCTGGATAAGCATCAACTTGCCTGGCTTCCACTCCCTGGGGAAGCGGTCAGACAGTTGTTGAAGAGCTGTGTCAATCGGGACTTCAGGGCGTAGAATCCACGCACGCCCCGGTATGCCGTCGAGGCTGGGGGCGGTGTTTTTGGATTTAAGCCGTAATACAGCCGCCTCCAGCTCCACCTGGTCCACGCTGGGAACCGGAGCTTAGTTCGCACGTGGGTCTGCCTGAGGCAGAGCCATGACAAGAGGCGGGTGCACTGCCACTGAAGGGATCAGCGCGTCAACGACCTCTTCGAGCAGGTGCGGTGGGAGGCTCTCGGTGACCGCTCACGGCCGGAGCTTATTCCGGATCATTTTGTACGGGCGAACCCAGGGATCTTGGTTGATCCCCTCTAAGAACTCCTCCCACGTAGCCTTCTTGGCCACCATAATGGCGGCCCGAAGGATCTTATTAGTGCTCCTGTACCCTTCGTACAGTTGCGCCTCCACGGTCACCGAGTCGGCTGGACGGCGACGTCTTCCGCGGTACCGAGTGTATTGGGAACGAGTGACGTTGCATGCTTGAGATCGTCGTTCCACCAAGACACTCGCCTGGCGAGACGGAAGGGCCACACTCTAAGCATCGCCGTGTCGCATGTGTCATACATCCGCGACTGAAGTCCATCAGCCTCCACGTCAACGTTGGGAGATTCCCCAGGTTTAATGCATGATGTAAACTGGCAGGTTAAGAAAAAAAAGTTAATAAGTTTTCAGTTCTTTTTTCAAAAACTTTTCACACGTGCGTTTTTCGTCTCACATTTTTTAATTTGGACCGATAATTATTGTTAATATTGATAAATGACCAGTGTTGAATCATTTTTATAAATCAGAAAAAAATGAGATTAAGAACTGATAATTTTTTTTATAAATTTCGATGTTGCCTTTTTCACTTATTTTGAAAAAAGCTAAAGAACATGAATTATTCAAAAATGGATCACTTTTGCATAATGCGTATGGGGGTTAAAATTATCACAAATAGTCACCCCTATCACCTCCTAACGGGAATACGTCGAATTACCAATAACCCTGTATATTAATGGGACGCGATACATTTTCCCACATACAATATTCCACATGGATATTGATTTGTTCTTGTCGTGTAAAAAAGTAGTAGAGCATACATTTTTAACCTCTTTTCGCTTTACGAAAGCGTTCTTATAGTAAAATACTTGAAATAATATTCTCCTAAAGATTCGTTGCGTATAAGATCAGCGTACTCGGCTCTTGCAGAATCTCTGTACAGCAAGAGGTCAAGAATCTTAAGACATTTAAGAGCCTGTCATTATTAGTAACGACTGTATAAATATTTATATTTTTCTCGTAAAGTTATGTCATGGTTATTATGGTGTATATTTTTAATTCTCATAATCTGGCTGCAGGCAAAAGGTGTGTTTAGCGATAATAACTTTCTCTGTTCTACAATCACCTTTGATATTAAATAAGAATAAATCTTTTTAAATATATATGTAGTAATAACGTATTAATTATATTAGTGACTGAGAGTTTCATAACTAACAAATACAGAGCCTGAAGAATAATTAAACACCTTTTAATTTTGTTATAATTAACGTTTAAATTTAAAGTACAGATCAGTCACATCTACAACGTTTTGTCTTTTCCTAAGTTTTTTATCCGTGCAGGAGCGGAGAAAGAATACTAACCTCTGCGATCGGGGACGGCCGGTTTGGTTTATAAGTATGTCGCCATAATAATCTTGTGTTGTGTTCTGGCATTAGTGACCCAAGTTCCTGTACCCTTATGGGACAGCGGCGTGTTCGCGATGCCACTGGCATTGCAAACACCCATAGGCGACGGTAACTGCTAAATTCTAAGCGGGCCGTCAGCCTGTCTGCTTTCCTACAGCAATAAAAAAAATGAAATAATAATAGCGATATAAGCAAATTTCTAAAATTCTATGGTATCACACTCGGAGAACAATCTAGAGCCGGGTTTCGAATCCCAAGATAGCATGCACCAGTTAGGCCGTTTTTATCGCCTAATGGTTTTTTATTGCTGAGGAACAGAAGACAGGCTGACGGTCCATAATACTTAATGCAGGTCACTGTATTACCGTCGCCTATGGATGTTTGTGACGCCAAAGGCACCGTGAACACGCTGTCCCATAGGAGTACAGGAGCCTGCGTCACTAATGTCGAAACACAACCCAAGGTTTTTATGGCGGTACGTTTATAAACCATGGTGGTTGACATCCAGTCAGGCTTGAAACCCAGCACGGAGTAGTATTGTCTAGCTTTTATAATTTCTAGTGAATCAATTTTTTAATATAATCATAATGGTTACGCAATTGGCGTGTATATAATTTAAATCACCGTCATACATAATTCATTTCACGTGTAGAGAAAGATCTGCCGAAACGGAAGGTGAATTGAATGCTTAATTATTTGCCTATTTCCAATACAATGCTAAACAGTTAGTGTTTATTTGTATTCTGGCCATTTTCACTTTTTACACAAAAAGATCTTTTTCACAAGAATTGGCTCACTCATACATTTTTATTTTAAATACTAGGAGAATGAATTTTTGAATAGATTATATATTAGTTGTAATACAAGTGTTATAACTGCTTTGTGTTATAACTGGTTGTAATTAGGTTGGGAGTTGTCGAAGAAAATAGCAATTTTTAAGTATAAAAGCAGTTAAAATATGATCATCGCAACGTATTAGCTATATCAAACTCTTGAATTTATTTTAAAGGTTGTTAAAAACTTAAGGTCCTACTTTAAGTTGGCGTATTCAATAGACATAGAACGTATTATAAATTCTACAACGCTTCCAATCTAAAATCTTGCGCATTTATTACATGTAAAATCCTGCATCTCCATCGAGACCTAAACATACCTATGGTGAAACAGGAGACACTTGAAAAACTTAAAACCTACGCAAAACGTATTGAGGTTCATTTCAACGCACTCGCCTGCAATTTGATAGATAAGACTTCCATCACTTAAAATAATTTAACCACCCCCTCAAGAACTTATATAAAATCTTGGTAACACAAAAATGGATTAATCACTGGACTACTTTCATTCAAGACAAATAAAATTTCATAAACTCTAGCTTAATGCCAAATATTTAGGCAGATTCTTCTTCCTCCTGCGCTTATCCCACAGTATATGGGGTCGGTACAACACGTTCTTTTCTTCCACCCTCCTCTGTTAGCTGCCATCTCAACATTCACATCCTTTTTTGCAATATCATCTTTTACGCAATCCATCCATCTTTTTTTGGTCTACCTCCTGCATCCATCTACTTTAGGCAGATTGCAAGATAAAATATCCCATAAAAATAATAACAATAGTTATAATTTTATTAGCTATAAATACATGTAATTTTGAGATGATTGAGAGAAATTTAACAATATGGATCAATTTTTGAGTGCTCTAACGGTCTCGCATGCTATGCGAGATTATACAACTCCAGCATGTTGTTATTTCTTACTTTCTGTGAAAGTAAAATCTTGTATTATTCCTAATTATTTCCTTTTGATTACATTATACATAATATACGAATTCATTAAAGTTCTAAATGAAATTTAACGCACTACTGATTCTCAACATCGAAATGAATAGTTTGAATATGTTTTCAAATATATTATTTTACACAAATTCTGAACATACGAGTAAACAGTTTTTGCAATACATTATGGTATGTGTTCATTTAAACATTGTTTTTAGTTCTAAGAAATTCACAGAATTGACAACACTCCTTTTTTCGTATTGTATTATTATTGTATGAAACCTATTTGCATTATTCAAATCTCTGCAGTGAACGTGTTTTATATGAATTAACGAAATTTTTCATGAATTCTATTCAAGCACGAGCTTTTGTTTTAAATTGTAATAAGGGTGATAATTTGTGATGTACCTGGTGGTACAAATTTTTTAACACAGCGTCCATGAAAGGAGGTTATGGAAACAAGTACAAGATTCATTGATTAGGCAATTTGAATGTGTGCCATGAGAGTTAACCGGTGCAATGTGGAAAGCTATAGTGCATTGTCACGGCTTCACATACTGGCCTATAAGAGAGTAAGCCACGAGGTCAATAATGTTTCCAATTTATGGAAACAGTGATTAATTGCGAAGAACACGGTTGACCTTATAAGCTAGCCACCGTTTTTAAGCTTCTATTTTGTTCGGTTTACTTTGTTTGTTAAACTTCACCAACTGATCTGTTATAAAATAAATTGATTCATAACTTATATTTTGAAAATCTGATCTGAATCAAATGATACCTATATATTTGAAGTTATGATTATGCTAGGATTTTCAATAATCTATTAATTAAAATTTTGTATGCGCTATAATAATTGCTTGTTGATATATTTTTACAGAATAATTTTTAATATAAGAATTATGTATTTTATAATAAACTAGCTGACCCGGCGAACTTCGTACCGCCATATTTTATTTCTCTAATCGCAACTGAGGAAATAAAACCCTTCCGGTAAAATCGAACAGCGCCATCTATTGGGTGTATTTGCAACCTAGATGTCAAACAATATTGAAGAATTTTATCGATGAATCAACGTACACCGCCATCTATGAGAACTTCATAAAACTAAACAGTAAATAAACACTTGCTTATGAAACAATTAATTGATACATTTTATTCGTTTACATTCACGACATAAGCAAATAATTGAGATGATAACTATTATATCCAGTAAGTTAGACTAAAATACGGATACATGTGAAATTTGATTGAAATCGGTTCAGTAGTTTTGGAGTTTATTGGCAACATACATCGTGACACAAGATTTTTATATATATAAGATGTAATTAATAGCTGTAAATTAAATAAATTAAATGACAGTTTTTAACCAAATAACTAATCCGCGATATATGAATTTATTTAAATTTATTATGAATAAAACCATAGGGAATAAAAAAAATATTTTATAATAATATACATACATAAGCATTAGCTACAGTGTAATTATTATATATTTCTCACCCTTTTTGCATATGAATGTTTGATTATGGACCCGAAGGTCTACTTTTACGTAATATCCAACTAACTGCCACGATATTTGTGAAACAAGCTTTCTTATAAAAATCGGAATAAGATAAAGTTGTTTGAGATGCTGTTTTATATGTCAACAAACAGGATTTCAAACGGACTTCAGACCCATAAGGGATAATCAAAGGTACTGTTAGTTGAGTGTGAGCGAGCAGTTTGTTTGTTGCATACTTTCAAGGAAAGTTCAAGGGTAAAACTGTTCTTTTTGGCTAACATTATATGACTGAAGTGAAGTTTTATGACGTGCCTGTAAAGCCTCTATCACATAATATGTATACAATTTTATCCTACTTAAAGATTCTTGTAGTATATAAAATTTAGTTTATGGTATGCCGATTACCTACCCTACCGATACAGATTACCTACCCTGTTTCATGTGTCTATGGGTTACCTGGAACAAATGGCTTAAAGCGACAAGGCCGCCCATTGTCTCTAATTTTTAGAATATTTTCTTTTACTACTTGTGTTATATTATTGGGTTAAGTTGGTGACAATAAACTATATAATTGTGAAGATGTCACTGTCAAGTCAATGCGAGTGTGTGTGAAATACAGATATCATCGGAAAGTTAAATACGGCACCGAGTCAACGAGGTACCCAAATGAATAGTTTACTCTTATATATAATATATATAAGAGTAAACTATTCATACACATACAACAATATAACGCTACCATTCTGCATTAGTAAAACAGTCAGGTTTCCCTATTATGTTTTCTTTAATACGCATCTATTTTATATTAATGTAATAAATACGTTTTGTCAGAAAAACTACCAATAGATGTTATTGTGCGATGAAACCCGCATCCTTTATATTGACTGTCTAGTGATACTAACACCATATATAAACGACGACGTAATGACTTAAACTATAATTGGGAGCTAATTTTTCATGCATAAATTTATACGTGTGCACATTTTCATAATTACTTGTATGCCTTATTAAATTATTATATAATAACTGAGTATAGTTATTATATTCGTACGTTATAAATTATTAATATTTATTAATAGACGCTCGGCTCGTGCTCAGGACTGCCGACTGGGTCACTCAGCGAAAGTATTTTCTCTTGAGACTTGGTCTGGTTTATCAATAATACCTAGCAGTATAAAGTTTCGTATAGCAACGTGATATTGAAAGTTGTAGGAAAACTCCCGATATTATATTCAAAAGGCTGTAGTTATAGTTTAGAACGGCTGTGGGATTGCGAATGATTTAAGAAGACTTATGTATTTGTATCTCTAGTACGATAAATAAAGACGTCAAGTTGTTTCGAACAATCGAGTCCAAAATGTTTTTAATCAGTCAGACTGTCTGAACCGAAAAGTTGAAATAAAACCGAGTTGACGTATGTATTCCGTACTGATTTTCAAGATTATTTCACTAAGAAATGTCTAATTTATGCAGAAATAACTTAATATATTCAATAATAAGTCAGCTCGCGCATGAATTAATGAATGAGCATAAGTAATTGCGCGCAAATAATAACAACCAATAATCAAATCGTATCTGAAATCATCATCAACAAAGTTCTTATTTAATTCGTGAATATCACCTGGATGTTAAATTATGGTGACGCCTCAAATTTTCCTTTTAATTTCGCAGACTTCGCGGGTTTTCCTGATAGTAAGCAACTGTGTTGAAAAAGGTTTAATTTTTAAAAGGTCAGATTTGATTATTTATAATCATATAGACCTATCCCTTCAACTTCAACAACTGGTATTTTGGGGTCACAAATGTTACCTCACGCCATTTTGCCAATGCAACAATGTGTTCTTTGATTTAATTTATGTCACCATATACGTGAGAGATATATCCCAGGTTTAGATTTAACCTGGTTTATGTGCTAGATTTACGTTCTTAGGGCCCATATTTTAATGTAAATTTGGCGAGCTTGTTAATAAAAAATAGGCTACGTTCGCATTGTGTAAAGTCGTCACAAAATGCAATGGAGCTGAAACTTGTACCAGTGCTGGCGTCGTGCTCTGATAAGCGCAGCGGTTGGCCAATGGATCTGGAACCGTCTTCGTATCACTGCTGCCAGGAAATGTACGAATTGGACTTAAGTGGCTTAGTGGTAAATAATATATATTTACCATTCTTATACAATATTTCGTATCACTCTTGACAAAGCAGATATAATAGATTCAATTATAATGATGATGTGCACCTCTTACACATTTTTCGCCTAATTTTACAACATACTTTATCTGATGGTAAAGAAAAAAGAAAACATCGCAAAGAAATCAACACACCATAGCGTTATCCACTTAACCAATATGAACAAGTGTGACAGGTATACTGTATGTTCTCTACAGGAAGAGCCCTGAGCCCAGGAATAGGACGTCATGGACCGCGTATATAACATAATACAAATACAAAAGTAAGACTAGATTTAATTCAATTTGTGTAGTTAAAATATAAAAATCGATCAAAATTTAAATATAAAAAGAATGAAATAAACTTCAAGAAACATTGTTTTTATCGTATATGTTTACTTATTTTATAAATACACTAATAGGTTGACCAAAAATTATTAAATTTAATATAAATTAAATGTATTTATGCGGTAAGGATAAATAAATAAATATACAGAGACACTCCACATACACATCTAATTCCAAACTAAGCAGCAGAGCGCGTCTGTACTAGACAAATATTTTAGTCGTATGTACGACTAAAATATTTTTCTTTTGTAAATAAATACAATAAATATATGTTTTTTATTGTATTTGCTGTTGTTATTATTAATAATTGACTTATTTTATATAAAATTTTATAGATTTAATGTTAAACAACTTCTATAATGACAAATGTTGTGTGCACCTGTAATTGCCATATATATATGAGCCATATTATAATAAATATAACATAAATTGAATTTTATGTATGCTGTTAGTGTGCCATATAAATAAATATATTATTATAAAAACTCGTTACAGGAATTAAACCCATGATCTTAGTAGACGTTCTGAGTGGGTACGCCGTTGCGCCACTGGTTGTAAATATATAAAATGGTTATCAACTCGGGGTGAGAATTAGATAGCAGTCGTTTCTATAAAAGAGATCTTTTCGTGTGCTCATTATCTCGTCATCAGAACAGACATCGACGCATCTAAACTATGTATACTACCGGCACGCTATGATGGCCGTTTTAATGTTTATCCACTCCATGAAGTTTCGTATTAATTAGTAATTACATTTGAAGGAGCAAACTGCTGTTCTTTATTGTCAATAACTGCACGTCGCTAATGAGAATAAAGAACAGCAAATTGCTCCTTCAAATGTAATTACTAATTAATACGAAACTTCATGAGTGGACAAACGTCAAAACGGCCATCATAGCGTGCCGGTAGTATAGGCGCACTAGTATTTTCTTCTGACAGTAAGCAAATCTCGAGTCAGTAATCAGCGCTATGAATTGCATACAAAAAATAAAATAACCGAGATTGATCAATTGGATGATGAAAATATTTGTAAAAAATACTGTTTTTGGGTTTAAAAAAATACTAATTAAAAACTATTTACAAATTCATTTGCTAAACACTTTTATTGTGTAAAAAGAATAATAAAAGATTTGTAATGAAAAATATCGCAAATGAAATATTTCTAAAATGCGCATATATTATATATAAATATTTTTGCATTTATTATATGAAATATAACATCGAAACTTGCTAAATAATATAAATAATAATAATATTTACAGTATTTATATACTCATTAAAATAATTTATGATACTTATTAAATAATTTAAATCCACTGGATACAGTTGGGCTAATTTCAGAAACTGCTGACCGGTTTCACCAGGACTTCCATTGGCCAATAAACGACATTGTAGAAACGTATAAGGAGCAACTTGTTTATTTTTATCTCGGAAACAAATCGGGACTCCTAGTAGCTTTTTTTGGAAACGCAGGCATCCACGCACTTTTTCACGAAATCGCAAGCAAAGTTACGGATACACCACTTCATATTGGAAATATATATAATAAGTGATTATTATATATGTATATTCCGTAGTTTATTTCGTAAGAAAGTTATGTATATATGTATAAGACTCTTTTAATACTTAGTTACACTACACGTAAGGCTATATTAGAAAATTCTATTAATGACGTTTAAAGCCATATTACTACAATATGTTCTTTGAAGCATTGCCCAAGACTGTCTAAACATTGTTATTGCACATCTTGCAAGATTGACCAACAAATGCGGTTTCAGGCAGTGACAGGCAAATTAGTGGCTACACACAACTTATCTTAAGGAATTCTTGATGCAATGTTACGGAAATGACTGCAAACTCGCCCTGCAATGTTATGACTGCGAGAACAATAGGAGCATCTGAGTATAACTCATACAACGCAACTGCTAAGCTTGTTATGTCATAAAAAACCTATGTATTGCGGTCGGCTAGCACTCGGTCATTGGGCCGCGATTCTTGAGGTACACGTGTTACAAAACTTGATTTCATGAACTTATTTGTACAAGTGTCAACTAAATTATTGCACTTTTTTTAACCAAGAAAGACTCACTAGCCATTTTCGGATCTTAATCCGTTAGTTCACTATTGAAAATCATATATATAAATCAATAAATCATATAAATCATATATTTTAAGACTTTTAAAAATATTTTAATAATATATTTTGTATCTTTCTATGAATTTGTTCTATGAATATTTAGTTCATTTTTGTAAATACCATTGAACTTTATAATAAAAAATGAGGTATGTTTTTTTTTATTCTTTTATTATAGAAGATATATCTTTATTGTGAAGAAAAGTTTCGTAGTAGCCATGGGGTGTCACACTCGGAGAATAACGTAGAAGTTCTGGGTTCGAATGCACCGCTAAGGTAGTTTTTTCTCGCCTAATGTGCATATTACCTGTATAAAATAATTACTACATGCCAATGGTGAAGAAAAACATAGTGAGGAAACCTATATACCGACAGCATCGTACTGTTATTGTATATTATTAAATTTATTATATTATTATTATTATTATGCATATACCTAGTCAGGTCATAAATTCTGTCGCATGTTTAATGTAAAATAATTGTAACAAGTTTATTCATTATGTAACCATTTATATACCAAAATGAACTTAACAAAACATAGATTCTTATGACATTAAAGTTTATTCAAAATGACCTCCGTGATTTTGAATACAAGCCTTCAATCTGCGCAGCCAGTCGTCTATCGCAGCACGAACGAGGTCCATGTCAATATCGGCGGCTGCCTTAATCAAGGATGTCTTGAGTGACTCCAAATTGGGATGAGGCTTTGAGCACGCCTTTTCCTCCAAGTGTTGCCATATCTTGTAATCTAACGGATTCAAATCTGGACTGGAGGAGGGCCAGTCTTCGTGCCGGATGAAGTCGATTTCACGCGCCGCCAGCCAGTCTTGTGTGCTCTTCGCTCTATGAGCTGGCGCCGAATCTTGTTGGAATACCCAGTGCCTGTTATTGAACATGGTATGAGAAACAGGTTCCACAAGGTTCGTCAGGACTGTATTTTGATACACAACAGCATTCGTTTTTACACCTTTCTCACAAAAATGTACCTCTGTTAAGCCCCAATAAGAAACTCCCAACCATACCATGAGCGAGGATGGAAAATGACCTCGTTGGACACGCGGAATACGGTTGCTCGCTTCTTCACTACTGTGTGCGTACACCTTATCATTTTGTTTGTTGTAGCTCTCTTCTACGGTAAACATTTTTTCATCCGAAAAAAGAATTTCCCGATATTTTTTTCCCGCGTACCGCTTCAACAAAGCGCGGCATCTCTTCAGTCTCAGGTCCATTAGACGAGCATTCAAACGATGTCCTGTTTTTCTTCGATATGCCCGAAGCCCTAAGTCTTCATTTAACACCCTTTTCACCGTGGTTCTGCTTAACCCCATCTGAAGGGCCAACAGTTTCTGCTTACGTTTGGGATTTCTTTGAATTCGTGCCTTCACAGCTTTTATCACTGCTGAAGTCCTAACAGACCGAGGGCGACCACTTCTTGACCTGTCATCTACACTAGAGTCTTCATTGTATCGTTTGATGGTACGATAAATGAATCTTTTGGCTATATTCAAATTTTTCAGTATGTTAAAAATTTGAATTGGCGCGTAACCGCAACGATGCAACGCAATAACTGCAACACGGTCTTCTTTAAGCATCCACTCCATATTTAAAAAATGAGTAAAATTCTAAAAGTATACATTTTTATTTTCATGAACAATTCGAGATTCGAATTCAATAAACTTTTTTGTGACCAGCATTCTAAAAGAAAAGTTTTTACTGTGTGACAATACTTATGACCTGACTAGGTATTATCTCTTCTTAGTTTTCTACCGGAGACTTTTTACTAATGGGTCTTTATAAACTAATAAATTATAATAACTAGATGATACCCGCGACTTAGTCCGAGTTGCTTGATATATTATCAAAGTTTTTGTCATGAGGCAGAGGTAGAAGAGACTTCCCTTCTTCTAGGCATGCGCGCTACACCGCTTGCCCCACTTCTCCGCGGCAAGAAAACACACATCACCGAACACGTACTGCTTTTAAAAACCGCTGTTCCTTAAAACTTTATATTAAATGAAGATATCATAAAAAAATTTTAGATAAGGGCCAAGTGTCAGTAAAGTAAAAAAATAGAAAATTTGATTGAAATCTATGCAGTAGTTTTGCCGTGATGCGCGCACAAGTGCAGACTATCATTTTATTTGTATATATTAATAATACATGTATATGTCTGATTGTATAAATATAATAATTAATCGTGATGAATAATAATCAGATAACTGTCCCCACACGTGTTATTGTTGTTATTTTTTATTCATAGTAAACAGTAGGTGATACAACGTAGTTATAAAACGTAATGGGATATTGTTCATAGTAGTCGTGCGAGGTTGATTGCGAATGCCCGCATCACTTAAACAGGTAGTATGTATTCGTGATTGCAAAAATTTTGCTTACACCAACGTGATTGGGAGACCGCTACATTTCCCAATGTGCCAGGCGTAAAGAAGTTTGTGCGGTTATTTAATAGGACGGATCTCGTTAAGTCGTCTAATATATAAATATATTAGGCCAATTCACACAGCGCCACCTAATCCCTAAATAAGCAGACGAGCGCTTGTGTTAGGGGTACTAGACAACTGATATACTACTTTCATAATTTTCTTTTGTAAATCATCATCAGTGCTAAATAGCGGTTGCGATCCAAACTTTCGCTTCAATGCTCGGGGTCTGCATTTTATTTTGTAAATAAATACATATTATACATAAACACCTACACTCGGGACGGGATTCGAAACAGTGAAGCTCGCAGGTATTCCGATGCCTATCAGATCTGATATAAACATTATCTATATCACAATTTATATTATAATCCCACTTTCCGCAAGAATAACTAATAACTATTCTCTCTTGAGTCCCTAAAATTAATTATAAACTTAATGATTTTTTTTAATGCTGTGAAAGAGACGGATCACTTAATAGTAAGCAGGTATTGTCATCTATGGATGTTTGCAATACCAGAGGTACCCAATACGCTGCCATCCTCGTATGGAAAGTGGAACCTGGGTCACCAATGCCGGAACACAACACAAGGTTATTATTGCGGCATATTTATAGACCAAGGGTGGTTGCCATCCAGATAAGCTTGGGGTCCTACGACCTAGGTGGGGTTGTTTTGTCGCCTTTTACGACAGGCTGCCCACAGACGAAGGAGTCCTATGCAGTATTACGTATTCTTACGCCGCCCCTGCACGGAGAGAATGAAGATCTGAATTAGCTAATAACACAAACAATTTTATATATTTATTATATTTTATTATATGTTCAATATATGTAGTAATTTGAGTGACATTTATCATAAAATTAAATACCAACCGTTAGAAATTGAATTAATTTGAATTAATTAAAATTATCGGAAGAAAACGTATAAAATGCATTGAAAAAAAATATATCCCGTTACTTTTTGAAGATATTATATCCCTCAGAGTAAGTGACCCGGTTCTTTGAACCCTTTTCAAGGCCAAGTTGTCGTTCGATTTCTCTCAGTGGAATTCTATTATATGATCCCTATCCAGATGGGGTTTTCTTAAATTTTAAATGATCATGGATAAAAATCGATAATAGGTTTACTCAAAAAGGCTTAATTTTGTCATCTAATTTATTACAAACATGTTTAAATTAAATAATACTGAAAATTAATGAAAAATACTTTCAAATATTAACACAGTTATGTTGACAGCATAATCGGACACTACAATTTAATTTGTTTGTATACATTAAGCAAACTTATGATTCTTTATAAATAATACATATCATACAATTATCTCAATGCGGATATTGTATACATTATCAGGCAGCGGTTGATTTTGTCTAGTCACGTATAACTGTGTCATAAAAACATCGAGCCCATTCTCCACCAAGAGAGTTATGTTTGAATCCCTGACTGAATTCAAAAGAGACATCAAACACAATAAGTATATTTAATAAACAATATAAATAATTAAACAAAAAGCTAAAATATCAATGGTTAATAATAATTTTTTATTAGTAGGAGAACCGCAAGTTTTCGTACAAAATTCTAAGTTCACTGTGATCATACAAATGCGACTCTAGACTTTCAAACAGTTTCTTTTAAGTAATATAAACTCAGTTCCTTCTTATGAATCTTAAGAAGACATAATTAGAATAAGAGAATGAAAATGTTACTACCTACGAGTAGGTAAATTCATATGTTCTCGAAATAACACGTAATACTTATAAATACAATGAACTTAAATCAATTCAGGATAATTACTCAATATATTGATAATTATAGTGATAACATGATTTTCACATTTTAAACAATGAGAAAGAACCAAGTTTCGCTCATGAAATCTGTCTATGGCTACGAGTATCCTCTGCTTCTTCAGGAGTTTACAGATGACTATTGACTTTGGTCAATGCTATATAATAAATAATCAATTTAATTGCGAATCGGTTAACTGTAACGGACTGCCATTTTTATTGTCATCCGGTTATTGTTAGGTCATTGATCTATTTTCATTAAATATTAGGCATATTAGGTTGTAGGATCTGACTCCCACGTAGACATAGTAAGTAGAAGAGTATTGTATAGTGTAGTATATTATATGTATTGTATAGTAATCTTTAGTTTTGCGTCAAGGAATACAGGTATATATAGAGTAGTCTGACAAAGTGCCTTCATGCAGTCATGCACAGATGCTTAAATAATTCGAATTCAATTCGAGTATCAGGAACGAATAATAAATACAGAATGTTTTAATTTACTTTGATTTTAATTTCTACAATATTAATGTTTATTGGATATAAATGTTGAAAAATCTTCCCAGTCAGAAATAAGATTTAGGCGACCCACACATTTAGGAAGTCTTAAAAGGCGTCTTATGGATTATTTGAAGAATACTGTTAAATTTTTCATTCGAGGTGATAAAAGAAAATTAGCTACATTTAGTAAAAAATGAAATGCGTGAGTCACCGAAAAATTTACACGAAAAAACTGCTGAAGACTTGTCCCGAGACCGTACATAACAGTGACAAGTTGAGTAAAACATTGGAATTAACCACTGACGACATTTTATAAAGGATTTTAAATGTTTTACTTTTAGTACGAAAGGGACTTTTTGTTATATACACCCTTATACACGCTGCTGTCTCGTAGAGCAGCGTGTTCGCGGTGCCCCTGGCATAGCAAACATCCGTAGGGGACGGTGACTGCTTACGATGATCCGTCAGGCTATCTGCTGTTCCTCAGCAATAAAAAAAGGTGTAAGTCATCTTCGTAAAGCGAATTAAGACTTGTGTACTGTAAAGTTAAGTAAGTAATTAGATACTTATCAACCTCTTACTTCTTCTAACCTTCTATGGTATTCTCCAAAAATCTTTCTATCAAAAGTTTTTCAGCTTGTGTGAAAGCAACAACGGAATTCCTTTAATGCTTTGCGTTTATTGTGTAAAAAATATTCAATAAGAAGGCTTTAAAGAGCTTTATAATTAATTTCATAAAATAAGCTTTGGTATTTACCAATAAACTTCTAATTATGCAAATAATCTTAACGCGAAAACAAAACTCATATAAAAAATAAACTTGTGATATTTCTTTATACATTTCAAAATTTCTGCAGAAATTTTACATAAATTCAAAACCCAATGAAAAAAAGATATCAAAAACTTGTCACGCTTTACAATTACTTAGCGTTCCTGATCACTATCAAGGAAAACGTGGTCAAGAATGCAGTTAATGATTACTGTATTTAAAATAAAAGCTCTAAAGAACTTGAATATTCTACATGACCAAAGAAGTTCACGGTCTCAGTCTGGAAAGAAGTTCACGGTCTCAGTCTGGAAAGTTGTTCACGCTCGACTGCTGTTATATTGTGGATTTTTTTAAACTGAATAATCGTTATCCAATAATATTCATATCCTTTATAGTACAATTGTCCTTTTATGGAGCGAAACGAGCAGGGACTGCGTGTCACGAAGATGAATGTGCTGCGGTGGATGTAGGGATTGACGCGGTAGGAGCGGTAAACCCAAAAAGTGTTGGCTTGACGGCGTAAAGGGTGACATGCGTGCCAATGGACTTAATACCAGGGATGTCAGAAATTATATAACGCCTTTTTTGATAAACCCTATATCGTACTGCGATAGGAAATCATTGCAATCGGAAACTCATTCTAAATCCGGAGGGTACGCAACATGACCGTTCTTGGGAACCGTTTCGTACAAGAGAAAAGAGGCTCCAGGAAATGGGAATGAACACCCACCCGATGGCGAGCAGTGCGGTTGTAGAAAGACGAAGAAGGCACCATGTTGTGATGTCAGGGATCATTTACGCAGGTTTCTGAGACTTTTTTTTTATAAATGAAGATGAAGATCTTTGACATCCTGACTTTAAAGGTTTAAAAATGTTTGAGTGTGGTAAGATTATAATTGTATTCAATAACTAAAATATCTGTAATTACATTAATCTAATGGATAGTTATATTCTAGTAAATTATTTGAAGAGTGACGTAATTATTAATACGGTTATATAAATTACAATTACCCGTACATAATTATTCACTGCGCAGATGCGCCGTATCAATTAATTGTCAAAATAAATTGTATTATAACTAATAATTGTAAAATAAATTGTCTTGGGCAATATTGTTGGAACTTTTAAATTTTACCAATCAGAGGAGTTAACTCTTTACTTTCAAATTTAGAAATTTCTTTTCTTAGGCAAAAAAACGAAACGCCACGGAAGAGAATCGATATTACGAGACACGGTACTTCAGTCTTTGAATACGCGACAAATAGTTCTTACAAAGAAAAAGATAATTCTTAATAATAGGTAATTAAATTCTATGTTCATAGTAATAACACGTAATAAACAAAATGCAACAAAATAACAATTCTCTTGCACTTTCTTTTGAATTGTATAGTGATGAGAACAGTTTAATTATCACTTAAGATTTTTATTAAAAGATAAACGTGTCATGAGAATCATGCGTGGCTTCCACTAATTCAGAATACGCCTTTGACAGGTATGTGAAAATATTCTGAGAACATGTTTTTGAAGATAATTTTTCTACATTAGAAGGTTCCAGTAATTAGAAAGCGGATTTCGCAAGCGGCTCGTTGCTCTGGGCTACAGAGCACCTTACTTAATTCACAGCACGTGCCCCGCGTTCCTAGTGGACACAACCAAGGCTCAGTCACAACAGACATTGTGTAACTATAGGTAGATTCTATCAAACTGTAGCAAGATAGCACTGTGTATAGAATAAATATCACTGCCTATAATATGTCGGCAAATAATCACTGTACACTATGTATCCTCGAAACAACATCAAAATTAATCAACGTCAACATGCTTTTATTCATGTTTGCACTGCTTTATAGAGTGAATATAGTATATCCTTCTGCGTTTAGAGGAAGCCTCTAAACTAAAGCAGCACTTCCTTTGCTCATGCGCATATAATAAAAATATTGTGACAATTGTATTTTTGTATAATATGTATTTATTTACAAAACAAAAGTATGTATATAGTATATTAGTTATCTAGTGTCTATAACATAAATGTTATGCCACTTAATTTGATACTAGATTGGTCTGTGTGACTTGTCCCAGCATATATATATATATATATATATATATATATATATATATATATATATATATATATATATATATATATATATATATATATATATATATATATATATATATATATATATATATATATATATATATATATACACATCAAAGAAGTCTAAGCAACATGTACTAATTTAAATTTTAGGATGGTGGATGAGCCGCTGTATGGATGTACTTCTTGAATGCACCTGAGCCTTTCAGTATTTCCGGGCCGACGGTACACTCGCATCCTTATTGTATCAGGCCTAAACCCGAATCGCGACTTATCGGAAAACATAATTTTATCCCATTGTTCCTGGGTCCATGTTCTGCGTTCTCTACACCATTCATTTCGACGAGCGCGATTCCCGTGACGTATCGGTGGGCACCTAATTGGGCGTCGAGCTCGTAGGCCGTACTCATGCAGTCGATTTCGCACAGTTTGGGGACTTACATCAACACCACTTGAATTTTGTAGCCTCAAACTTATCCCTCGAGCGGTTAACATCGGCTGGCGTCTTGCAGTCAGTTGCATGTACCGGACTTGCCGAGTGGTTGTACTCCTTTTACGGCCTGGATGCTGTTCAGCAGGTTCCCTTGTATTATTGTAGCGCTGCCAAAGACGACAAATAACACTTCTATGAATGCAAAATGCCGAGATACCTGAGATTGATTACTTCTCGCTTGCAACATCCCTACAGCTCTTTGCATTTCATTTGCCGTCAAATGACGTCGCTCCATGACGTAAAGAATATCTAACAATTCAATTTTGTCGTTAACTTTATTTAAATGGTTGGTAAAATTATAAAATCAAGACTAAACGTAGCAATAAAATGCACTTAAATTCAAACAAATTCCTTTTCATTTAATTTTATGAAAAAAACAAAACATAATCGAAATTTTATTTTACAACCAGCCAGTATGTCATCAATAACAAAAAAGTTTCAAAAACAAAATAACAAAAATTGTAATATATATATATATATATATATATATATATATATATATATATATATATATATTTGGTTTTTAACAAAAAATTTAAAGTACCAAAAAATTCTGATGAATGTGCACAAGCTTTTATCTGAATACGATTGAATGATAGCTCGTGCGTTTTGGAATGTGCTTAATTTTGATATACCTAGCGTGTATCCGACTTTCATATCAGATAAATGACTAAAACGAGACAAATGTGCTTTTCACTTAAATTGTATCGTGTTGTAGAGAAACATCATATGTTACATATAAACATTGCTCTGTTTATTACTAATCTACGAGGGGTGTTCAATAAATAGTGATAATACGATACATTCTCCTTGGAAAGAAAAAAAATACTGGCAGGCATAGACAGACATGGGACATAATAATCTTAAAATAGCCATCAATTAATTCTCTTTTGTTTTTTTAAAAATAGAAGTCGTTTGGTTGCATCGTGTCGGTACGTGTCCTCAAAAATGGATAAAAAAGTTCGCACGGTATTAAAATTTTCATTACGGAGCTGGTAAATCAGCTAAGTCCAAACGAGGAAGAACTTCTATTAACGACGACCGCCGCACTGGACGCCCTACATTAAAAATGTTGAAAACATTGTCTTGGCGGATCGTCGTGTTACTATTTGTTTTATAGCAGAAGAAATGAAGATTTCTATAGGAAGTATCCATAATATTATACACATTTAAGTATGAAAATAGTGCCAGCGCGCTGAGTGCTCTGAATGCTTTCTGACGCGCGAAACGAGGTAGAGAATTTGACAAAACTGTTTGGGTTTGTTACAACAAGATCTTGACCGATTTTTGGCTCGATTCAAAACTATGGACGAAACATTACTATTATAACCGGAAACGAAAAAACAGCCCATGCTTTGGAAGAGACCGTCATCTTTGGAGATGGCTCCGAAGAAATTTAAGGCGATTCCATCCGCCGGTAAGATCATGGGCTGTTTTTTCTGGGACAGCCAAGGGGAGGTAATAATTGAATACCTTAATCATGGAGCCACTATTACGGGGACTTTCTATGCAGGATAAATAAAAAAAGTTGCGTGAGGAAATACTCAAGCAACGGCGTGGCAAAGTCGCTAAAGTTGTTTTGTTTTACCAAGATAACGCCCCCGCGCACAAGTCCAGAGTTGCGATGGCTGCCATTCAAGAAGCTGGCTTCGTATTGATGGAACATCCTCCATATTCACCGGACCTAGCTCCTAGGGATTTCTTACTATTTCCTCGGTTAAAGGAACATCTCAGGGGCTATAAATTCGAAGATGACGAAGCAGTAGTCGCCGCGGTATGCCACGCAACCGCAGTAGCATTGAGGTCGCTTTTTTCCTGACTAATGCCTTAAAACCATCAACCCGGGCATTTACAAACATGGCCGATGCACTGCAATGGCGTGGCAACCCCATAAGCATTCTAAATGCATTGTTGTAGATGAGATGTCCATGTTAAGATGCCCACACCACGAGAGCCCATAGTCTTCCAGGCTTCGATGGGGACTCCATCGGCTCCGACAGCTTTCCGATTTTTCATGCGGTGAAGACAATTCTGGACTTCTGCAGGCGTTATGGTGGCACTAATCCATGATTTGGAGGAAGATCTGGCAGCTGCACCTCTTTATGCTCCTCTACAGCTCATACAAATTTCTTAGTGGCGCGCTTAGCAGCTCTGTATGCGTCGCGATCTTCAGAAGATCTGGACGCTTGCGACTTCTTAAAGAGGGCATCTTTCGCCCCAGTCTCCCTCTGGACTGAGTTGTTCGACCACCAAGTCTCCTAGTCACACTTGCATTCGCCCTTAGACTCGCTAAGCACCTCCCTCGCCGACCCAAGGATAGCCACCTGAATCCAGTCCCAATAAGCTTGAACCGGTTCGCCCTCACCACCGGCGCACTTTTCGCCGATATCTCTCTTCAAGTGGCTCTCCATCACTGAAGGTTGGCAGTCAGCTCCTTGAATCTCCTCTTGTCAAACGCCAATCTGAACAATTGCTCAACGGTTTTAATTCCTGTCCACTCCCTGATATTACGGAGCCAAGACATCTTACGTCTACCTGGTTTTCGTTTCCCGGGCACATTCCCCATCATGATGGTCTGCAGAAGGGAATACCGATCATGCCGTAGAACATGTCCGAGGTAGGCAATCTTTCTCTGTTTGACTGTCCGGACAAGTTCTAGGTTTTTCCAAAACAAAACTTCCACGTTTGTAACTTTATCCGTCCAGCTGATGCAAAGCATGCGATGGTAACACCACATTTCAAAAGCTTCTACCTTTTTACGAAGCTCTGCTTTCATGGTCCACGCTTCACACCCATACAGAACAACGGACCATACATAGCACTGAAGGAGCCTGGTTCTCAACGCAATGGAGAGTTGGCGACAGCATAGGACTCTCTGTATGGTCGTAAATGAAGCACGGGCTATCTCAATGCGAGCACGGATTTCAGTGTCGCTTTCCCAAGTATCTTTCCCAAGTTCTTTTCGCCGATGGCAGAGGTGAACTCCTGGGACTTGACTTCATTGATGAAGCTGCTTGAGCAGCCCCCACCTGATTCGGCGTTGAAGGCGATCCACACGTTTGCCTTTAGGCTTCACGCAGAGGTCCATGACAAGAAGACGGTGTTGTGCATTGAGACTCTCACCGGGTATGACCTTGCAGTTGGTTACTTTGCTGATGTGGTGTGTGGTGACCCACATGACCGTTTACATCACCACAAGTTTATTATGGCGGCATATTTAGAAACCAGGGGTGGTAGCAATCCAGGCGGGCTTGGTGTTCTACCACCTAGCTAGGGTTTTTTACGACTGGCACCTTTTTACGCCCCTGCACGGCGAAAATAATCATGTATATCTTTGGATTATTTAATGTATTTTTACGAGCTTTAAAATTTATCTCAACTAGAATATTTTTTATAGATTCCACTAGTTTTTATTAAAATGTGATGAAACTATTACACGATCGGTACTTTGAAGCTGATTACGGATGGCGTTCAGGCGTAATAGATGAATAGATGTTTCGCGTGAATTCCACGCACTGTTTTGAAGTAGGAACCAAAGCAAAAATATATCCACACAATTCACATAAAACCATCTAGTCCCAAAGTAGCATTGCATTTGTGTTATGGATACTAGATAACTAATATACAACATATATATTTTAGTTTGTAAATAAATACATATTATGCATAAACACCCAGACGCGAGACAGGAATCGAACCCGTGACCTCCACAAGCGTACCGGAGTGCGTTAGCTGCTACGCCACGGAGGTCATCATTACGTAGGTACATACAACTACGTTTTACACTTTAAGCGGGTTTATTTGATTTTTCAGAGTATAATACCATACATAAAAATCCGTAATACGTAGATCTTATGATCATAGCTGTTAAAAGGAACTAGTAAGCTAACACAGATTTGGTATCTAGGTGCACCTGCTGAATAACCCACAGCCTCTTGGCATAAGCTTATGTTAGAAAATAGGCTTAAGTTAGATGAAAATGGCCCAAATTAGACAAAACTGTCTTTAAAAACTTGTTAATGAACTATAGATAAGTGACTTCTTACAGACATAAAACCAATAGATGTTTTAGATATATCATACTGATTTTTTTTATTTTTTAGCTAGATTTAATTTAAATGCTGTGGTGTTTAAAAGAAAAGCGTTCTTATTTCTGTATTTATTTAAAGTCGTTATTAAATTGTAATGAATAAGGTTGTTTGTTATACGTAACGACAATAAAAGGTATTTAAATTTTTTATTTCATCAATAAAGTCTAAAATAATATGTGAGTCTCAATGTTCTTTTGAACGTTTATTAGTTAGTATTTCAATATAGTTTTTTTATATTTATTTTGTAGTTTATTTTCGATTTACTCATCATACATATGAAAATTGAATATAAACTTCGGCAAATTCTTTTATTATCGTTAATGGAAAATAAATTGGTTCCCATGAGTCTAGATATAAGATAGCTGTATAAACGAAGAGGCTGTATATAATAGATGCACTATCTTTATGTACGAGATTGTTCTTGACAACTATAATCATGTTTCGGAAGTATTTATAATTGGCATAATTAAAACAGGCATGTTAATTGTCTAAATAGAAGTGTAGATAATATAATTGAACGGGTTATTTCAGGTTTTAATAAGTAATATCAGTGAGGCGATTATTCCAAGTTATGTAATTGGTAGTTGGTAATTTTTTTGTTCTATCGCTCTGTATACTCGAGGCAAGTACGTTATTTTATTAAATTTTCTGTTTACGAAGTTATATTCGCTTGACTATGTTGTTATTGAAGCAAATTGTGCTCAGTGCAAGGTGTACCGAGACCGTGAAAAATGGAGAAGAAATAAGAAGCAGAAGTTTGAGTAAAAACCGAGGTTAAACGCATGTCATGACGATAATAACTTGTTATTTATCCTTAAAATTATGTATATAGATAAGCGTTTGCAAAAAAAATATTAGTAGAAAGAATACTAACCTCTGCGGCCGGGGTCGGCCTGTCGTAAAAGGCGATAAAACAACCCAGCTACGTGGTAGGGCCCCAAGCCCGTCTGGATGGCGACCACCTTTGGTCTTAAGTATGCCGCCATAATAACCTTGGGTTGTGTTCCGACATTAGTGACCCAAGTTCCTGTACCCTTATGGGTGAGTAGCGTGTTCGCGATGCCACTGGCGTTGCAAATACCCATAGGCGACGGTAACTGCTAAATTCTAAGCGGGCCGTCAGCATGTCTGCTGTTCCACAGTAATAATTTTTTTTAATAATTAGGCATTTTGTACAAGTTTAATATGATTTTAAGTTCGGAATATGCTTGTGTGCCTAAGTTAAAAAATCATCCAAATTTAGTTCTTTTTTTAACGATCGATAGTTTTAAACTAAATCATTTAAATATAAATATTTATCATCTTTTCCACACAAAACGACATATTTACGACATATTAATTAGGAAATTATGAACAAACTCACCCTATTACTATCAAATGATATTAAGCTGGGGTAAACAATATACTGCCTCTCAAACACACTTTATAAAAAAACGGAATGAACTGCAGTATTTAAAAAGTTCACACAAATATTCACAGGATGTTTTTTATAGGGTTTGTTATTTAATAGCTATTTATACAGCATGCATTTATCAACGGCTTCACTGAATCGGAATTGCTTTGAATTAAATCACGTAAGCTTCTGTGTTGTAACAAGCGTGCACGTGTGTAACGCGGGAAAGTACTGCGAGAACTGCGAAGTGGTGTCTGTCTTCACCACTAGGTGGTTAGTTGGTTGCGTCCGATTCACCCGCTACCGTGCGCCGGTTGTCGGCTGCACCAACTTTCATTGAATTGTTGTTGTTGAACCGTAGATGTAAGAATGGTATAAAAATAATATTGCCAACCTGCATCTTCATACGTTGTTATTTTTTATTATTAATAGAATTGTGTTACAAATATTATGTATACTATAAAGTTTAAACAACTGTGCGACTAAGCTCAAAGGCTTATGTTAGAAATATCACTATGGAGACTATATTTAAAAGTAAGGCTGTATCATAAATGTGGGAGAAGTTTAAAAAGTATAAATATACAGAATTTATAATTTAAAGAACTAAAATTTACAGCGTACACGTATAGTTCAGAAACCCTAGCTAGAGTATATTCTGTGAATGTAGCTGTAGATGACAAATGGAATTATGTAGAGTTAAAAATTCTCTATCCTTCTCTAATAATTATAGGCGCTTTCCTCTAAAATTTACTGTGAAGTGATTGTGGTGCCACCTTAATTTTATGCATTTTGACGAACACTTCTAACACACATATCCTTGCCCTCCATCACAAAGTAGATAATATACCCTCCATGGAATATCACGACGGTTGTAATTATTTTTTAGATTTTCAAATGTTATTTACTTGAAAGATCAGTTTTCTTATTTTTCTACTATTTCTTCTTTTTATTACTTATTCTTCTTTTTTAAACACACTATCTTAGAAGATATACCTAGAGCAGAACAAACTAGTAGCAGGTAAAAATTTTGACCTCTTTAGTGATAGAACCTATAAACCAACTGATTGAGTAAGCCTTAGGTCATTGGCATTAGCCACATTTCAGAACTATGACCTCTGGTTAGAAGACAGATGCTTAGCCAAGAGAGCAGGCGCTACAAAGATTTCGACAATTCACTTATAGTTTCATATCATAATAAGTTGTTTTTACCTAGTTCTTTAAGTGAAATATTTTACAATGTAATAAATAGTCTTGCAAAAAAATTACGGAATTGCAATTGGGTATTTGAACAAATTTTTTTTTGTGATAAATGAAAAGATCATATATAAGTTTTATAGCAAAACTATTTTTATTTTATTTTTTTCGCAATAATTCCAAAGTTATTTCAAAATAAAAATTAATTTTTGAATTTAGTCCCAGAAATACCGAAGACACGCCGACAACTCCCGAACAAACCCGAGCGCGTGTGACGTCACAATGTTTTCACTCATCGCAGTTGATAGAAAAATAATAAATACAGCGTTTTGATCTATTTAATTTTGTTGTCATTGTTAAATATTTAAATTTATATTAAAAATGTCGAACCTAAAAAGTTATCGTTCTTGTTTGGTACCATTATGTACGAATACTACAAAATCAACTCCTGACAAAATCTTTTTAAATGTTCCCCAAGATGACAATTAATGTCGAAATAAATGGTTTCAAGCAGTGCACTGTGATAATCCCAAAACAAAATAATATAATAAATACTTTAATATTTTCATTTATTACATTATTTTATAACAGACTTACCTTGGCACCTCGAACTTCAGCAGAATTAAACCGAACGTCATTTTTTTATTAATTGGTAATAAATATATCAACATCAGGAATATTATCAGACTTTGCTTAATAAATCCTTTATCACACATAGCTAATCGGAACTAACAACTCGTATTTTAGCAATAAATTTTCAATAATATGGTCGCATTTAATGCTGTACTGTTATTGACGTTATTGAATAGCTATTAATGGTGTGAACCGGTTTTTTAAAAACCTAAAATAAACCGGTTTTTATAGAAACCGATAAATATCGGTTTTTTATTTAGGAAACCGATTACGATCCCAAAATAAATTTTCGAGCATTTATGTGTTCGAACATGGGCGTCACTAGTGTTGTCTAGTGTCTTTGGTAGGAGGAATCTCCGAATATCTCGCTTTGATACTTGACTAACTTCACGTTACCAAAACATTTCAGTTTTGCTTGCTTTTTGTTTATTGTGTGGATTTTTCTCGTCATATTTTTTGATAATGGCAGCAACACGGTAATCATGTGTAACTTGCTGGGAATACGGCACATGCCGTGTTTCGCCCATACTCTTAATTTAACTTTAGACGATTCTTTGAAGCTTCCTTTGGTGGAGGGCATAATTAACAAATGTAAAGTTATTGTGAAATTTTTCAAAAAATCTACAGCGGGATGGTAAGCTCTTAAAATAGCTCAGAAAGAAAGAAATCCCGATTCTACACCATTGAGATTAATACAAGAGATATCTACACGGTGGAATAGTACGTTCTACATGATGGAAAGATTACTACAGTTATCTAACATTCTTGCATTGGTATGCAGGAAATTAGCTCAGCCTGCACCTGACTACTTATCTGATCCCGAAGAAGAAGCCGGTTTAGAAATTATTAAAATTTTGGAAATATTTTAGGAAACTACAAAACTTACTAACGCTGCTCAGTATCCGACTAGTTCATTAGTCATTCCTATAATATGTGGATTATTTGAAAAGCTGAATGTTACTGAAATTTCCCTGGCAACAGATATAGGCAAGATGTTTCACTCATCAGTGAGGTAAAATATGACTAGTAGACTTCTCTCATATGAGACAAGAACTGTGTCCCAAATATCTACATTCTTACATCCCTCATTAAGAACTGCATTTCGTCACCCGGAAAACATGCAGTCTGCAAAAGAGCTAGTAAGAAAAGAATTAGCCCATAACATTAAAGATTCTGACAGGTTTCTAACGTCTACTTCAGAACAAGCAAGTAACACGTCAAGTGACGGAACAATTGAAGAGAAAAAATCGGAATTGCTAGATTTTTTAAAACAAAGAAGCCCCTTTACGAATCCAACTGCTTCTGCAGTTAATATATTACATATGTATATTGAGACAAATCCACAAGAGGAAGAAGCAGATATCACAAAAGCATAACTGCTTTCCTTCGTTGCGAAGTGCGGGTGCTTTTGGTTCACCAACAAACATTTAGCACCATTAAATATAATAACGCTAAAGTATTTGGCTATATCAGCGACATCGGTACCTTCAGAGAGAATGTTTTCCAAAACTGGATATGTAATATCATCTAGAAAGAGCAGGATACAAGCAGATGCTGTTGACTAAATTTGTTTTGTAAATCAGAATTATGATTTATTAGCAAAAGATGCAAAATAAAAATAGATTTTTATGGTTACATATTGTGTCCGTTTGATGATTATTTCTTATGTACAATTAATGCGATTATTTTAAGAAAAATAAACAACATCCTTATGATTATTAATATTATTTTAGTGTATTTTTTGTTTAAAAAAAAAACAAAAACCGGTTTAGTTTTCAAAGTATATACCGGTGTTGAAAATCGTAATCGGTTCACATCACTAACAGCTATTACATTATGACGTCACAATTATGTTGACCAATCATGGCGCGTTTATAGTCACGTGATTTTTATTTAAATTTCATCAATTTTTAATTGTTTATAATTAATTGAAAAAAACTTTTTTTAAAGTTTTTGCATTAAATATCAATATTATTAATAATAAAGTTTTAAAATACATAAAAAAAAATCAATATTTTTTTTTTCAAATACCCAATTGTACTCGTATCTCTTACAAATTGCTTTTAATGGGCATTAATTCCACAATTTAAGAATATAGCAGTATTAATATAGTAATATTCCTTAAATATAAACTGAAGACACTTGATGAAATACTTACAATTTGAATTTTAATTAAGTTTAATTAAAACTTATTAAATACCATTATTATCCAAGCGTTAATAATCTGTGCGTCGATGTCTATTAATGTATAGACAGAGCGTAAGGGAATAGAACAAATATATATATACCTAGTCAGGTCATAAATTCTGTCACATGTTTAATGTAAAATAATTGTAACAAGTTTATTCATTATGTAACCATTTATATACCAAAATGAACTTAACAAAACATAGATTCTTATGACATTAAAGTTTATTCAAAATTACCTCCGTGATTTTGAATACAAGCCTTCAATCTGCGCGGCCAGTCCTCTATCGCAGCACGAACGAGGTCCATGTCAATATCGGCGGCTGCCTTAATCAAGGATGTCTTGAGTGACTCCAAATTGGGATGAGGCTTTGAACACGCCTTTTCCTCCAAGTGTTGCCATATCTTGTAATCTAACGGATTCAAATCTGGACTGGAGGAGGGCCAGTCTTCGTGCCGGATGAAGTCGATTTCACGCGCCGCCAGCCAGTCTTGTGTGCTCTTCGCTCTATGAGCTGGCGTCGAATCTTGTTGGAATACCCAGTGCCTGTTATTGAACATGGTATGAGAAACAGGTTCCACAAGGTTCGTCAGGACTGTATTTTGATACACAACAGCATTCGTTTTTACACCTTTCTCACAAAAATGTACCTCTGTTAAGCCCCAATAAGAAACTCCCAACCATACCATGAGCGAGGATGGAAAATGACCTCGTTGGACACGCGGAATACGGTTGCTCGCTTCTTCACTACTGTGTGCGTACACCTTATCATTTTGTTTGTTGTAGCTCTCTTCTACGGTAAACATTTTTTCATCCGAAAAAAGAATTTCCCGATATTTTTTTCCCGCGTACCGCTTCAACAAAGCGCGGCATCTCTTCAGTCTCAGGTCCATTAGACGAGCATTCAAACGATGTCCTGTTTTTCTTCGATATGCCCGAAGCCCTAAGTCTTCATTTAACACCCTTTTCACCGTGGTTCTGCTTAACCCCATCTGAAGGGCCAACAATTTCTGCTTACGTTTGGGATTTCTTTGAATTCGTGCCTTCATAGCTTTTATCACTGCTGGAGTCCTAACAGACCGAGGGCGACCACTTCTTGACCTGTCATCTACACTAGAGTCTTCATTGTATCGTTTGATGGTACGATAAATGAATCTTTTGGTTATATTAAAATTTTTCAGTATGTTAAAAATTTGAATTGGCGCGTAACCGCAACGATGCAACGCAATAACTGCAACACGGTCTTCTTTAAGCGTCCACTCCATATTTAAAAAATGAGTAAAATTCTAAAAGTATACATTTTTATTTTCATGAACAATTCGAGATTCGAATTCAATAAACTTTTTTGTGGCCAGCATTCTAAAAGAAAAGTTTTTACTGTGTGACAATACTTATGACCTGACTAGGTATATGACTGAATATGAGGTCTTGAAAAGGTACCTTTTTTTAAACAGCATGCTTCTATTAACAGAGTGTTGTCTAACTGGGTTTCTTTGAAAGAAAAATCGGAGGATAAAAATTACGCTTTCGATCACTTTTACGATACCTACATTTGAGTCTCAAATATAGAAATCGCATGTCACTTTATACGTAAGTTATACATAGATCAGCGTTTCTCAACTTTTTTTATGTCGCGACCCACAAAAAAGCCAAAAAGTTAAGTAAAAAGTCTCCCGACCCCGTACTATAAAATTATAATAATATTTTAATTGTTTATTCATACGTTTAATAACTAATTTTTATTTTATTACGTCTCGATATTGTATCATTTGTAAAAAAAATTGTTCGCGCTGGTATAGGGTCTGGCTAGGCGAAGAGCTAGCGAAGGGAAATGAATATTAAGGGTACTCACAATTCTCGTTACTCGTCCTTATTAAGCGCGGGCCCACTGATGTTACACTCGTCAGAGTATTCAAACACACACAGCTACTTGTATTATTTACAATTTTTACACTCGATTATTAATAAATTATTCAGTTTTAAGTCAAATAAGACGGAACCGACTCACTCACTCAAAATCACAATTAAATCACTCGAAAATAATTTTCATATGAGTTTGCAACGATGATCCACGTATAGAAATACTTTTAAGTGAGAAACAATGCCAAATATCGCATTAATTAATTAATGTTCATGATTAATCATTTTAATTAAATAAAGTAAGCTATAAGTTTATTTTTTCGTTTTGTTATTTATTACATTGTAATATATAATTTTATAACATGACACTGAAGTTCATTCATTTAATAAACGAATCTTTTCTTTAATTTGTATGTTTCGATGTCTTATTATTTTTCAACAGACTGCAACCCCCTTAAGGGTCGCGACCCACCGGTTGAGAAACTATGGCATAGATTATAGAAATATCCCTAAACGGAAAGCGGTCTGAATGTTATTAAATAAAGTAACTTGTACGAGTATTAACCATTAAAAGAAATGGAGTGAAATGTGGGACAGTCGCCATATTTGTGGTTGATATGTACTTAGAATTTATGAAGTACGAAAATGAAAACAGAGAAAACCAATCAGAGCGTAAATTCGTATAGTAAGTAGACAGTGATGCGAACAACCTTGACACAAAATGTGGTTAAATTTGATTTCGTTTTAATTTAATAGATATAATTTATATTATTTATACATACAAGGCATATTCAGTACGAGGCATGCCTTTTAAGTATTGTCGTTTGAAGAAAAAAAAAAGTATTCACCACGTAGTATAATATACTTTTCCATTCACTCAAACCAGTTATTATAACATTTATTCCACTCTAAAGTGGGGGTGTTCAAAATAGCTGACTTGAAAGCGTCGACTGCTTCTTCACCGGACTGGAACCTTTGACCACGAAGACTTTTCTTAATTTTAGGAAATTTAAAGAAATCATTACGCCTTAGGTCAGGACTGGTGTATGGAGGATGGTCAAGAATTTATACTTTTTCCTGCTTCAAATACTCAATCGTTTGACGAGCGCTGTGTGAGCTTGCGTTGTCGTGGTGCAGGATGATGCGTCGCTTAGACTTAGATTTTCGAAGTTCGGCGATGACTTGTGGTAAACAAACTGTGGTATACCACTCTGCGTTCACCGCTCTACGATCTTCAAGTGCAATAGTCGCCACATGACTGGTTTTTCCAACGAACGTGGCCACCATCTTCTTTGAAGTGCTTCGAGAATGAACAACTTTAGTCGACTTTGGCTCGTCTTGAAAAACCCAGATTGTAGATTGTTGTTTGGAATCAGGATCTTAGGCATAGATCGAAGATTCGGTACCACTGATGATGTCGTAGACGAGATTTGACTCTCCTCGGTTGAACCTTTGCAGAGTTTTCTTACACCATCTGACGCGGGCCGCCTTGTGATCGTCGGAAAGCAGATGCGGTGTCCAACGGCAAACTAGCTTCCTCACACCAAGCGCTTCATGCAAGATCTTTTGAATGGTTGTCCCTGAGATGCCTAATAGAGGCTCTATCTCTCGATACGTCACATGACGATCTTCGAGAATTAGTTGTCTCACAGCAATGATGATGAAGGCGGATTTTGGGTGTCCCTCACGAGATTTGTCACTAACACTAGTATGTCCACGCTGGAATTCTAAATACCAGCGTTCGACAGTCCGCAGACATGGGGCTTCATTACTGAACACAGATGTTAGCTCTTCAAAACACTGAAGCCGTGTCAGACCTCTTCTAAAGTTGTAGAAAATTATTGCACGAACATTTTCCTTAAAAATATTCATTTTCGTACGTGACCTGACAGATCCCAATCGACGCTGTGACTAAACAATAGCATTAATCCTAATACTTTCAACTGTTTTGAGATTCAAAATTTAAACACATTCGAATATAGAACAGTTCCAAATTCAAAATTGCCGGGAAATATGGAAACGACAGAGCTTAAAAGGCATGCCTAGTATGAATTTTGCAAATTTAGTTAATTAAAATGGGTAGAACTGTATAAAATTTTGTATTAATCGGAGCAGTCGTACTGGATTATATTTATTTAAATTCACCATATTATGGCACAAAGTAATATAGTCAATATGCAAGACATTTCTTAAGATATAATTCTTGTGTCCATATTATAAAGTTGGTAGAAGACATTTTGCATTAATTTCAAGGAGCTAATTTCCTATTTTTCTTCTCCATATCGCATGATTATTTTAGACAATCCTGAGTCCAGAGAAGGTCTGGTAACTGGGGTTAAAACAAAGCACTATTCTTAAATATATTCAAATATAACCCAATAATCCTAACTTTCAAATCACTTGTGATACAATTTCATGAAAAAATGTTCGTAGTTTTAAAACTTACGGTAGTTTTTGCAAAGCATATTTTGTTTAAAACAACGGATAAAACGTAATATCATGATTTTTTTATGCTTTGTTTTTTTTCTTCTATAAATTATGACTATTTACATAAGCTTTATGTCATATACTGTAAAATTCAGATCTGGTTCCTTAGCCTTCAACAAAGCTTGAATAAAAACGTATGTGCCAAATTTAAAGCTTATTCAAAAGTGAATGTAGTGCTTCAAAGAAATAATTATACATTTATGGAATAGTGATATTATGTTACTGCTGAGTATCTTCTTGATGATTGAAATTAAATTACTCCTTAAAATTAGGTCGTTTTTTTGTCTTATTGCCCAACACGTTATATTTGCGAACTACCGCCTACTACAGTCCAAGTACTGTTGAATTTTGAACTCTTTTGATACTATAAACGATAGGTTTGAAATTTGCAGCTTTTAGGGGAGACTATTATCTAACCCCACCAATTCTAAATACACCTATAAAAGAAGCTAGAACCTTTTCATTTGTTAAGAAAAATAGCAGGCGATACACTTGTAATGTTTGGATGGAAATTTAATTTCACTTATACACTAAGTAAGTTACATAATAGACATAACTTACGTTGCCTTAGCTATTAGTATATCCCGGCAGACCAATCTGCGCACACGCAACTTGCAAATCTGCTTATTGCAATAATCTGATAATGGCGCCAGTCTAAAATGGTAAAGTTGCAAAATACTATGTCAGATATATTTTTCTTGCTAAGGTCGAATGTACAGTTTGATTTTTAAAATTATGAAATAAAAGTTGTTGTATCACGATATATAATATAATTATTGTATAAATTTGTCACATAAAAATAATTTGTCAATTTTGGCACCAAGTTTTGAATCCCAGCAAGAAGTTTCGGAAATGATCTATGCTTGTTCTATCTTATAATTTAATTACTACTTTAAAATAAAATGAATTTAAATTAAAACTCTGAAGAAATAAGTAAACTAATAAACATGAAGTTACTGTCACGTAACGCTCCTTAGCAAAATTATCTATCAAAATCAGTTTTATAGATTTAGGTCTTTCCTAGAATGTAATATAGATGTTCCGCAAACTAGTTTATGTAACTATAAACGAAAATAAATACTTGATTACGAGGTAATAACAGTCCTACCCATGATTTTTAAGTTTCTCTATTAGGTACACTCAAATACTACAAACTGGTTTAGGGAAATTACGTCGAGTGATGAGAGCGAAAGGAGTTTATCATTAGCAAACTAGTTTTTGAAGCATTAATACGTCTATAATCGATTCATAACTAATATATTATAGCTATTACGCGACAAACAATGATAAAAATCATCATTTAAAACTTAAATATGAAAATAAATTTAGTATAAATTATTAAAAAAAGTAAGAGTTTACGAACCGTGGAAAGAAAATTAAAGTTAGTCAGTTTGAATTGAATAGTTTTGTAAGAATTTCAAACATACGCCACATTGTTATGAAGTAAAAAAATATTATGGTTGAATTGAATGTAATCGTAAAATCAGAAAATCTTAATGCGTTATCAGTTTTAAACATATTACCTAGACAAGAGCGTGTTCTTTATCTTTAGTATGGATCTAAGTAACTACTTAGCAGAACTTAACGATAAAGTTTTCGGAAGCAAATCTGATAAAACGCTATTTGTCATTTAAATATTTTAAGCAAAAAATATGAAGTGATTCTTTTAGATGCCTTGGATATTACGCTAAGGGGTCACAATATGGGTCTAAACTGTCTTGTCGTATACTGAAAAGCTTAATCTACCACCTACCCAAAAACCTTTTAATTTGGAGAGACCGTAATATTACCCACCGGACTAAAATACATCTGGTCCGCGCCCTTGTCTTCTCCAGTGCTCTATACAGTGCAGAGACGTGGACATCCAAAGCCGCAGATAGGCAGAGAGTCGACGCTTTTGAGATGTGGTGCTGGCGACGTATGCTACGAATACCATGGACGGCCCGCCGCACCAACATCTCTATTCTCAAGCAGTTAAAAATAGAAAAGACTCAACGTCTGTCCACAACCTGCCTAAAAAGAATGTTGCGCTATTTTGGTCATGTTGCACGCAGGGATGCCAGCAATTTGGAACGCCTTGTGGTAACCGGTAAAATCGAGGGAAAAAGGCCTAAGGGTAGAAGTCCCAAACGATGGTCGAACCAAATAGCGGAGGAACTGAAAATAACTGTCAGCGACGCACTTCACCAAGCTGCAGAATGGGATCGATGGAGACAGCTAGTTGACGGAATCAAACGGAGTCACGATCCTAAGCAATGAGGGATCGATTGAAGAGAGAGAGAGAGAGACCCAAAAACCACCTTAGTACTGGGATATTAGGAAAAAATAAGTCTAAAATTCTACAAGGAATCTGATGATGACGCTGCACATATTGTGCTGTGGAAATGCTTTTGCTAAAACTGCTTGACGTATGTTTCTCTTGACAAGAACCTGTTGTAAGTTGTGTGGAGATCACCTATTGTGTATAAATTGCAGGTATAGTCACAATGAAGTCCCATGTGTTTCTTCGTAAATTTCAAGTATCACGTAAATTATTTATGTTGAAAATGATATGCAACGATCTGATGGCCTCATTGTACCGCAATCGCGCGAAGCAGTGCCAATGGTATTGGATATGCAATTTTATTTCTCCACATTCTAGAAACGTCGCCTGCGACATCGGAGAATGTCTTCCTCGACATTATTAATACCATGTGGCTCATAGCCGGTGTTGAGTGTAACTCATTACGAAAGATAAACATTTGTTTCAGGTCAATGTCATAAGAATACCATGTTACGATATTTTTGTTACGTAATTTATGATCATTTTGTACATACGGTCATCGATCGTGATCTTTAACAATTCAAATAAGGGCCGTTTATATGTTGAGCCTTGAATCAAATTTTACTATTGGATAAGATTAAACAGTCTCTTTTAATATAGAAAATGGGAGAAAACACTTAGTTACATATAGTTTATCGAATACTAAATTGACAGTAGCAGTTTCATAGTATATTATGTTATTTAAAATGTCACGTTCCAAGGAATATAATTTTACCTTGTTTCCACATCGTATTTTTACACCCCGCTGGATAAATAAATATACAGAAATGAATTACACAGTGTCATCATCATCTATTCTTAAAGTATTTAAGTAGCAGAGCGCTTGTGTTATGGGTGTAAAATAACTACGTAAATTAGACTCAGTACGGTAATCGAACTCGTGACCCCTACTAGGTTTCGACTGCCGTTGCGCCACGGAGGTCCTCGTCGTCGATTTTTTATGAGTCTGCTGATTTTCAATAACCCACGTGAGTGTTATAAATACATAATACACATGTCTCAATGTAGTTGTCACTTGTTCATGTTTGTCAATACTCGCACAGCCTCAATGTGAATGTGCCAGTGTTGTTGTAATATTTCGAAATGTTTTATTATACACACATCAAAAAAGGCTAAGCAACATGTACTAAATTAAATTTTAGGATGGTGGATGAGCCGCTGTATGGATCAACTTCCTGAATGCACCTGAGCCTTTCAGTATTTCCGGGCCAACGGTACACTCGCACCCTTCTTGTATCAGGCCTAAACCCGAATCGCGACTCATCGGAAAACATAATTTTATCCCATTGTTCCTGGGTCCATGTTCTGCGTTCTCTACACCATTCATTTCGATGAGCGCGAGCGATTCCCGTGACGTATCGGTGGGCACCTAATTGGGCGTCGAGCTCGTAGGCCGTACTCATGCAGTTGATTTCGCACAGTTTGGGGACTTATATCAAGACCACTTGAATTTTGTAGCCTCAAACTTATCTCTTGAGCGGTAACAGTCGTATGTACCGGTCTTGCCGAGTGGTTGTACTCCTTTTACGGCCTGGATGCTGTTCAGCGGGTTCCCTTGTATTATTGTAACGCTGCCAAAGGCGACAAATAACACTTCTATGAATGCAAAATGCCGAGATACCTGAGATTGATTACTTCTCGCTTGCAACATCCCTACAGCTCTTTGCATTTCATTTGCCGTCAAATGACGTCGCTCCATGACGTAAAGAATATCTAACAATTCAATTTTGTCGTTAACTTTATTTAAATGGTTGGTAAAATTATAAAATCAAGATTAAACGTAGCAATAAAATGCACTTAAATTCAAACAAATTCCTTTTCATTTAATTTTATGAAAAAAACAAAACATAATCGAAATTTTATTTTACAACCAGCCAGTATGTCATTTTGGTGACACGGGGTCAATATTTCAGTGGGTCACCATTTGGGTTATAAATGAAACACCAGTGATGGTTATCTTAATCAATACTGAAGCTGTATTGAATACTGAATAGTGCTTAGACTTTTTTGAAGTGTATATTTAAGATCGTTTCCTCATTCAGATATCGATCGAGATCAGCTGATCTGAAGTGTTAGTGTGTCTAGCTTAGATAACACAATCTATTTTTCGACTAATTATTATGTGGCGGCATTATCGCGACCACCTACTCACGAGACGAATGTGGGAGAATCTAAGGATCTATGGTTCTTTCACCGCGTCCATAATCGTCAATAAATAAATGAGAAGCGTACGTATAGTTTAATTCCATCCCGAACCCTCTTCAATTACGTTTATCGAACTCATTCAGTCAAGTGTGTTTAGGATGCCTCTTATTGGGTAGAATATATTCTTAAATGAATACAGAAAAAAAACTTAATAAGACAGTGTTATCAAAAATATTAATTTCTTCCAGACAACCATCTTATTTAAAAATGCGGAGTGTGTTTAAAAATCTTGTACAAAGCAGGCACCCCACGCTTTTAAAACAGTGACACTAATTTTCTAGTCAGTAATTTTATTTTTATGTTAAGAATTATTTTTAACTTTTTAGTTTGATTAAGTATAAAATATAATTTGTTGACCATTCGTATTTGATGTACTTTTTCGCAAGTCAATGTATATAGATGGGCGATCATTTATTTTTAAAAGTTATTTTAACAGATAAAACATAACTGACCATGATATAACAATGGTTTTTGCAAGTAAATTGCAATCTTAGGTATGTCGATGGTATGACACCATCGATATAGCGTGTGATTATCCATGATATAGTAATAGAATAAAAAAGCTGTGAACAAATTATGGTTTACGATTCTTAACAATAGTTGTGGTACGAGGAACATTTTTTTTATTGCTGTAGGACAACAGACAAACTGACGGCTCACTTAGAATTTAGGAGTTACCGTCGCCTATGAGTGTTTGCAACGCTAGTGGCATCGAGAACATGCTGTTCTCCCACAAGGGTACAGGAACTTGGGTCACTAATGCCGGAATACAACACAAGTTATTATGGCGGCATACTTAAAAACCAAAGGTGGTCGCCAACCGGACGGGCTTGGGGCCTTACTACGTAGCTAGGGTGGGTTGTTTTGTCGCTTTTTACGACAGGCCGACCCCGGCCACAGAGGTTAGTATTCTTTCTCCGCCCCTGCACGGATAATAGATCACAGATTTAAATGGTATTTTTCTCGGTGCAGGGGCGGAGTTAGAATCCCTGCAACCGGGGTTGGTCTGTCGTAAAAGACGACAAAACAACCCTAGCTACGTGGTAGGGCCCCCTAAGACCGTCTGCATGGCAATCACCCCTGATTTCTAAATATGCCAAGATAAATCTTGTTTTGTATTTCAGCGACAATAAGTGATCAGGTTCCAGTACTTCTACGACGGTTGGGTGTTTACGGTCAGCACTTACCGTCACAAACAACCGTAGGCGACGGTGAGAGCTTAATGTTAAGCGTCTCGTCATCATATCTGCTGTTCCTCAGCTATAATATATAAAAACGCGATTTTCGGTGATATCAAAACACGTAATTTAACAGTATAAACTTTTTTACTTTTTAAATAAAACCAAAATAGCTGGGTACATAACCAGGAACTATATGTCACGCAGATGATTACGCTGCGATGGATGTCTGGAGTGACACAAAGACCGCGTTACAGACTCCCGCATCCGTGGCATTGCCGATTTTCATTTCTTCTTCTTTAATGTGGCGAGGTTTTGCGGTACCCGCTTCACGTGTGTGATAAATATCCAGCTATGCTGCCTCCGCAGAGAGGTAGACCAAGTGTTTGCGTCGTAAGGGGTGATACGTATCAACCGACTCACTGCCAGGAATGCCGAAGACCGTGCGAAGAAGAAAAAAAAAGTCGAACCCCGGGCACCGAATCGGAATTATTATCATATCAGGTTTTTAATAATGTTGTTTATTTAAATTAATTAAAACGGCCACAGTCAGTTACATTAATTAAAAATAATTGAAAAATAGCATTTAATATAGGTCAAGTCAGCGATGGTTTTTCAATGTCTCACAGAACTGAATACATAATGTCAAAAAATTATTCAAATCATCCCAAAAAATGTCATAATCATGGTTCGTATCGAAAAGCAGTCAAGGTGCGTGGAGACTGTGCTCGTCAGACAGTACGTACTGCAAATATTCATGGAACTAGCAATGTACACGACATCCAAGCAGCCAGCATTACGCCTCATGTCCTGTTGGACGCCGGACGAAGTGGAATCATTCGTATTACCTTAGGATAGTGATGAAATAAAACAGGATAAAATATAATACCAACATATGTATATTTTAAATTTATCAGTTATTAACCCAGGGTAATCATATTATCTGTGGTTTCAGCATGTAACTGATGATTGGCAGTGGTCGATGGTGGCACCACATGGTGTGGTCCAACGAGACAGAACTGCAACATACATCCTGTTTCGATTGTTGCTCCAGTGTACACCACACACTCTTGAAGAACACAACTGTAAAAGGAAATAATAATAATATTTTGTGACAATTCACACAGCGTTATCTAGTCCCAAACTAAGTAGCACTTGTATTATGGGCCCTAGACAACTGATATACTACTTATATACTTTTTTTTGTAAATAAATACATATTATACATAAACACCCAGACGCGAGACGGGAATCGAACCCATGACCTCCGCAAGCGTACTGAAGTGTGTTATCCGTTACGCCACCGAGGTCGTCAATAAAATGATAGATTTCTTTCATCTTCTTATTAGGTCCATAAGTAAGACCTTGATTATGAATAACTTTTCAAAAGGAAGTTAACCTGCCAGTTAGCTTCCTGCATTTCCTTAGCTTTAACCTATTTACAAGATATTCAAACAGCGATTTTAAGTATAGTTTGAATACGAATTTCCGCCTGCTAACTTTGTGATATTTTTTTTTTCAGTTTCTTTGAAATAAGTTCCTAGTTGTTATGCATTGTTGGAGAGCTAAGAAAACGATTATGTTTTTAAAATATTCTGCAAGCCAAGTTTCACAACATTTTTTGTTTTAAAGCCATTTAGTAGAAAAAAAAAATTTAGTAGAAAAAAATCTCAAAAAAATATTGAAATAATTTCTCATCTTGCATTTTTAAATTTAGACTGATAATTGTTGTTTTAATATTGATAAATAACCAGTATTTAATCGTTTTTATTATAAATCAGAAGAAAAAATGAGATTTGAATTGATACTTTTTTTAAAAATAAATTTTTGATGTACATTTTTGACTTATTTTGAAAAAAGCTAAAAAAAATGATACTAAAAAATGGTTCTCTTTTGCATAATGCATATGGGGTTAAAACTATCGCAAATAATCACATCTATCATTTACAAAAGGAATAAATACATCGAATTACCCATAATCATGTATAATGAGTGTATAAAAACATACCCTTCCTTAATAGTCACATTGTTCATAAGTACGCAGTTGGTTAATCTGACTTTGTTTTCCACAGTACAGTTGGAACCAATAAAACAGCACTTTATTGAGGTTTTTTCACTAATAACAGTTTTGTCACCAACTGTACTATTTTCATCTATTTGTTTGGTTTTCACTTCACTGTTGGGATGAAACCTTTCAGTGAGTGGTGATCCTGTAATTTCTTCCCATCTTGATAGTACCTAAAAATCAAATTGCTTTGTAAATGTTATAATTTAATTAAAGTTGAAGCTAGTTTAATCTTTCTTTTTAGTCTATGTTTACGATGAAGACAAACCCCTAGTGTAACAACTTTTATACATTTATTCTCTTGCAGGGGTCACCAATTCATTTACTATCGAGTACGTCGGATTGGAATAATGCCTAAGTCCCCTGTAGTCTGGATTTTTTTTAAAAGAGTACCTAATCCGACAAATTACATATCAAAATGATAAGATTCCATCTGAACTACAAATCAGACATATGTATGGCTAATTTAGTAAATTAAATAACATAATAATCTGTTTCAGCGTTACTATTACTTCCGAAGTAGCACTGTTTTGTAGATCATTGGTAGGAGTGGCCACTATATCTGGCTATAATTTCTTCCAACACGATTTAAGTTTAACAGTGATAGGCATGTCGGATTACAGGGGGCGCTGGATAACCGGGGGTCCACTGTATATAATTAGTATAGTTGTGTAGTATCCATAACATAAACACTAGGCCCTTACTATGGCGCAGTATTTATAATAAATGCCATATATTTTAAGTGGTTCAAATATATGTAGTATGAGGTGTGAGACATTGAAAGCAGTGTGCTTTGAGGGCTTAAAATTTTCACATGCTAGTTAGATACTGAACATTAACAAAGCTATAAGCTTTTGCTGTTGAGGAGTCAGGCAGTAGTCACATTTTCATAAGCTAACATAATATATGATTAATTGATAGCAGACTCAGGACTCCCATTTCGTTTAAGGAAGTCATCATGATTGTGATGACTAAATATTTAATCTCTCCAGGTAATCATATTTGTTCTACATTTATTTAGAAACATTTTTCAAATCTTTGTGTTGTATATATATTAATGCTTATTATTTTCTTGGAGAGTATTTTAGCAATAGTATATTTCTTGATCTCATGTTTTAAGTATTGAAAATAATAACATTTTTTAAAAACAATTATACTTATATTTTCTAACTTGCTTCTTGTGTTGTCCTCAGGATCTCAGAATTCAATTTACCGACCATATTTATCTAATAAATACTATTGCTACATTTAACCTGTCACTTTTTTTAATAACATAGACATTGGCAAAATCAATGCCAAATGCATTGGAGCCATAAGTACAAAGAATGAAGAAGATGATACTTATATTTTTCTTTATGCAGGGGCAGAGTAAGAATACTAACGCCTACGGCCGGAGTCGGTCAAAACAACCCTAGCTATGTGGTAGGGCCCTAAGCTCGTCTGGATAGCAAACACTTTTGGTCTTAAGTATGCCGCCATAAGCTTGTGTTGTGTTCCGGCATTAATGATCCAGGTTCCTATACACCTATTGGACAGCTAGGCGATGGCAACTGATTACTATTAAGTGGGCTAAAAAAAAACAAATTAAACATATTACCTTATGGTTTGACAAGTAAAATGAAGACAATGTATTGACTCTGATGCCAAAAGTGTTTTTATCTGGTATATGAGCATAACATCTCAATGTGTCATTATAATAAACACCTTTACTTCCAAGCTTGTGGTCATTGAATGCTGACATTTGTCTTATTTTACTCTCATAATCATGTTCAACAGCATAATCAAATATATCTTTTGTTACTTCAACATTTTTTTCCGAAGTGCCTTTTTTTTCCAAAGCATTTTTGGGTTTTGACAGTTGTTTCTTCACTATGTATGGTATAAGTTCACCTTTTACTGATGTAAATTTATCTGACTCTACAATGTAATCAATTATCCATTTCTTAATTACGTAAACATGGGCATCTAATAACCTACTAAATATACTAATTGAGTCAAACTTCTTTATAAGAATTCTCGGTAAAGTCACATTATCTTCAAAATCACTTGCACTAGCTAGAAATACAAGTCTTTGTGTTTCTTTATCAATACATACTAGGTCTCTATCTGGTTTTGCTTTAGTTTTCATACCAGGTAACTCGATCCATTCTTCTGGTCCATTATTAAAGAACAATGTTGTAAGGGCAGCATCATATTTCCTATGAAGATTTAATACTTCATTCACATTTATACTTGTGATAAGATCTCCAGAAACAACAAGCAAATCTGTAGTTACTCTGCTGCTGATATGTTTTAATGAATTCGCTGTGCCCCAATCTTCTTCAGACGGTATTACTATTAGTTCATATTTTATTTTTAATGGGCATCCTTCTAACGCATTTAGTATATTTGACTTATCTTCATCTAATATTACCACCATGGTTTCTGAAAATTTGTTTAAAAATATTCAACATTTAATTCAAAATTTCCAAAACTTCACTATCTTATTTATATTAGACAAACAAATGTTATAATCTGCAGACATCTTGCTTCAATTACACTTTTTACATAGACAATCATAGATAATTATTTTTTTCTTTTAAATATAAATGTAGACTGATATTTTAACAGGAAGAACCAGAGGTTTATCACAGGCTTCTTTGGCTTGTCACATCCAATCCATTCATATGTATAATACTTTTCCAGCTGGTTTCAAGACAATATTAATAATAATTTTAACAAAATCCAACCAGGAGGTGTGTTGGATTGTTTTCCTATTCCCTGAACAACCCCACTGTTCTCTTATAGCCTAGTGCCTGAGCAGACAAATAGATGACCCAGGTCAGCAGCAGCTCACCACCATGCATCTCAAGAATGACATATTTGTTGTAAATTATTAGTACATTTATATTTATTTTAGAAAATATCAGCATCATCTAAACAGTTCATCCTGGTTGTATCTAAACCTTTTAGTTTGAAATCAGGGGTACACTTTTAAGAACTATCATAGCAAAATAAGCCCACATTACTAATATTGGTGATCAATGAAACATTTTACTTGTATCAAATAATCAGTACAAAAACGTTGGGATTAGATTTCACAAACTGTGTTTTTATAGGGATGAATGCACTTGGACAGTCTATCCTATAAGGAAAATGTTATTCATTGATGAACAGGGTGCAACATCAAGCAGGTTAAATGGGGGTTCCAAAGGTCTGGTTGAAACTGTTTACACAAAATAATACATGGAGTATAAAAGACCACATTATTCTGAACATCTTTTGCAGAATTTGAGTGGATACATAATATAATGCCATAATGTTCTGCTCTCAGAAAGATCTGTTTAATTAATCTATCAAGATGAAAACTGTCAGTATTTATAGTTCCTAAGTTTAAAATAACCTCACTTCACACTAAGAACCTACCTTGGAATCCAATCCTTTCAAGCATGTTAAGTGAATACCATAGTACTGGGTATGGTCCCACAGGTAACAAACACTTAGAAACATATCCACCGACATCTGGCAGTCTGGATCCTCGCCCAGCTGCAAGTACCACAGCTTGAAATTCTAAAATCTTGTGCATTATGACTGAAAATAAAATTTAATTTTAATAATCAATTTATTATGTATGTAATTAAAACAATACTCGAATATTTATAATAACTTACTCTAAACTTTTTATGTTAAATAAAAATTGCCACATCGGCCATAAAGATAGAAAATGGAAAATTTTAAGTAAGAGACCAAAATTATTAAATCAAAACAAAACTAAACTTTTTAGTTGTATTTTTGGATTGGCTACCGAGCTGCTTGCCCATTGAGCAGTGTTTATGGATACTGAGTTTATAACTATGTCTATTTTTGTTATTAATACTCTTTTTATATATAAAATAGCATTGTATATATTTTTTATTAGATATGAAGTTATTCTGATTTGTTTTTGTATAATTCCCGGTGCGGTTTAATTTTAATTCGCGTTATAAATTTCCCTCACTTTGTTGACAAAATATAAAATACTTGACACTGGCCCAATGCACGAATGGTGCCGAGCCATAATTAAGAAGAAGAAGCTGAACTGCTGAACTCTGAAGAAGTGAAGAACACAATTTGTAATACCTCGTTGTTATTTTTTATTTATTTCTCAGTATTGTATAATTGTACTAATAGGTGGGTTTGTGCATACACAAAATGGAACAAAAGAAAAAAAGGGGTGAAAATTGGAGTTCAGAAGAAAAAGTTAGTGAAATATCAACATTTATTTTATTTAAATATTAAAATACGTAATGGTTTCTATCCTCCATATTGCGACTAAGGCGATGTTCTTATTTTTACAGGACACATTACGTCATCTTATTGCTGAATTAGCAAACAATATAGAAGACAAATCCACTAAAACTTCTATAAATCTACAGAAAATAAAAGAGTGGAAAAATATATCTGTAAAGTAAGTAGATACTTAATGCTTTTTTTGTGTACAAGTACGTTATTATTTAGGTGATGATGTTCAGCTAGTTTTTCATTTTTATAGATTCAATGAGATAACGGGTAAAAGTAGATCGGATGCAGAACTAAAGTTGGCTTGGAAGCGGATGAAGTTGTCTGCCAAATCCAACATATCCACCCACAGGAGGCAGTTATTAAAGACGGGAGGACTTAGAAATCATGGCTATTGCTCCACAGGATTTTTCCATTGAAGTGAATGACTTCGACAGTGATGCAGTGGTAAATAAAAAATATATCTTTCACATTTAATTCATTGATTGATTAAAAACATTATACATATTTTAAGTAGATAGAGTCCTCTGTAATCTGCCCAATCAATTGAATTATTAATTAAAACAATTAAAAATGGTGGTAAAGTTTATAATTTAACATAAAAGGTAAATAATTTCCTTATAATTATTGAATTGTAAATATTTAACCAAAATAACAGCACTTCTACAAGGTCAGTTTAAAATTACTCATTATATATTTATTATGTAACAAATATCTTGATCATACATACAATACTAATTGACTTACAACTAACACATCAATTTAAGCAGTAAAAAATATGTAAGTATTTAAGTAGTAATATAAACAATCATGTATTTTTTTTATTTCTTTCAGTATCCAGTTTCTACAACTGTAGTCGACAGCCAGCAAATCCAACATTATTTGCCTACAAAGAGCTCAAAACATTATTCTAATGGTACTTTCATCGGCGCCCTGTTAGGCTCACAACTCGGAAATCCAAGATTAATTGGAAATTACAACTATTCTCGACGAAGTGAAACGCTACTCAGAGAACTACAAAAACCGTTTGACAACTTACCTAAACCAGTCCAGTTTGCTATTGCAGCTAAACCAGTTCAGAAGACTCAAGAGTGCTAGGTATATATATACCTAGTCAGGTCATAAGTATTGTCACACAGTAAAAACTTTTCTTTTAGAATGCTGGCCACAAAAAAGTTTATTGAATTCGAATTTCGAATTGTTCATGAAAATAAAAATGTATACTTTTAGAATTTTACTCATTTTTAAATATGGAGTGGACGCTTAAAGAAGACCGTGTTGCAGTTATTGCGTTGCATCGTTGCGGTTACGCGCCAATTAAAAATTTTAACATACTGAAAAATTTGAATATAACCAAAAGATTCGTTTATCGTACCATCAAATGATACAATGAAGACTAGTGTAGATGACAGGTCAAGAAGTGGTCGCCCTCGGTCTGTTAAGACTCCAGCAGTGATAAAAGCTGTGAAGGCACGAATTCATAGAAATCCCAAACGTAAGCAGAAACTGTTGGCCCTTCAGATGGGGTTAAGCAGAACCACGGTGAAAAGGGTGTTAAATGAAGCCTTAGGGCTTCGGGCATATCGAAGAAAAACAGGACATCGTTTGAATGCTCGTCTAATGGACCTGAGACTGAAGAGATGCCGCGCTTTGTTGAAGCGGTACGCGGGAAAAAAATATCGGGAAATTCTTTTTTCGGATGAAAAAATGTTTACCGTAGAAGAGAGCTACAACAAACAAAATGATAAGGTGTACGCACACAGTAGTGTAATTAACTATTTGTAATTACTGTCGTATAGTTTTTAAAAATAAAATTATTACTCTGAGCTAATTTGCTTGTATGATCATTTATGTATACCTGAAAACCTGACAGAAACCTGTGGAAACATATGTTTTACCAAGCCACCGCAATTAAGCCTCTTGTGTAAGGCGTGATATATGATATGATTGCTAATGTTTTCACTGCCATACATGCTTATGCTACCGCCATCGTGTGGAGTGGAAGAGAAACAGTAGAAAAAACACCTGTCAAAGTATTCGTATGATAGCAATACGACACCTGAATTTGTAAGACTTAAACAACGGGAAGCCAGAAATTAAACTAGAGAATTAATTATACATTGAAATCAAAAGCATTTAATGAATAATGAAAGAGAAATACAAAATTTAAACTAAGTTTTCAAATGGCGCTGGGGGTGTTAGTGACATACTGTTTTCTGGCTGCAGAATAATTTCAGATATTTCTCGATAGTCTGGAGGAACCATGTCTGAATCTATATCATCAGCATTTACAACTGTAAAGAAATATTATAAAATGGAAATATTAAAGTTATAAAATAAATAAATATATTGAGACATTTCACACATCATCTAGTCCCAAACTAAGTTGCATAGTACTTGTGTTATATACTAGACCCCCTCAGGGGCGCTTCTCTGTCCGAGGAGTGCACGGGTGTGCGTACCCGAGGTGCCCGAGCATCCGCCACCTCATTCCCCCTTCCCGTCCGAGGCGGCGGAGTCCCACCTTTCTTCCCGTCTACCTCCCACATCCTTTCCCACTTCGCTCTCTGTTCGTGGCACGGTCCCCGGTGGGATGGTTGCGAGTACTGGTTGGGGTCCCGGGTTCTGTACCGAGCCCTGATTTGGTAGTCGAAACCATGCCCATTTCGACTGCGCCTGCACAGAGAGTGTTCCTGGGGCGGGAACGGCATCCCGCTCTCCGTCGGTCTGGCTGGGTTGGCTACGACGTTAGGCGACTCCCTGGTTTTCTGGGGTGTCGTCTGGTAGTCGTACCCACGCCTGACTGGCACGTGGCGGAGATGCAAGTCCCGCCCCGTCCAGAATCCTCCAGCTTTAGGCTGGAGGCAGCAAAGTCCGCAAAGGAGGCGGCGGAGCGGGAGCGGGAGTCGACTACCACACTCCCCTCCCGCCAACGCCGGCGGCGCCGGAGGGCAAGTAGCAACCTCCGGCCGCCGTAAAGAACGGCCGCGGGCGGGCCCTCGGGGGAGGATCCGCCGCCCGCACTATTGCCGCTAGGGAGAGAGCCGCGTGCTGTTCCGCGGCCCCCCTCATCTCATGTTGGTTCAGAAGAGCGCCGGGGGACGAAATCCTGACCCCCTGGCGCCAACTATTTAGAAGGGGCCCGCCTTAAGACGGGCGGGCCGGCGCCGGCCCGGGCCACGAGATCGGCAGGCCATATATCCGTAGGCCCGGGTGTAGGCGATAGGAGAACAGCGGGGTTTTTTAGTGGGTAGTCGGATGGCCAAACATCTTTCCCGGAGTCCCACATATCCCTCGGTCCCCCCGGGCCGGGGGAACCCGTCAAGAGAGGTTTTTCCCCGACACCAAAAAAAAAAAATATATATATACTAGACCCCTTCCCCACCATGGGACCTCGAGGCCCGAGTCCTGGCGCTATTAGACCAGTGGCGCCGGGATGCGGCCGAGCGTGGCTATCGACCCGCGCCTCGCGAAGTGGAGGTAAAGCGGGCGGAGCTGCGCGACGAGGTGCTCATGGTGGGATGGAAGGAGCGCCTCGCGCACCCCAGCGCGGGCCTCGCCACCATCGAAGCGGTAAGGCCCGTCCTGGCTGAATGGCTGGAAAGGCGCCACGGCACCCTGACCTTCCGCCGCAGGTCCTCTCGGGGCACGGTTGCTTCGGAAGGTACCTGTGTCGCATAGGGCGGGAGATGACGTTAGGGTGCCACCACTGTGGCGCGGGCGACGAGGAGGACATGGTGAACCACACTGTCGCCGTGTGCCCTGCGTGGCGCGAGGAGCGCCGCGCCCTTGTTGCCCAAATCGGCGTGGACCTGTCGCTCCCGGCCCTGGTTCTGTCCATGGTCGGGGGCGATCCTGGATGGACGGCCGTGGCCTCCTTCTGCGAGGCAGTCATGTCCGCAAAGGAGGCGGCGGAGCGGGAGCGGGAGTCAACCACCACACTCCCCTCCCGCCAACGCAGGCCACGTCGGCGGCGCCGAAGGGCAACTAACGACCTCCGGCCGCCGTAAAAAGCGGCCGCGGGCGGCCCCTCGGGGGAGGACCTGCCGCCCGCACTATTGCCGCAAGGGTGAGGGCTGCGTGCTGTTCCGCGGCCCTCCTCAACTCCTAGAGTTATTACAGGAGAGCGCCAGGGGGACGAAAGCCTGACCCCCTGGCGCCAAGACTTAAGAAGAGGCCCGCCTTAAGACAAAGGGCGGGCCGGCGCCGGCCCGGGCCACGAGATCGGCAGGCCATATATCCGTAGGCCCGGGCATAGGCAATAGGAAAACAGCGGGGTTTTTTAGTGGGTAGTCGGATGGCCAATCATCTTTCCCGGAGTCCCACATATCCCTCGGTCCCCCCGGGCCGGGGAACCCGTCAAGAGTGGTTTTTCCCCGAGACAAAAAAAAAGCTCATAAATAAAACATACTCGACGAAAAATATTTCGTATTTGGGGCCACTAAAACGCTGAATACTTTAAGCACAACTTTGATTTTGACAGTAAATTCTACATTGACAATGGCTTATAAAATAGTGAGCACATTCGATATATTTCCCAAATATATAGAAATCTTGTTGGCAACAGGAACTAAAACTAGTTACTCAGATATATTTTTTGTTATAAAACTATTGTTGTAAATGAGAACGATACTGGCGCTAGAAATTAGAATTAAAGAAACGAATTACCATTTTTACTTTGGACTGATTGCGAAACAGCTGGTTCGGGAGCTTTTGGTGTGTTACACACAACACATGGTTTTGGCGAGTGTAGCTCATCAGTAATATAAGTCTGTAAATAGGTATGAAGAAATTTCATTATGGAGAAAAACTTCTTTGTGTAATTTTTTTTATATTTGAGTAAGTGCTTACTCTGCCGTCACTACCAATCCCAGTAGTAGTCTCTCGGAATATCGGACGTATAATCATACCAGCTGGTGCTTTATATAAACTGTGTTTGACTGTTGTGTGTGATCCGCCACAATACCGATTGCATACATAAGCTCTGTATCAAATATAAACCATTTTAAACAAAAAGTATGGACTAATCAATTTTTGATATACGAAAACATTATTAGCAAAAACTAATAAAATATATACATTAAGAGACATTTGGACAACGTCATAATATAGTCGATTTTGTAAAAACTTTCACAAGTATTTACAAGCGGATATAATTCGGATAACGTATAATTGGATAAACGTTAGTTGATATAATACTTTTTAATTTTTTTACAAATTAGTTGATACAAATAATAAGCATCCAAAAATTCATGACTTCATTCTTAGTAAATTTATAAAAACTCAACTCAGCAAAAAAGCATCACGAAAAAATTATATGTACACATCCACGTCTTTTTTTTTATTTATTCCACGTCCTGCTGCGGCACACCTCTCGGCATTACATCGCGACAGGCGGGGAGAGAGGAATCCTCTTGCTGTCTCCTTGCCCTTTCATTTTGGTCCTTGGCCTTCATTATTCTGGTTAGCATGCACTCTATGCCGTTCCAGTTTCTTTCGTTACGGAGCATGATCTCCAGCATATTTTCAGGGGAAAGAGATGCTTCGATTTCGAGACTAGTCTCCGTGTAGGTCCTGATTACTTCCCACCTTTTACACTCAAATATAGTGTGTGATATACTATCTTTTTCACCGCAGTATAAGCATGCGTCGGTGTCAACTTTTTTTATTTTATGTAGGAAGTCTTGGAAGTTCCCGTGTCCGCTGAATACCTGGGTCGTATAATAATTCATTTCCCCAAATTTTCTCCAATACCATTTTCTCACATCTGGTATTAGTTGCTTTGTCCAGTTCTCCTCTCGATCAATCTTCTCCCACTCTTTTTGCCAATTTTCTACACTTACTTTCCTTAAACTCTTTTTTCCTTCGCTGTCTTTCCTTGTGTTTTTATTCTTTCTTCGGCCAAAATAGTTATTGGAATCGTTCTGGCGAAGATCATGCTTTTTTCTGTTGAAATCGTTCTATAACCCCTGCATATTCTTATAGATAAACGTCTTTGTGTTGCCAGTAACATGTTAGTGTACTTTGCGTATTGCAGTCCCCTACTCCAGATTTGCACTGCATAGAGCATTATGTTATTTGCGATTAGTGATAAAGTTCTTCTTTTAATCTCTCCAGCCCCTCCGATTCTTGGCATGATTCTCGCTAATGCATATGTTGCAGTTGTTGCTCTTTCCGAAATCCATTTAATGTGTGGCCCAAAATTTAAGTTTTTGTCTAACAACACGCCCAAGTATTATAAAGTTGTCTGCGGGCGAATGATAACCCCGCCAATTTCAAATTTAACCTCTATTCGCGGTTTTTTCCTTCCTATCAGTAACGCTGCTTCTGTTTTCTGTATTGCCATTTGTAAGTTATTTTCTTCTATCCATTTTGACACTGTCTGTAAGGTTTTGTTTGTTTTATTCATTAGGGTATCTTCTGTTATTCCTGTTGATACGATAGCAAGATCATCTGCATATGCAATTAATTCGACCCCTTGTGGAACATTAAGTCTAAGTATGCCGTCATACATGATGTTCCAGAGCAGAGGACCCACACACATCCACGTCTACTAGAAGTGTAACCGACCAGAGTATAAACAAAATTCACGACCTCATTTTTTTTTTGGTTATCCGCTTGACGTGAATTGCCCCTACTATTAAAATCATTATTATTAATTGTTAGATTTTTAGTTGCATGTTGCATGTCAACCACCATGAAAACTTAGTGTGCGTTTCTTATTTCAGTATCATGGGTTCGTATTCTTACTGTTTTCTTGTACATATATTGATTAACATATATCTTATTTTACGGAAGATAAGACAAAAATCTATCCGTGCAGGGGCGGAGAAAGAATACTAACCTCTGCGGCCGGAGTCGACCTGTCGTAAAAGGCGACAAAACAACCCACCCTAGTTACGTGGTAGGGCCTCAAGCCTGTCTGGATGGCGACCACCTTTGGTATGTAAGTATGCCGCCATAATAACCTTGTGTTGTGTTCCGGCATTAGTGACCGAAGTTCCTGTATCCTTATGGGACAGTAGCGTGTTCGCAATGCCACAGGCGTTGCAAACACCTATAGGCGACGGTAACTGCTAAATTCTAAGCGGGCCGTCAGCCTGTTTGCTGTTCTACAGCATTAAAAAAACAGAATAATAAAAGATTTAAAAATAAACCTTGGATCTATTGGATGAGATATCGGCTGACCAGGATAACAAATATGATCTCCATCTTCTTTTGGTATCTGTGTCTCCGCACCAATAGTAGGTGATCTAGCAACTTGGAACTTTGGTAGTGCAGGAACAATTCTAGACTCTTCAAGTAACATATGCGCGGGTGAAGAACAAGAAAGACAAGTTGCATCACGATGTAACTTTCTAGTAACACTTGCGGCTCGGGGTTCTCCCACAATTTCCAGCATTGCATTTATTCTACTATGTAGCATATTGAGATTTTTGGTTATATCTTCTTTTAATGTTAACAGTTGGAACAAATCTGCTTTTTCGCTAAATTCTCTCAAGATATCATCTATAGCCTTCTATAAAATATATATTTATATTAATAATTAACAATCTTTGACATTCTTTATTAAAAAGACTGAACAAAGTTCAATATACTTACTTGCCATATGATTTCTTGATTGTTAAATTTATTATAAGCAGCTCCGATACGTTTCTCATAATCTCCTCTTACCGCATCAAATTGTGGTATAGATACTAAACCATTTAAAGCACCTATTCCAACTTTATCACGAAGAGCATCTGTTACTTCGTCACGATCAGATTTAGTGGCTTTAAGATGTTCAATTTCCTTCCACAGTGCCTATATAATGGGTGGTCCAACCATAATGCACGATGTTAATTGTGATTCACACCTTAACTTCAAATTTTTTGCCCAACTTAATTTGACATTTCTTTGTTTCAGTGTTTGACAAATTCAACCATTGAGAGGTACAGAAATGAGCAGCGCGTTAAGGTTGTTGAAGCCTTTTACGAAAATGGGCGTTCAAATAAAAATGCATTTCGTGCACTTCGTAATTTTTTTGGTCAGCATAATTGACCAAATTTGTCCACAATCGGGAGAATTGTGCGCAAATTTCAGCAAAATGGGTCTGTAGGAAATGTGAAAACACCTGTGCATGCTCGCCCAGTTCGTTTTGTGGAAAACATTGCTGTTCGCGATAGTGTGGCAGAAGAGCCTTCAACTTCGATTCGTCGTCGTGCCCAATCATTGATCCGAATTTTGAATAAAGATTTGAATTTACACGCTTAAAAGGTTCAATTGAATCAAGATCTGAAGCCTACTGATCATTTCAGGCATCGTCAATACGCCAAATGGTTGGTTGAACAGACAGAAGTGAATGGTGACTTTAAAAAGAAAATCATCTTCAGCGACGAGGCACACTTTAACCTTAGTGGATTCGTTAACAAGCAGAATTGCCATATTTGGGCAAATGAGAATCCACGAGTGATTGTTGAAAAGCCGAAGCATCCACAAAGAGTGACTGTTTGGTGTGGTTTATGGGCTGGCGCCGTCATCGGGCCGTACTTCTTCAAAAATGAGGTCGGCCAAACAGTCACCGTGATGGTGTTTACTATCGCGAGATGATAACGGACTTCTTGTGGCCAGCAATTGAGGATATGGACCTGGACGATATGTGGTTCCAACAGAATGGTGTCACTTGCCACACGTGGCGATGTTAATGTGATTTGGCACCGTTGGACTTTTTTCTTTGGGGATATAATTTAAAAGAAAAAGTGTACGAAATATAACATGTCGCGCTATGGCGACGAGCAGTAGAAGGACACTAGGGTGGTTTTAGTGGTTAGGGTGGTTTTTTTTGTTTTAGGACGTATGGGCGCACGACATGGGAGTATGTATCAAACATTTCCATCTAATAAAAAAAGGATACAGTAATAAAATATTACAGTTTGTTAGTTTCTTATAGCCAATATGATATTACCTCTAAATCATATGTAAGTACGCTCTGCACATTCTTTAGTTCTTTTTGTTTTTGTGCCATATTATCAAATTCAGTTTGCAGACTTGTAAAATTAGTGTTTAATTCTGTTATGGCTGAAAATTAACTGATTTATTAAACTTTATCATTTATTATCTAAGCATTGCATGCATTACGACAAATTTTATGCTATATAAAAATACCAGTGGTATCTCCCCCAGTATTTGCTAATGCTTCCGCCATTGTTTCTAAGCTAGTCTCTAAATCATGTTGCATTTGAGTTAGTTGTTCTTGATAATTAGTCATCTGGAATTAACGCTTTTAATAAAATATATCTTAATTACAGTGACTCTATGAAAATACGGAAGATTTACCTGAGATGATAATGTTGTATCTAAAATATTGATTTGAGCCGCATAATTTGACACACGAGCTTCTAAGTCTTCTATTTTATTACCCAAATTCAAGGATGCCGCCAATCTGCTTTCTAGAATATTTGATTAATGAAACAGACTATATTAAACGTAGTGTAGATCAGATTTTGTATGGCAGACATACTTACCTAATTTACTTGCAGTTCTGAACGCATTATCAGCATTTTCAATACTTTTTTCTGTGATAGAAGTGAGATTTTTCATTATTTCATCATACAATGCTTTTGTAGCAATTCTGAAATTCAAAAAACAAAAAATAAATACTATAAAGTATAATCAAAGCTATAAAATCAGTTGTTTTATAAAATTTATTTACTCCAATTCTAAATTCGTAACGGCATTTTCTATTTTGATTTCTAGGTCAGGCGATAAATCTTCTACTTTTAATGATTTTTCAAGAATCGTAATTTTTTGTGGCTCATCAGAAGATTCTTCAATTGGTGGCACACTTTGTTTTAGTGTTAATTCTTGATCTGTGTTTTGTGTTCCTGATTTAACTTCAACTGGTAGTGCCTTAAACACATTAATTGCTGATTTAGATTAGATATATTTAGATTTCTTAGATTAATTAATTAGTACTAGTCAATAAAATATTTCATGTATTTACTCACCCCTTCAGGTATTTTAGAGAGATCTATGCCCGATTGAGTTGCTAGTTCTGTAATCAAACCTAACATATTGAATATAGTTTTCTCAGCTGCTTCTAAACGAGCTGACAATTGTAAAGCGGCCATAGCATCCGTTAAAGAGGCTCCTTTGCGAAGATCTTGTAAGAATTGTCTGTTCTCTGGGAAACCTGGTGGAGCTATAGGCGCAAAGCATTTTTGGAGGTTCTGAACAGCAGTCGCTAATTCCACAAATTGATCTTGAGTTACCAATGATATTCTGGGAGTTCCTTTATGACTTTTTTCTGTGCAAAAAAAAAAGTGTTCTAGGTTTTTGTACAATATCCAACCATCCACAAAATATTAATATTTATTATACCGATCATAGATTTTACTTCAGCTGAGGGTACTCTTTCCACTGAAAAAAAAAGCTAAGCAGTAGGTATTACATTAAATGGATGATTTATTCTAGAATCAAAATGCAATTACATCTTACCTACAAGTAACCTTTCAAATGTAGCTTCTGTAAGATAAGTAAAATTGTTAATAAAAACCTATAGTCTCATTGAAATGTTAACTAAGGCCGTTTGGTCAAAGCTCATGCAAGGAAAATGTCTATCCGATTCTTTAAATGCAGGTGTAAATGGAAATGGATTATTAATGATGTTTGCTAACACGTTTTAAAGCAACGACACCATTTGTGTTTGTTAATAAGAAAGAAGAGATTCGGTTAACCGGAAAATAAAAAGATTTTCCCTGTGATAATTCTCAGCAGCGTTCCTGAGGCTTAATGTGAAAGAATGGTTTGCAAGGAGAAGAAATAAAAGTATTCAACTTATTTTATTAGTACTTGCCTACAGAGTCCAATGACGTCATCGGCGTGGGTGTTTTTTCTGGAAGTTCTTTCGAATGAGATCTCTATAAAAATAATTTAATCAATTGAAATAATAGCTATAGAATAAATACAACAGCTTTGCTAATAACTTGAACATTTAAAGTTAAGAAATTCATTCATCGCCAATTCATCTTGCGAGAAGACTATAAATGTAAAAACACTTACCGGATCCAAACAGCTATCTAAAATAAAATAAATAAAAACAAATTAACTCAAACAAAAATAAAGATTATTTCTTATCGATCGAAGAACATTGCACCTGGTGAATAATACGTATCTCCGTTTCTCTTGCTTCTTCAACCATTTCCAAGTATTTTCTGGTATCTTTCAGCTATAATTTAATAACTATCATTGCAGTAGTCTAATATTAGGAATATATGAATAGAATTTATTATAGAAAAAGACTTACAGGTTGCTTTCCTGGAACCTTTTTCACTTTACTACTCAAAGATTTATCCGTCGATGTAGGTGTAAACTTTTTTTCATTCCCTAAATTATTATTTTCCGTTTTATCGCTTGACGATTTTTGATCACTTAAAGTTTTGGCATGATCCGATTTTTCAGTTGTTGATTTGGTGTTATCGCTCGACGATGACAAATCTTCATTTATGTTTCTGATAACTGGTTTTAAAGCACCAGCTTTTGAAGGTACTTGTTTATTTTTTGGTTGAGTTGTTGGTTTACCACCCGTCATTCCTTTTTTCGGTTTTTGCCTTTGTGTCATGGCGTGTACCTTAATTTCAGTAACTGATAGGCTTTCTTCGGGAATGGAACTAATGAAACCCATTTCTATTTCTACTTTTCGTTCTAAAACTCTGAGTTGTCTCGCAAGGAGATAGAGAATGGTCTGTATCAATTTATGATTTACGATATTGACCTGAAAATGTAAATAAAAAGAATAAGATTTATAGATTAGCTTTAATTTACATTATTCTTATATATCAGATATCATTTTATTGCCCATCACATAAGAGAAACTAGTTGAAATTTATAATTACAAAATAAACACAGCAATCCACGATTTTATCATATAAAGTGATCTTTGCCGTGGAGTGTCGCCTTCGCTGGTATGGCCACGTTTTACGGCAACCGGCTACTTATGTGGGGAACAAATGTCTGGCCATGCCGCCACCGCCGGGTCCCGACAGGAGGGGTAGACCCAAAAATTACTGGCTTGACGTCGTAGAGTTTGATATGCGTGCCAATGGACTGACCACTAGAGATACTGAAGATCGTGCGAAGTGGAGTAGAAAAAATCGGAAAACGGAGCCCGGGCGTCGAAGCGAGAGTTTGGGCTGCAACCGGGATTCAACGCTAAGATGATGATGATGAAAGTGATCTTAGCCGTACAACCTCATTAGGATCACAAGGAAGTGTATATAGCGGTGCAAGTTTATACAAACGCAATATTTTTTAAGAAACAAGTACTAATCTATATCTTAGTGCATATTTTAAAATTAAGAATTTTTTCGAATTTAGCTTTTCTGATATCCAGTATAATGAGTTCCAAAGGTGGATGGATAGCTTGCATTACGAACTATTCCATTTCAACGGTAGCAGGGCCCATATAAAGGAAACACTTGTGTAAATAAACTGGAAATATTATTTAATATAGTGAAGGATAAGGGTAGGAAGCAGGAGTATAAAGTAAATTAAGAATTTGGTCAATTTACTTACATCAGAATTACCAAATGCAAGATCAATTATTTCCCTGATACTCAATATAGTGCTAGTGGTAGACATTGTTATTTATGTATTTCTATACGTTAGTATTAATTTAAGTAAAAATATTTCTGAATCCAGTTGGTGATGCCAATAATTTCCTGTATAAATATCATTTAATCAAAGAGTAGAGGATAGTATTGATATAGTCTATGGCTGACACTAGTCAGCTATATATGTATACTACTAAGTATACATATATACTTCGCGGTAACGTTAAATGTATTTAAAAAAATCTAATCTAAAAAGTTTGATTAAAACATAATGTTTTGACATATTTTATGATAATTTATAATCTATACAAGTAAGTAAAATTGGAGGGTCTGTTTGTAATATTAAATAACCGCTTTTTACTAATTGCATTCGGACGTATATACGGTACCTATACCAAAATATCATTTTTTACAATTTTTGTTTTTTTCCGGCTAATCTCTGAAATGGCTGCACCGATTTTGACGGGACTTTCACTGGCAGATAGCTGATGTACCAATTAGTAACTTAGGCTATTTTTATTTTAGAAAAAAAAAATTGTTTTTGTTAAAAATGATAAATTTCGAAAATTTAATATTCCAATTTAAGTTGATCTCAGATTTATATCAACAATCATATGAAATAGGGTTCAGCTTAGGTTGGAATATGTAGGTTCTACATACCTGCGCGGGTATATAAAGCGCGCCAATAGGATTCAAGAAAATTTGGAATCTAGAGATCAGCGTCTAGAAAATGATCGTATGTATACGACACGGTATTTATATTTCTTATGCGAAATACAGAATCAATAAGTTATCGTAATCCTCCTCCTCCTTGAGTCGTGTACCTCATTACTGAGGGTCGTGATTCCCCTTATGAGAAACGAGATCGAACTTAGATCGTAATCCTACTAATATTATAAACGCGAAAGTTTGTAAGAATGTAGGTTTATTACTCTTTCACGCAAAAACTACTAAATGGATTTTAATGAAACTTTACAATAATATAGCTTATAAATCAGAATAATACATAAGCTATAATTTATAAAGATGTTGTGTGAATTGTTCAAAATATAACGATAAGTGTCAAACTTAATTAAATAAAAAAACTCTGCTATCTGCGAGCTATTCTGGCGTGCGCTGCAAAAATCGTTAGAGTTACAAGTATTTATTTAATGTATAATGGAAATGTTTATATTAAATAGGCCTACAAAAAAGCCCGGGACAGCTACATCTATCTTTTATGTTTAAGCCATACAAAATACTTAATACGTATTATGTATTTGTATTAACAAACTCTGTTTATCTGTTACGTTTTCACGTCTAAACCACTGAACCAATTTTGATGAATTTCGGTACAGAGATAGAGTGAATCTTGCAAAAGGACATAAGCTATTTTTATTATAGTGTTTTTTTTTATTTACATGGCAGAACAACGTTCGCCGGGTCAGCTAGTTTATCGTAAAATATGTCTGGTCTGTGTTTATTGTTTACTTTAAGCAAATGTAACTTTAAAGAACGAGACTGCGAGATATGATATGAGTCTAACACTAGAAGTTGCGAAAATTTCTGGTACTCCAAGCCCAAGCGGGACCCATTTAGAAATGTCTTCTGTATCTTCTAAGCGCCATGACTCAGGTAGCTCCCGAAGTATCCGTTCTCTGAATTTATTTCACAGGGAACCGTTTTAATTGCTTTATTATACCGTACTGAAGCCTTTCTGTCCTTCATTACTTTTTACAAGCGCGTCATTTCCGTTGCACCTGAAGAATAATTTGAAGCTCGAGTTTTCTAAGTATTGTTACAACTGCTTATTGCGTCGAGGCCCTTCCACTCCTTTTCTCATAGCAAATGGCTACAAGAAAATAGATAAAACGTTGTTAAATTTGGAATTTACAGGAGTGACTGTTATCTGAACCCCAAAAGGCACATCCCTTTCTCACCATAGCGCAAAGGCTTCCGCGCGTTGGAGCGCTTGCAGAGGTTACTGTTTCGATTCTTGTCCCAAGTCTGAAAGTTCATATTTTATATAATATGCATTTATTTACAAAAGAAAGGTATAGTTGCCTAGTACCCACAACGTGCGCTCTGCTTACTTTGGAACTAGATGGAATTGGATCAAGAGTCACAGTATATTTATTTAAAATCGAAATTGATCAAAACAGACAATTCTTTTTTTTTGGTGCTATCGCTGGCTCAGTGCAGGTATGACTTCTTTCTACTCTCAAGTCTCATTATGTGGGGTCGGCATAAAATGTTCTTCTTCTTAAATCCTCTTTTATACCAACGGCCAACTCAACGGTCATATCTTTTTTTATCTCGTATATCATATTTTACGCAATCTATCTATCGTTTATTTATCTAGCCATCTATATTCACCCTTCCTTTAGTATCTATTGACTCTCACTTGATCTTTGTTTGACACTTCAAAATCGCTATTTATTTTATCAATGACTGTGAACTGAGAACAGAAAGATTGCCAGCCATCTAGCTCTATCGTACAATTTGCTTATTCTCAAATCATAATCACCATTCTAGTGTTAAGTCCTGATTATAACCCAAACTCTTATTTCGGTGCCTGGAGATCTCTTCGTCACGCATTTAACTTTGTCATCTCCACTTTTCATGGTCTTCGGCAGCTCTTTTAGTTCATTGGTCCGCATACCACCTTTTACGACGATTTCATTGAACTTATTTATTCTGAAACCCCTAACGTAATTAGAGCTTCCATTCGGTACCTAGCAATTAACTGCTAGTAGTTTTCTAAGAACACTAAACTGGTTGAACCTACGTGCATAAAAGGTATGTGCGTAAATAAAATATATCTTCGATAAGGTCGGTTAAGGTAAGCCTAATGAATAAATAAAATACAGTGTAATATGTCTAATAATATTTATGTTTCAAAAAAGGGAAATTTGTAGAAAATAAGTAAAGTTTAGAACTAACAGACAATGTAAAACAACTGAGTAAGCACTGTATATACTCATTGCATAAGATTGTGTAAATAAGAAATAATATTTTATATTCAATGAAAGAGAGAGAACGAGAGAGAAGAGAGAGAACCTCAGACACAAGGAGGCTTACACCTTTTTACACGCTTTATATTAACCTGACATGTCTAACTATCTATGCATCCATGTATCTATGTAACGGAATTATTGGACTCTATTTTTACCCACTTTAAACGATTAAAAAATTTCAAAATTCTGTACACTTGTCAAGACCTGATGACAATACACAAATTTAATAACTTTGTCTCATAGTCCTTATCAGGATTAACGCTTTCTTTTCCTTCTGCCGAAACGCCATCTGGTAAACACCAGACTTAATTAAACAATTAGTAAAACTTCCGGAAAATGGCGATAAATAAAAACAAAACTGCCGGAAGATCGCGTTAAATTAATTAAAACTATTAAATGTACCGATTGAGAATTGACAACAAATAAATTATATTTTATAGTTAATCAAACTAAAAAGTCAAAAATAAGTTATAGTTAAAAAAAAAACTAAAAAACACGCTTTTATAACTAATCAAACTAAAAAGATAAAAATAATTCATAACATAAGAATAAAATTACTGACGAGAAAATTAATGTTCTAAAAGCGTCGGATGCTTTATACGATATTTGTAAACTAACCCTGCATTTTGGAATGAAACTAGTAGAAAAAATTATATATAACGTTTGATATCGAACACTTCACGCTTTTAGAACGCTTTAGTGACATTAATTTTCTCGTCAGTAATTTTATACTTATGTTAAGAATTTTTTTACTTTTTAGTTTGATTAATTATAAAAGGGTGTTTTTTAGTTTTTTTATTAATTGATTACCTGTTTCGTCGTGATTTAAATAAAACTTTATAAGCAATCAAAATTATTATTTACTTCAAAATTATTTACAATTTTAGGATTAACAGTAATTCGTCAAAGTCTGTAAGAATAACCAATTGTTATTCAACAGCCACAAGTCTATACAATAGTATCTTAATATGAAAAATATATATAATAAAAGTAGCAATAATAAAACTCTCTAAAACAGTTTTGTGGCTCGAATTTTGTGCTTGTAAAAGCATTTGACACTTGACACTTAAGTTGACATCAAATATACATTAACTGTCTAAAATTTGAACATATATATTTTAAATCGTAACTATATATTCCACTTTTTCATCTAAAGGGAAACACGAACTATTGTTTTATTTTATTTCTATAATTCACACAATATAGATAAAAATGTACTAAACGTTATAAAATTTTCTACCTATCTAAAATGTTTTTAAATTATAGTTCGATATAGAACTTAATCTCACAAATATTCACTAACATCGATGTTTATGATATGAAGAACAGTTGTTGCCGAAATCGTTTTCTTACGAGGCAAATGGTCAAAGAAATGTTCTTAATCTACAAAAATAATCTATACTAGGTCTAGGTCACTCAAAATTATCAAAAGATTTGAAAATAAACTTCGAACTTACGGAAAAAAACATTCTAAAAATATCTTCTAAAAATTTGACTCATATTTAACACATTTTTAATAATTATATAAAGTTCATGTAAAGCAAAATTATTGATTGTGTTCGATAATTAGGAACTAGGTACGGATCGTACAGTTTGTCAATGGTGAGGTGACACAGGTAGGCACCTCGAGGGGACGCGGTGGCGGAGGCGCGACCCCCACGGCACTTGCACTCCTACTTTGACTAGAGGATGTCTGCGCTGCATTCGGCACATTTTGGTCCATTTGACCAATTTTTGAGTGGACATCTCGATGATCTTTAACTAATAAATTATCTACAGACTGTGTCCCTTGCTGTTTCCGTAAAATATTTGGCACTAAAACCGCTAGAGGTGGCACAGGTGGTATATATGCATGAGGCTCATAATTATCATCGACGTAATCATCAGGATTCCATGTTGCCGTTGTTGTGACTTCTGCAGATTTTGTTGTCGTCCTTTCAGTAGTTGTTGCTCGGGATGTCACAGGCGATGATGCAACTGTTGCACTGTCAGATTTCAAATTCAACGATACAGTCGCAGTAGCAGGTATTGTAAATATTCTTCTGTTTCTATTTGATCGCGATTTTCTCCTTTTTTGTAATTTTGGCACATCGAGAAAGAATGGATCAAATATAAGATCTGATTCTTTATAATCATCATAATTAATTGGAACTATTGGTTTTACAGCACTAACGACATTTCCTACTGTATAATTTAGTCTTTTTCCGGTACTATCACTAACTGAAGCACTAGCAGTGACAATAACTCGAGGCGGGCTTTTCAGTTTTGTCGGAGGTCGTTCGGTTACATTCGGTGGTGCTACCGATCGAGCTGATAGTGATGATTCGTTTTCCAATGTCAAATCGTCGCTACGTTTACGATCGAAATAGAAAGGATTGAAAGGCAATGGACGTTGCGCTGGTAACGATGACGGGTAAGATTGTTGTTTATGCTTTACTGATGTTACATGTCTTTCTGACGGTTGAGAAGTAGGTCCTGGTCGTAAAAGCTGATCTCGAGGATCTAGAGTTGTTGGTCGGAACGGAGCTGGTGCGGGCCTGGTAACAAAAGGTGCAGGTCGTGGCGCTGTTCTTGAAGATTCATATTGAAAATGGTCAAATTGTTGTGGAGGCGCGTGTGTTATATAAACATCATCAGCCGGACGAAAACTTTGGAAAGAAACTGCTTCAGATCCTGGTGCTCTGTGGCGATAAATAAAGTCTTGCGGAGAAAGGAGGGATGGGTCTAATGAAGGTAACAAAGGGGCGGATGGAGCAGATGGTGCTGAAAATCCAGATGGTGCAGATGGTCCGTTTAGTGACGGTATAAGAGGCCCTGGAGATGATATCAAGCGAGTTATTGGAGATGTATAATGAGGAGGAGTCGTCGTTGGTAGAGCTGTTGTCGTTGTCGGAGTTGTAGGTGGCTTTCTTGTGGTTGTTGTCGTCGTGGTAGTCGTCGTGGTCGTTGTCACTGGTATTTGTGACGTCGTTGTTGGATGGCTAGCGTAATCTTCGTAATCACTATCTTCGTATTCTGAAAATGCAACGATATTTAAATATAAGCTTTAAATGAAGAAAATATATACTCGATAATTGATTTGGGCTGTGTGTTTTTGAATCGGTGAGAAATTTTTCTCGTTGCGCGGGCGGAGTAATAATACTAATCCCTGCGGCCGGGATCGGCCTGTTGTATAAGGCGACTAAACAACCTCTACTTGGTAAGGCCCCAAGCCTGTCGGGATGGCAACCACCCTTGGTCTAACTCTAAAGTATGCCACCATAATAACTTTGTGTTGTGTCCAGTGACCCAGGTTCCTGTACCACTATGGGACAGCAGCGTGTTAGTGGTGCCACTAGCGTCGCAAACATTCATAGGCGACGGTAACTACTTATTATTAAGTGGACCTTCAGCCTGTCTACTGTTCCTCGGCAATAAAAAAATGTAAAGTTGTCTTTATGGGTAATTCATTTTAATTTAATAAGTGTGAACAATTACCATCTTCATTTTCTGTGAACTGCAATGGAGGTGATGTAGGCTGTGGATTGTGAGTAGATTTTGGGTCATCTTTCTTTATATCCTGAACGGGATCTTCAGTTGAATCGGTATCAGATGAGTGAACTTGTGATTTATCATGTGTCGTCGTTAACTCTATTGGCGGATCAGTTTGTGGTTTTTGACTGGGTTTCGTTTGCTGTGAAGACTGTTCCGTTGGTTGAGCTTGAGGTTTCACTTCCTCTGGTTGAATGATTGGCGGCGCAGTGCTGCCGTATAATTCCAAATTTAAACTGTAGAATTTTTCAGACTTTGTGCAATCGACTTCATCTACTCTTTCACACACTCTTGTCTCCTGGAAAGGTAATTAACAGTTTACTAAACAAATAAACTTTTAATAGAAGATTATTAGTAAATTGCATACATGTTTTAACATTAAATAAATAAATATACTCGGCGCCATCTAGTCCCAAACTAAGTTACATAGCACTTGTGTTATGGGTACTAGATAATTAATACATCCTGGATGGACGGCCGTCGCCTCCTTCTGCGAGGCAGTCATGTCCGCAAAGGAGGCGGAGGAGCGGGAGCGGGAGTTGACCACCACACTCCCCTCCCGCCAACGCAGGCCACGCCGGCGGCGCCGGAGGGTCAGTAACGACCTCCGGCCGCCGTAAAAAGCGGCCGCGGGCGGCCCCTCGCGGGAGGACCCGCCGCCCGCACTATTGCCGCGAGGGTGAGGGCTGCGTGCTGTTCCGCGGCCCCCCTCAACTCCTAGAGTTGTTAGGAGAGCGCCGGGGGGACGAAACCCTGACCCCCTGGCGCCAACACTTTAGAAGGGGCCCGCCTCAAGACAAAGGGCGGGCCGGCGCCGGCCCGGGCCACGAGATCGGCAGGCCATATATCCGTGGGCCCGGGCGTAGGCGATAGGAGAACAGCGGGGTTATTTAGTGGGTAGTCGGATGGCCAATCATCTTTCCCGGAGTCCCACATATCCCTCCGTCCCCCCGGGCCGGGGGAACCCGTCAAGAGAGGTTTTTCCCCGAGACCAAAAAAAAAAAAAGATAATTAATATAATATGTACCTACATACTTTTCTTATGTAACTAAATATATATTATAGATAAAAACCCAGACGCTGGACGGGAACAGGACCCGTAACCTCCGCAAGCGTAGTAAAAAAGTACGTTAGCCGTTACGCCACGGGGGTTGTCAAATTCATTAATATTATGTATTGCAATATTTATTGAAGTTTTCAAGATTTCTTCCTAAGTGTGTAAATAAAAACTTGTTGCAATCCGTGATCTCCATCTGTGTTCTCCGTGCAGGGGCGGAGTATGAATACTAACTCCTGCTGCCGGGGTCGGCCTGTCGTAAAAGGCAACAAAACAACCCTTGCTATGTGGTAGGGCCCCAAGCCCGTCTGGATGGCAACCTCCCTTGGTCTGTAAAAGTATACCGCATAATAACCTTGTGTAGTATTCCGGCATTAGTGACCCAGATTCCTGTACCCCCATGGGACAGCAGCGTATTCGCGATGCCACTGGCGTTGCAAACACCTATAGGCGACGGTAGCTGCTTGCTATTAGTGGACCGTCAGCCTATCTGCTGTTCCTAAGTAATAATAAAAGTGACTCTTGAAGCTTATCCCTTATATCCGTGTAAGAAGACAGTTATTTGAATGAGTTCTCAAAGTAAGGAACATCAATATTTGCTTCATATTAATAAAATTTAATGAAGGCTAGCAGCGTGTGTATAGAAAGTGGTCGGCCTTGCTTGCAGCTGGGCTTAGTTAGAATTACTTAGAGATATGCAAATAACTTAATTCCGAGGGTGGGCTATATCGAGAATATTAATTGAAATGTGTGCCTAAAATTCTTTTAGAAACATTAGATCTCTTGAGAGTTGATGTATATTTTAAAGACTGTCAGTTGCGGTCAAAGTTATCGGCATTTACATCATACTCCTATAATTGAAATAAACTGACGGACTCATAAACTGTTGATGCAGTTTATGAGTTCAGGATTACTTTGAAATTATTTTTTTAATAAGTATGCAAACTTTTTAGATTAAATTATATAAATATGGAGAGACTGGCTCTTAATCTAAAAAAAAAGGAAAATTTAAAAATAGAACTGCAGTAAAACAAATGAATATAGCCGGGAAAAGAACTTTTACTCGTAGTATCAGATTTGCGTGTTATTTATAGCAAAGTTTTAAATTGATTCTCATTGATTTTTTATTCTTTTGTCAATTGAATTATTGTTACAACTTCCCTGCGAAATCGTTTCCTCACGTCAGTTAACATCAAAACAGAGCTTAATGAAGTGTGTGGAGTAAACGTGAGTGCACGAACAATAAGAACGGTAATAGAGGGGATTTGACTGCACATCGCTACATAACAGAGATTTTAGAAGATCACTTTAATGCAGGATAATGCCCGGCCGCACGCTGCTGCACAAGTTCGACAATATTGCGAAGAGGTTGGGATACGTACAATGAATTGGCCAGCACGCAGCCCGGATCTTAATCCCATTGAGCATGTTTGGAACAATTTAAAAAGAGCTGTATATGCGAAAAACCCTTTGCCCACGACAGTGGCAGCACTAAGAACAGCACTTTCAGAAGAATGGGACAATATTCCACAAGATCTTTTAATAACCCTAATAAAATCTATGCGGAACCAATTAGAATCCGTAATAAGGGGACGTGGAGGTAATACACCTTATTAAAACATAAATAAACCCTTGCATAAAGTTTGTGTCTACTGTTAAAACCAATTTTTTAATTAAACCAATTTTCCTTATTTTTCTGTTTTTTCTTCAAAAAAGTCTTAAGGTCCTTTCCAGTACACAAACTTAAACTTAAGGATATGACCCTACGCTGTTTTAAAGTTCGCGAACCAATCTAGAGGTTTCAATTTAAATCTGTATAGAAAGTTTGCATACTTGGTTAAAATATTTATTTCAAAGTCGTCTATTATTTTGACTCAGTTTAAGAGTCCGTCAGTGTATTTTTTTATTTTAATTGACAAATCCTATCACTATTTATTGTTTTAACAGTACTTTTACGACTACAAAGTTACATTATTAAACAATAGTAAACGATTTTTGTTGACCTGCGGGGCCTATGCAGTCAGCAAATTTTAAACTAAAACAATAACTCACTTGGTCAAAGACAGTGCCATTTAGGCACAGGAACTTGATATCCATAGGCTCGTCCTGCTGGCCCACCGTGCACACGTGGAACATTTGGCACGAAGTCTCCAAATCAGCGTAATAACCGCCGATCACTTTGCCAGCACACGTAAAATTCGTCTCTGGCAGGTTGTCAAAGTCCAGGTACTGGAATTCAAGAACAAGGGTTATATTATCATTTATTTAAGCTTCACAGTCAAATTATATAGTATACGAGTATTAAAACAAATCGAAGTACTTTTTATAGTTTTTTGTCCCGAGAAAACTGCACATTATCAAGGCCGCTTCTCATTTCTGGCGACTTTACTTTTGATCAGTAGGCGCCCCTAACGAGGAAGATGTGCGCAACAGCTCTTATTTCTATTAGATTTTCATCTGTGCAGGTCACCGCCACGTTCTTTCCCTCTCAGTAGCCTCCAGCTCACAACTGGTCAAAGGTCCCGCCCTATCTTAGCTTGTAAGACTTTCTTTTGAGGCTCTCATGCTGCGCATTCCAACGCAATTTCTTATATGCCACAATAGAATAATGGAAGTGTAAGAAATATTTTAATACTTACACCTGGTTGAATGGACCTGGATATCCAAAATTCGTTTTGAAATATGAAGATTAGCAGCCACAGCCAGACTGAAATAAAGGTAAAAGAAACTATTAAAATACAATTTTTACATGTCTATTATTAAAGTGCGGGTAAGTACATAGTATGCTTATAGCAACATGATATGTGGTTTAGATGGGTGTTCCAAAATTCTGATTATAGAATCAGAACTTTCAAACACCTATAAAACCTTTTCTAATCTATGGTATTTGATAATTACATCCATGATATTTATATAATGTCGGTCTCCTATTGGCCAGTGTTCAACCTCACTTTTTTGTTATGAGATAAATACTGAACCAGGGTTTACACGCTTTACTCACTAATGATTTCATTAATATGAAATTAAGTTATTGTAATTTTACCTTGCAAAGCAGAGGCGGAGCGCACAACTAGCGCGCCGCCGGCTGACAGCCGAGCCTGCCGCCGCATCTGGAAATAATAGAATTAAATTTGTTATTTTTTATACCCTTCATCAAAAAACCCTTCTATTAAATTTTTTATAGGTAATGGACAACATCTCATGCATTAAGCTTGTTCAAAATGGATGTTGCAAGGTTCTTCATTTTCTTTTCTTTGTAGATGTAATTATGTTTAATTGCTAATTGATTTACTGTAATTAATGTTTAGTTAGATAAATTACTTAAGAGATTTATCTCTTAACCGCCGATTTATCTCTGGAGTTTACTCCAAAACTGTGCCTTTGTATTTTATTAGTTAACTGTAGGCAACTATAATTGACAGAAGTTCTTCTTCTTCATCCCAGCGTCAAATACCGGTTGCACCCGAAACTTCCCGGTGCCCGGGGTCCGCTTGCCGACTTTTTCTACTCCACTTCGCACGGTCTTCAGCATCCCTGGTAGTGAGCCCATTGGCACGCATATCACCCCTTATGACGTCAAACCAGCACTTTTTGATGAATTGGTGGATGGTTGGATGATTTACAGAAGTTACAAAATAAAATGTTCATAAACATTTATGATACTAATTTTTATAAACATTTATGAACTAAAAATATTTTAGGCGATTTAGGGCAAAAGGAGTATTTCCATAAATTATTTACACGTAAACATATATTTCGACGCTTAAAAAGCAACTTTTACTAAGCGATATTGAGTGAACTTTTCAAGAAAGTGATTCCAAGTTCAAACATTTAGAAGAAAAAAAATTATAACTCACCTAATTGTGGCATGAAATTATTATTTATTTTCAGTTGGCTCATTTCAATCCAATAATTAGGTGAGTTAAAATATATTTTTTCCTAGATATTTGATTATCACTTTCATAGAAAGTGTACTCAATGTCGCTTAGTAAAGGTTGCCTTTCAAGCGTTGATTTAAATATCCTATCACAAGAACGCTGCACAAAACAAAAGCTGGGTCAAGACATTCGCACGCATCCCAAAGCAACTTATGACAATAGGGTTGCAACATTACAATTAAGAATTCACAATGAATTGTTCCGATATGCCTCACCACAATTATATAATACGGCAATTTTATAATTGCGCTGTGAAAAATGCCCCACTTTTGAACTGCTCAGGAAGTGGAGTAATGATTTTGTTCTACTATTATGGTTTGCTTCTTATATCTTCGAGTGGATATGAAGGATTTGGTTTACTTAGATAAAATAGTTAAATAAAATATACTTGGTTAGATCATACAGCGAAGTCTAGACCAGTGCTGCGCAAACGTTTTTCGACTAAGACCCCTTTCAGTAGAGGAAAATTTTTGGCGATCCCTAGATAAATGTATAGAAATTTTGGAATTCTCTGCGTGGAGGGGTGGAGTAAGAATAGTAACCCCTGTGGCCGGGGTCGGCCTATTTTAAAAGGCGACAAAACAACCAAAGTTACTTGGTAGGGCCTCAGTGTATAAGTATGTCGCCATAATAACCTTGTATTGTGTTCTGGCATTAGTGACCCAGGTTTTTGTACTCCTATGGGACAGTAACATGTTTGCGGTAGCGTCGCAAACATCCATAGGCAACGGCAACTGCTTATTGAGTGCGTCGCCAGCCTGTCAGCTGTTCTACAGCAATAAAAAAAGGATTCAATAAAATGTTTATATCGCATCGTATGTCATTGAATCCATTCTTAGTGACTGAAATAGCTTGCTGAAACAATGCTCCTGGCTTTTTCAGGCAGTCAATATAAGCAGTATACATTTAATACTACCCTGTAGTGTAGGAAATATTCAGTCATTTTAAAATTGTGTGATTTATTCACTTTCATGTAATAATATTTCAAACAAAGAATCTTCAAGATGTACTTTGTTACAATTAAAATATGCACAAGGTTGAAATAGCAATAATTGCATTATTATTTGAAAATGGAATATATTAAATATAAGTAATATATTTGAAATACTAAGTTGCTAAATATAACAGCGTAAAAGGTGAAGGCTTGTCATATTCTAGTAATTTCTATAGTTTAATTTGGTAATTTTGTAAGAAACAAATTTACATAATGTTTATTCAAATAGTTATTATTACTTGCCATGTTACAATTACTCTATAAAATTTAGGAAGTAAAAATATTTCACGAACAATATGTAAAATTGAGTAAACGGAAGTTATAAAGTAATGTAAATACTTAAGTTTTATTATTGTGTGCATGCGCACTTGAAAACATATACAATTACTGCCTTATTTCTCTTTTAAATATTGCGATATTATCTCATGATAATAAATATATGTCAAATTTAAATATAATTGTTGTTTTACTTTAGGACTTTTAAAAATAATTAATTCATACGACTTAAAACTATTGTATATTCTTTTATCGCATATTGCAATTTGTATTTAAAATAAATGTTATCAGACTCATTTACATTGAAAATAATAGTAAAATATTCTATATTTTGAAGGCATTAGATAAGCATACAGGAATGGCTGTGTGGTTTCGGCCTACAATAGGATGAGGCAATTAAATAAATTCATTCTGAGGGCGTCGAGAAAGGCGATAAATGGATTATTTCGTTGGTTAGCTTACGGCAGTAGCCTAAACTCGCCACAGGGTTCTTTCTCCCTAACCCCGAGAAGAAAACTGAGTTTGTTGCACTGTTTTTCGCAAGATGCATTTGGTGATGTTGACTTGGACCCTGGGTCATGGTAGGACCTTTACTTGTTTAACTCTCACAAATGCGTTTATTGCTAAACACATCTTTAGAACTACATAACTCGTATACTAATTAAACTTTAATTATTACATATGAAACACTGTTACGTAATAAATATTGATTGAAGATATCATAGAAAGTTTGATGTATCAAACCTTCTTTGTGATTACAGCTGCGGACATTAGCTGATGTAAGCTTTGCTTTTATTTTAATCAAACCATGTCTGTTTTGTAATCTGTCTAACACGTACTTATTAATATCTAGTTAATAGTGTAGTATCTCTGTGCATTTTTAAGTTATACAATGTTTTCTAATTCAATGGTAATATAGGTAATTTAAATTTCATTTAATATGAAATTTTACTTGAAATGTAAGTGGACACAAAAAAAAACTAAAGACTAGATTAAAGAAAAGATGGATGAATTGCGAAAAGGTGGTATGGCGAAAAAAGGTGTGAATGTTGAGAAAACGACTAACAGTGATGAGTGGAAGGAGACAACATGTTATGCCGATCCCACATAGCTGTCCATAGGATAAGGGCTGGAAGAAGATGATTAAATTTTACATAAGAACCTGTAGTTTTCGGTTTTTCTTCACAAGAAGAAACACCGTCACATCTATTTTTCATGAGTAAAATTTTATGAGGACAACCTCATAAAATTTAACTCATGAAAAATAGATGTGACAGTTTTAAAATATATAATATAAAACTAATCACTTTTCACACTTTTTGTAACCGTTCTATTGTCAAAATGATCGGGCTTAGAGTCGTTGTATTGATTGCTGTGAGTAATATAATATAAATATATATATATATATATATATATATATATATATATATATATATATATATATATATATATATATATATATATATATATATATATATATATATATATATGTGTGTGTGTGTGTGTGTGTGTGTGTGTGTGTGTGTATGTGTATATATATTCAAAAGGTTGTACATATAATGTTGGCCCGTTACAGTGAAATCTATAAGTGTCATGTCAATATGATATGGAATTCGAAAAGTAGCCGATATTTAACACCAAGATTTTGAGTTATTAACAACGAACGAAATGCTTTTCATCTTAATTTGTTAACAACGATCACAATTTTGTATATGATAATTATTATATGATTGAGATACATTTTTCTAGTCGTCATTCCCAATCAAATATCGCTCATATTTTTATGAGCTTTATAAACACGTTTTCAAACTTGTTGACTAGCCTATAAAATTAAGTCTTTTTTAAACAGCTGTCGACGTACGTCTTTTCTGACGGTTGCTGAGACATGTGTAAACATACGTAGTGTTTTTCATTTGTACGTCTTGAATTGTGAATATTAATAGATGAATTGTACTAAAATAGAATTTGAATGAGTCCAATATAAATATTGGAACAATTCACATAACGCCATCTAGTCCCAAAGTAAGTCGTATTTGTGTTATGGGTACTAGACTACTACATAGTTACTTAAATTTTTAAATAAATAAATATCATACATAAATAGCCAGAGGTGGGATGGGAATCGAACCTGTGATCTCATTCATTAGCCGCTATGCCACGGATGTCGAACTATAAGTACTTAGCTGTTGCTGAAATGCATTACAAAGCGGGAAAAAATCGGTTGTAAACATTTTTTTTAAATTATACATGTACTTTTTTTTTGACCATAACCCTTTAAATTTTTAGAATACTACCAAAGTTTTATAACAACCAGATGTACGATAAACATACACACATTTATATTAAATATTTGTATCCATACAGTTGAAAGCTTTTGCAATAAGAGGTCGTTGTGTTAGATTTTCTTAGGGAGTGGTTTCCTTGTTATGATACTGACCAGTGGACCGGCTCCAATCTAGAACACTACCTGTCTAATACTAGAGCTAAATATTTACAATATGACCAATAACAACCTCTGGTGCGCTCACTAACATTAAAAAATTATATTAAAAACCTTTTATATATTTTGGTGTAACATTTAAGTTCATTTGTAGGACTCTTGTAGGCCACACATTAGGGCTACTATTATTAACGACGATCTCCGTGGCGTAACGGAGCGTACTTCGCTGTACGCTTGCGGAGGTCACGGGTTAGATAGTAAGCACACTTTGGGCTCCTAAATTACAGCTTCGGTTGCAATCAAAATAAACATCCTTTATAAAAAAAATAATGTAGGAAGAAGTAGAGACGAGAAGTAGATAATCACATTCTAAAGAAGATGATATTATAAAGACACATTGGTTACCCTGGATTACCCAGAAATGCTAAGTATTTTTAACTTCGGGACACTGTTATTCCAGGAGGTACCTGTGTCGAAAGACCATGTCAGGGTGCCACCATAGTGGCACAGGCGACGAGGACACCGTGGACCACACGGCTTCCGTGTACTCATTGTCCGGACGCAATTTATCACTCCCAACCTTGGTTTTGTACAAGGTTAGATCGCCGTCGCCTCCTTCTGCGATGCAGTTATGTCTGCTAAGAAGGTTAGTGACACGAGAACGAGAGTGAAAAAAACCAGTTCCCCTTCCGCCAACGCAGACCTAACCACGGTGTCAGAGGGCGTCAACCGATCTCTAGCCTCCGTAGACAAAGGCCGCGGGCGGTCACTCGGGGTTGGACCCGTCCGCACCATAGCCGCGAGGGTGAGGGTACGCGAGCTATTCCGTGTGTCTCTCTCAATCTTGGATTGACGCAGGAGAGCACCAAGGGGACGAATCTGTCGCTGAAAGTGGAAGAAGCGTGCCCAGTCACAAGGGGTGGGCCGGTGCCCGCCTGGGTCTCGCGATTGGCAGGATAAGTTTATCTGTGAGCCCACGCAGTAGGCGACAGACGGACAGCGAGAGTTTATTTTTGGCATGGTAAATCATTTAATGATATAAGAGAAAATATATGAAAACGCATGAAGCATGAGTATCAAAAAAAAATATATTTGGCCTTGTATAAATGTCTACATTAAAATAAAAAATTATATAGCTAATAATTACTTAATTCACGGTCTTAATGTCGTAAACTTTAATTTCACAACAGTTTTACTATTTATGCCATTGCTACTATTACAAGCATAAAAAAAAACCTTAATTTTAAAATCATATACATACGATTTAATTTTTACTTGAATGAGACGTAATTTTACAAAGCCTTATAATAAAGTAAGGTATTAGTAACGCATAAATACTACTAAGGCATCGCTCTATAACACGAAATAATATAGTTTTACACAACAATACCTTATTTGTAATACTCGTAAATTGAATTGTCTTCAGGAATATCTTTGTCAAATATGATCAGAACTTAGAGTTCGCTAATATAATTCTTTTGGTTCACAGGAATAACTGCAACCTGACTACGTCAATAGGAGGTCCAAGTCTTGTTTATGAGCGTGTATCAAATAACTGGTAAGTTTCATTGAACACTGAAATATCTTTGTAAATCCCTTTTATTGATATCTTTATTTTTAAGTGTAGATGTTATGTATCGGGATGAAAAGATGCCAGCAGCTGTAATTACATCTTATAAAAACCTAATTTAAATTCTAAATTACTTTGCTTGTGCAATTAAGATACATAAGAAAGTATTTAAATGTAAAAAGTTACGTGAAATATTCAAAATGTGATTCATTTGAGCAATATAACATTAGAGATATCATTAGAAAAGACATAGCAAATATTTATTTATTTAATCAAAGAAAAAATTGCATATCTATTGTTTAATTGACAATATAATGGTTTGTCATGTTAAACAAAGGTTATGGACAAGAAAGATTTGATTTCGTTATCAAATTACGATATGTGGGTCGAGACATACTCTTGCATCAGACGATTATGTCACAATGTATTGGCCGACACAGCAAGAACATCTACGATCACAATAGCAATACATGTTAGGACAAAAGAAACGAAAATATTTTACAAGAAATTCAAAAACTGGATCTGAAATGTATTTGTTTAGAAAATATAGCTTATTCAAAAATATAGCCACTACTAACTATGTATTCTTGATAGATCTTCCAGGTATGCATTCATAATTTTGCTACTTAAAATCTGTATTTTGGAACTAATAAAATTAAAAGCAATGATTACCTATTGGAAATACTTCGCAATCAATTTTGTTATGGACGAGCTACAATTTAAATATTCTTAAGTCACACAAATAGAGCTTGTGCTTTGCAAGAGTTCAAGAATTAAATATTAAATTAAATAGATATGATGATTTACAATAGACGTTAAAAATGAATTACTTGATCAATAATGTTAATTATGCGTTATATTTTGTTATAGTTTACCTTTTTTATGACGAAAAATGATAATTATTTAGATAATAATAATACATAGAAATAATAATACTAAACATCAAGTGCAGTGTGTGGGTCGACGTCAGTTGATGGCTAGCTAACAGTGTCTCGACCGCACCGCGGCGACCATAGTCCGTTATGTCATCAAGTATGTCGTGACTCGCTGAAGCACTTAGCGACGCATTTTGGCGGTCACTGCGCCTTTCTACATGTGTATTGTGTAGGAGACATTCCTAAATGCGCTTTAATTGACGTCTTTATTACAGTCGATAATCTCATTCCAGAGGCCTGTCCATAAAAGGAGTCGTAGAGGCTCTTAGTCGCCTACATAAGCATTGTCGCAATTAACTTATGTAATTGATAACAGAACATAGTGTCTTCTCGATGTTGTCACCACATTGCCCTGGGCCACTGTAACAAATCTAACTGGCTGTGGTCACCAATCTAAAAACTCTAAACTGACCCACTGATCCTTTCAATATGATAACATTGTAACGAAATGTCATTCTGTCACATTTTAATATCAACAAAGACATCGAGGAAGCCAAAATCGTGACGGGGAAAAAGAATTACATAAAAACAATAAAATTGCTCAACAATGGTTCGATCGATTATACTTTTGGAGCAATTGTACCAATGTCAGCATGTATCTAAAAGTTTAGATGTATGAGATTGATTGTTAAGAAACTTTGTGCCAAATATGGACTGAAATAAGGGCAGAAATAAAGATATGACACGAACAATAGTCGCCCACTTGGACAATTAGCCTAATATTGTACACGTTGACACTACATTTGGTTACTTAATCTCAAGGCTGATCCATGTTAAGATAATCCTTATCAATCAGACAAAGTACACTCGCCTACGCAGATTGCTCATTCATTGTACGTTTTCGGAGGTGTAATGTTGACTTTGTATATAAAGAACAGTTACATCTGCGTGTACGTCGTCATCTTATTTTTAGTTACGAAATTGTAACGTTAGTCTTAAAACTTCTGGATTGTTATCTGACAATCGTCACGTAATAACTAATAACAACAAATTGTTAACATCTTTGAATCAATGATGCACTCTTGCAGTAGATTAAGATTTTAATAGCCTACCACCTTATTTTACGACATAATAATTGGCAAGTATAATTTTTTTTATAGATGAACAGCAGATAGGTTGACGGCCCACTTATAGTTAGCAGTTACGTCGCCTATAGATGTTTGCGACGCTAAGGGCACCGCGATTGCGCTGCTGTCCCATAGGGGTACATTACCTTCAAGTTATAAGTACGAGACAAAACTTGCCTAAAAAGGAACCCAATTTTTTCTTGTAGTCGTATACGTAATAGTTATACAATTTATAAGTATATTATATAATTTATAGTATAAAAAATAGATGAATGACATGAAAAAACTATTTACTAAATTATGTATGAAGATTAGATTTACCACCTTCTACGTATATATTATGTTCTACTGTGAGGTTGTTGACCTGTAACAAGGTGGCAAATAGTGCGTTTCCTAAACGAATGCCGTAGGAAGTACAGGAAAACACATGGTAACTTTAGACTACGCACAAAGCAAATAATATTTTTAATATTAAATAGTCCTATTTAACCAATGTGGTGTTGGAGACGAATGCTCCGCATACCTTGGACGGCTAAAAAAACAAATAAATCTATTCTTGGATACTTTGGTTACATTGTCCGACGACAGCCGGATAACTTGGATAAGCTGGTCGTGACGAGCAAGGAGGAAGGAAAGCGACCCCGTGGTCAAAGTTATTCACGGTGATATTGGACCTGTGGTAAAATCAAAATTAATCAATAATCCTAAAATCATATATTACCGTTCATTTTTACAGCGTGTGTACAATAATTGTTACGTATAATTATAATAATTTTCTTCTTCCAAGCGGTTCAGACGTGGTCGCTAACTATGGGCCTTATGAGAAAGCTCATGGTCGCTCAGAGGGCAATGGAGAGAATCAGAAATGAGGAGATTCGCAGGAAAACCAAAGTCACCGACATAGCCCGGATGATTGCAAAACTGAAGTGGCAGTGGGCTGGGCACATAGCTCGAAGGACTGATGGCCGTTGGGGCAGAAAAGTCCTCGAATGGCGACTGCGTACTGGAAGACGCAATGTTGGTAGGCCCCCCACAAGATGGACCGATTATCTGGTCAAGATCGCCGGAATAGGTTGGATGAGGGCAGCGCAGGACCGATCATCGTGGAGATATTTGGGGGAGGCCTTTGTCCAGCAGCGGGCTTCTTCCAGCTGAAATGATGATGATGATGAAGCGATTCATACAGGTTGAATTTGAGCTTGTACTTCAGAGCCTTAGATCCGCTTGAGTAATTATTGCGCTACATTTCAAAACATACATATATGAAAATAATAAATATAGGTAAATTTGGTCTTTCTGATCATGAAAGGGAAATTAAATATTGCCTTCTGTTGTTCCATACTCTCACGTGAATATCCTCTTACTACTTCCTAATTCATAATCTTAAATAATTCTAATTACATTCGTATCTGCTTTTACTGCTCTCTAGTGAATATTACGAGAGACTTATTTTTGGTTTGATGCCAGAGATGGAAATATTACATAAGACAATTGGAATGATAAAATGTATGAACAAATACTTACATTTTCACTTTTAATATTCCTAAGATTTAAGAGTTCTCTATTCAAAAAGTATTTTAACGTATTAAGTTTTGAGCGATTGGAAATTGAATGAAAAACCATTTTCGTCCTATTTGCACAAAACCTTAACTTCTGTAATATGCTCTGTTGGTATTTAGAATGTGAAATATTTTTGCATTATGCCGTCCATCACAGTCTATAATACAATAAATCGTTACGAATAGCACATGTATGCCGTTCATACCGCCCAAGATTAATTGTAGTGACTATACACACAACTCCGTATAATTTGACTACTTGGTCTTCAAGTCATAAGTTAAAGCGGTTAATTTATTGTAATTAATGTATCATGCGGTTTGTTTATATCATTATATAAACATTTATTCCATAAAATTCAATTAGTTTCATCACTGATCAGTTGTCATCCATCACTGCTCGCAAGACTCCCAAAGTTTACACCACAAATCCCGATATCTTTCCGCCTTTAGCTTTGATCGAAAACTGTAAAATATATTTACTTTCGAATATCTATCTAGTAAATCATATATTTATATATCTATCATTTTGTATACTGTTCTCACTCTTAAAGTGAGACTTTTTATTAAATTGGACCACACCGGAAATCTTATTGTATACATTCAAGAGACGAGGCAAGTAAAAAAAAAACTATTTGGTTAAAATTGTAGTTGACTTCAGATATTATAAATAAATATAAATATATTGGCACAATTCACACAGCGCCATCTAGTCCCAAAGTAAGTAGCATAGCACTTGTATTATGGGTACTAAGCAATTGATAAACTACATATATTTTTGTAAATAAATAAGGGAATCGAACCCATGACCTCCGCATGCGTACTGAAGTGCGTTGGCTGCTGCGCCACGGAGGTTGTCGATTGGATTATGAGAAACCACTATCATAATAAACCTTGGGATTTCAAGGTTCGCTGTCAAGGGTTGTCATAGGAAATCGCTTAAAGTTGGTATCTTTCTGTAATCATGTGTCAAATCTGTCTTTAATTTTTTTAGACGAGATAGATTTTTATAAATTTATAGTTTACATAGCTGAATGTCGTCTGATTCCCTAATCTGAATGAAAAAGCCATCAGCTGGCGGTGAAACTTGAAGCGAAAATATCTTGATGGGACTCTTTACATTGGTAAAACATGGCAAATGAAGGACACAACTAATAAAGTTAATTTCGTTTATAACTTGTAGTCGGTGACTAGCAGACGCGCCGCCTCCGCTCTGTCGCATACCGCGACACTTCCTCTCTGATTCATAAGAATTTTTCTACTTGCGGCGATTTTAATAGAATAATTACGATCATTACATAGGTCAGTCAGTCCTTTCCTCAATATATTTTATAGATGGTTCAACCTGATTATTAAACAATTCTTCTAACAAGCGCTTTAAACCGGTTGCATTCGAGTTTAAGGCTGTTGAGTTTTTCAATAACTGCCACTACATTACATTTTTGAAATACTATAGTAGTGAGGTAACTCAACGTTACCATCATACAAAATGTCAACATAATGAAACGGACATACTCGTAAGACAAAATTATCTTTAGAATTTTAATCTAAAAAGCATTGTACGAAAAAGCATAAATATAATAAATAAATATTAAAAATACCTCATATTTATATATTTTTATGCTTTAAAAGTCTACAGTTATTCCAAATTACTCGTGTATTTTACTTAACACTCAATCGAAAATGAGAGATATTATCAATATAGTTATAAAATAATTTTACGTTAGCTGAGTATTATTTTCAAAGTACAGTTTAATAAATATATTATAACCTTAACATCATTCAAAAATAAATAATCTTATTAAGCCAAATTATTCGTATTTCTGTCTATAATCACATAGCAAAATTAATCAAATTTATATTGAAAGTAATAGAGAGAAATAAAGATATTATCGTGCAGTGAGAATAATCCCATTCTTTAATATTAAAAAGTTTATGTATGTATATAATGTATTACTTAAAAAATTAATAAGAATTTTTATCAATAACATTTTGTGCGTTTCGTGTATAATGAAAGCCCAAATGACATGTCTTATTAAAGTCAATTATTATATTTCATAAAGTTTGTATTAATAAATGTTTTGTTCTATTTTATGTTGAGTAATTAAATTAAAATTATCTTTGCAATCGATTTTTGAGTTCACTGTTTATCCTCAGATAAAGTTTTATGATTGCTTTTTTGAAACTTAAGTTAAATAATTTTTAAATCGATTTCCCAAATCCAAAATCAGTTTTATGTTTTTCTTCTCTACAATCACCAGATAGGGCCCTAAGCTCGTCTGCATGGCGACCACCTTTGGTCTTAAGTATGCCGCTATAATAAGTTTGTGTTGTGTTCCAGCATTAGTGACCCAAGTTCCTATGTCCTTATGGGACAGCAGCGTGTTCGTGATGCCACTGGCGTTGCAAACCCCCATAGGCGACTGTAACTGCTCAATTCTAAGTGTCCTACAGCAAAAAAGAATCGACTTTCTTCTCTTTATTTTTAAGACTATTTTAGTCTTTAAATCTTCCCTATTATTATAAGCATCGACTACATTCAGCCATAAGTTTCTAATCAAAATTAAATCAAGTCCAATTAAGTCACAGCCAACAGTGATGATTTCGGCGGCAGATTCCCATGCGCATCTCAGAGCTTACGTAACTAAGACAACTTGACTTTTGACCCCGAGAGGTAAACAGTTGTAGCGATGACCTGTATTTTATAAATACACTAATTTTAATTATATTTTGTATGATTTTTGTCACTTGTATAGTTTTAAATATACGATTAGATCATCGTCAAGATTTTGAAACCGATATA